>JANAVB010034369.1:0-48701 GCA_029216955.1 Iris pallida | reverse complement strand
ATCATGTAATTTTGTCGCATGTGTTTTGGAAATTACATGATGTTTGCTAAGAAAGTCATGAAATATTTGTTGCATTGAGTGCAACGAGCCGTAAAATGTTTGTTGTTGCAAGTGCAACAAGTCGTGAGATGTGAATTCAAAGGTTTGTTGCTGCAAGTGCAACACGTCGTGAATTGTGAATTGAGATATTCGTTGTTTCAATGCAACGGTTGATATGAGAAATGTTGGTTGCATCAATACAATGAATGTCGTGGGATGTTGCTGCATCAATTGTAACGAGTTGATTGTGAATAATACGTTGCAATGGAAATGAAAGTTGATATCGAATGTGTTGAACGAATTCGAGCATTGACTTTGAATGTCGAAAAATAAATCGTTGCATGAGGTGCAGCGGATGTCGGAATGAATGTCGAAAATGAATCGTTGCACGAGATGCAACGGATGTCAAAAATAAATCGTTGCACCTAGTGCAATAGGTGGAACTGAAATCGTAAGTCGATGAGAACGAATCGTTCGGCTACGCACCAAACTTGTGTTGGCAAATGAATACATTGGTCGAGTTGTGTCGAATTTCGATTAATCAAAAGTTATGGTTGTGATCGACATAATCACTACGGAAATCGTGAGTCACAATAGATTGTTGGTCATACATAGTATGATGCGAAGGAAATAACTTGATTTCCGAATGGTATATGCATATCACATATGCGATGAACGGCTCAATTTTAAGTGGTATATGCAATACCACTTGTGTGATGGATTGCATCGACATGTTGTGATATTTGCGGAAGACTTGTCCGCAACGGACGGGATAGTACCGAGACTCGATTGAAAATTTGTATGACGGTATGTTGATGCAAGTATTCTTCGATAATCGGTTGGAACGATAGGACGGGAACTCGTATCAATAAATCATATGTTTGGACGAAAATTTTAAAGTCGGTTGAATGACGGAGAGTAGCGAAACGATTATGCCTTGAAGCAATATCGATTAGGCGGGAAAGAAAACTTGAACATAATCGAGTCGTACGACTTGCGAACTCGATGAAAATGTTGGCGATACAAATTGTAATCGGATCGCACGAATTGCGATCTCGATGAAAAGTCGATTGATGCGGATAAATTGTGCCTAAGAGATAGTTGGTTACGTTACGATGAAACTCATTTGGGTACGACTGAAACACGCAAAACTTAGAGGGCGTAATCGTATAACTTGAGGATTTGATGTTGGATAATCGGTAATCAGTTACGCGATCGAAGTATAGAGGGAAGCGGCGAATCGATAAACAATGTGATGCGTATGAGAAAAGTTCGTTATGAACTTGGATGTATGTGATGCGAGTTAAGTTGACGTTGATACAGATTCAAAGTTAACCCTCGCGCTATCAAAATTGATACGCAAGAAAACGTAAGCACGATGTGAGAATACAAATGGGACGGGCCTACGATATCGAGATTTTTGTAAATAGCAATACGAGAATATCGAACTGGTTGATCGTAAACTTTGCAATTGATCGGACGAGACCATAAAGTCATTGACGATTGTTTTGATGCGTATAGCATCTCGGATGTCGACCGTGGATAAATAGACTCGAACTCGATACGAGTAGATGTTTCGTAAATTTCGGAATCATCGACGGTAGTGCATGAATTATTCGGAGGATAGCTGCGCCTCAGTTGCGCAAGTAGAAATGGTTATGTTCGGATTTGGGGTAGTTCCATAAAAATCGTCGGAACGTGATTTGGCTCCGAAATAAGATATAGCATGGTTCGTACTAACTGTCCTTCGTTAATGATCCACAATTATCGAACGTAGCTTCGGGACAGCTGACCCTAGAAGACTTGACCGCCAAAATCAAAATGAATGTGCAGACCCATAAGAGGACCTATACAATGTCGCATATGGAATTACGTAGTACATGATGATAAATCTAAGCGATTTTGAGAATCGTCCTATGCACGAGAGCGAGCGGTAAGAGAATGACTTACGAGTTATGTCGTTATCTTTGCATTCACCTTGCAATTGAGCTTCGGGAATCGAACTTATATTCGATGTTGCAAGACGGATAATTTTGAATTTTGGCTAGGAATTTCTACTCGATAGGAATCGAACGTAAGATGCGCCAAAATTCAAAATTATCCGTCTTGCAACATCGAATATAAGTTCGATTCACGCAAGTTCAATTGCAAGGAATTTCCTACTCGATAGGAATCGAACGTAAGACGCATCGTAGAGACCTTTGTGTGTCAAAGCGATTGTTGCCTTTGAGCACCGTCATCTCGAGTTAAACTTCTGGGTCAGAAAGATCGTTGCCTTTGAGCACTGTCGATTTGAGTTGCGTCGGAAGAATTTAAGCACGGTGTCTAGGTAAGTCACCTAGTGGACATAGCCTAGAATGTTAATGCATTTGCAAGTCAATAAAGGAAAATCGTATCGAGATGAGTTGCAAAGTGAAACTTTCGAAATAGTTGGGCAACTACTTCGAACGCAACGCGTTGCAAAAACTTGTATCGATCGGATGCGCGAGCTTGACGCAACGTATAGAATTGATGGTCCATACAAAACGTACAAAATGAGAAATGCGACTTTGAAACTCGTCGCATGCGGTGACTTTTGTTGGATAATCACGTACGTATCGAATATGCATACGCGATAAAATTGTGAGAACAGATTAGAGATAAGTCCGAAAGAGAGTACGAGATGGCAAGCATATGATTGAAAATTTACCTATTACCTTTGTTCCAATGTCCTACCACTGAGCTTGGCTGAAATACATATATTGGTGGGACGTCTAAAATATGTGTATGATCCAAACTAAGTTGTATGATCTAAACGATAGTGGGATGGGATCGTGAAACGATCTAGCAAAACACCTGGATTGAGTGTTGGTTTCAATTCGAGGATGAGCCTTATTTTGAGTGGTATATTATGTAATGTCCCGCTCCGCACGGTGCATTATACTGAGTCGTTGACTCAAAGAGTTGCGTGTCCCGAAGAATGTATCGATGCGAATCGATACAAGAGTTACATTGACCCGAGGAATGCATCAAGTCAGGATTGTAGCAAGAGTTACGATAGCCCGAGAGAAAGTATTGAGTCGGTTCGAAGATTCTAAGAAATCGAATCGATGCAATGCACAAGTCCGATTCGAACGAATATTGATTTTAGTTGGTTTCGTGTGCAAGCTATGTTTTTACGCTGAAATATAAAGGTCAAACATTTTGTCTTGTTTGCAACGGGGTCCGTAAAACCAAATCATTGCCTCGCAACGGACTGAGACATAGACATAAGCCAAATCGATCGATAATTCAACGAAACACGAAGTGCTTGAATGGCTAAGTCAGAAGAGTTGGTCGTGCAACGAAGTTATGAAATTGAGCCGCATCGACTCGACGAAACGATAAGACGTATCGGCTTAAGTGGAAGGACTTTGACCCTTCTTTCCTACTCCTTCATGTCTAAGTAAAATGTACCGTTGTATGCTAAAATTAACTTATCGAGTCCACGGACGTGACTCGATCGAGAGAAATCGTAGTGCGTGTCGAACACTAGATAGAACAATTGAAATGAAACATGCATCAAATGCGCGAGTCGCTATTGAGCATCGAAACACCGCAACGGTAAGCGCCTCGGTGCGCAAGCCATAAGAACATAGGATAACTGTATCGACGAGTGCCTCAGCGCACAAGTCATTCGTGCCCCCGCGCACGAGTTAGAAGGCTAGCACATTGAAAGACTATTGAGACGAGTGCCTTAGTGCACAAGCCATGAACATTGAACATTAAGGCATAGAACATGGAAATATGGTATCGAGACGTGCATCGCTCGAAAAATAGAGAACAATTGTGTCAAAGCGTGCGTACGTGCACGAGAATCATAAAAGATGGCTTGTTGCAAAGAGAACGGTTATGACATGAATGTGACGGAACTGTCGAATATGACATGGTGCCTAGGAATGTTCGGGACCTTCGGATCGTTCGTTTGACGAACACTGAATTGGGGCATGGTGCCATAGAACATTGAAACGAAGAATGAAATCGTACAAAGAATGTGAGAACATAGAAAGAGTGAAAACATTAAAAGAAAGTGAAATACAAGACGACGTGAAGTCTAAGTTTCGAACTCAAGACTATGTTTGGTTGTATGAGTGACGCGCGTTGCATGGTCGAATGGACTTGAGATATTGCCCGTGCACGAGTGTGTGGTATTTTCCCTCGAATGAGTTAAATGTTAGGGCACCGGAACCGTTCGGCAAGGAGGGATGTTAATCATTGTTGGTGCACATCTTTTGGGCATGACTTGCAATCTGCTACTGATGTGATAAGCCGCAATTGATGGTAAGTTCGGCGTCCTTCAGATATTGGGCTAGCAAACCGTACGAGGAGGACGTCGGGTTATCCAATTTGAGAAAAGAAAGAGAAACATGGTAGAGTTCCATTCTGGCGCGGATATGCCAACTACCTTCATATAGTTAAAGAACGGTAGGTTAAAGAGCAGGCACACAGAGATCATGCACAGATATCACTTTTAACATGATAGGGAAAGACGGTAGACGTATTCACCTTGCGTCGGAGCAAGAGTGGGTGCATCGATGTTGGTAAGAAGTCGCGCCACGAAACAAACACGAGATTGCTATATGTTGCCTACCTGTTTGCTTACATAAATCAAAATAACATGTTTGCCATGATAACCTGCTTTACTACTTTCGATTATGCCATGAACTAATCCTAAGACAAGGATAGAAAGATCACTAAATTGTATGCTGTATGATTCAATATATCTACTTAATGTCTGTTTAGTAAAGTGGATCTCTGATCAGTACGCAAGAGGATTAGTACTGATCTCCCACTAGATTGCTTGCAGGTTCAGGGTATGATCTGCTCGCGGCAGAGCTTAGCTTGAACGCGCTGAGACATGGAATGCCATAGCGTATTGAGGCGTGCGACCGCATTGACGCTCGAACTTGCAACAGGATGATGCGGTCGAGATATAGAAGACATGATGTATAGAGCGGTGAAATCTTTGTGAGCAAGAGAGAACTTGAGTGTTGTAGGCCAATCTAAGGCAAATTCAGTTGGGCTATTGAAAGCCTTTGTAACTTCAGTTCATTTATCAATAAAGAGAATTTGTTTGTATATTCTGTTTCTTCCGCTGCTAATACAAATCAAAGATAACCATTTGAGAACTTGTCATCTTGCCTTGTACGAGTGCAACTCCAGACTCGTACGGCATCATGTTCCAGCGAGAACGATGATTCAGTAAAATCAATGCGAGGACGAGCGATTTTTCGGGTCGGAACGTGACAACCTGGCCCCGTCAAGGAAGAGGAGCCCTTCCCTGGGTATTCAACCAGTCTGGAATGCTCCGGTAGTCAACCCAAGGATCTCCCCAAAGGCTAGTCTCCTTTCCATCAGCTATAACTCGAGTGATACACTGCTTCAATCCACCCCGTTGACGAAGAATGTGCTTTAGAACAACCGAGTCATTGTTATTACGTCGATACTCCCAAAAAGAATCCTAGCACATATATCGATTCCTCATCCAGGTCGCCCATGGCGTGTCAACCCGAATGAACTTCCAAGCAAGCCGCAAACTAGCAACCTTCCTAAGCGTCATGAGAGGTCTAAGCCCCACTCCCCCTTTCTCCCTGGACCGACAGAGGGCCTCCCAAGGTATCGCATGAATGTCACCCCGCCATTTGAAGTTGGCACATATTTTCTCGATATTCCGAATGGTGACAGCTGGTAGAAGGACAGATTACAACCAAAACATCACTACAGCTATAATCACAAAACGGATCAGTTCAATTCTGCATCCAAAAAATAGACTTTATGACTTCTACCCTTCAACCCGCCTCTGAGTAGACTCCACCAAGCTTTGGCATTCCAGGTTGGAAGAATAATTGCAGGAAAGAGGAACACCAAGATATTTAACCGAGAGTACCCTAGTTAATCCCCAATATAGCAGCCTTCTCCTCCTTAGCCCGACATAATCGGTTGAAGTACACTTACTCTTCTTCTTATTAAGACTCAAGCCCGATAGCCGCTCAAAGGAAGTCATAATATCTGAGATCACCCTAAAACCAGATCTGGATGATTTCAGGAACAAGAGCAAGTCGTCAGCATAAATCAAATAAGTAATGTGAGCAGTCACCTATTTAAACAGATGTGAGATCTTCCGACTGTAACTCGCAGCATCCATAAGGCATGTAAGATACTCCATAATAATGATGAACAAATAAGGAGACATAGGGTCCCCTTGTCGAAATCCTGATTGCTACCAAAGAACCCATATTGTTGCCCTTGAATAAGGACGGAGAAAGTAGTAATGGTAATGCACTCCCGGACCCGATCCACCTAGGTAGGACTGAAATCCATATCCAAGAAAATCTGGCAGACGAATTTTCTGTTGACCATATCATATGCCTTTCGGAGATCCAATTTTATACAAGCCTTCTCTCATCCCGCCTTAAATATATATTGGAACAATGTAATTGTGTTACAGACTCCTGCCCTGAAGGCCTACAAACTCAACCCGAATGCCACACTCCTATCCCGAAGGCCCGCATCTGTACTTGTATCGCACCGCATCCGCATCTGGCTCGCACTCACATTTATTCTCCCACGAAAAAGTAAATGTGCTTCACTGTTACTCGAACCTGCAACCTCTTAGGAGGATATGTTGAGCTAGAGGTCATTAGCTATATTTCTTTTTCATTATATATATATATATATATATATATATTATATATAGAAACAGTACAGACACTAGCCATGATCTTCCATTGGTAACCCCATACTCAACATATAATGCTCTACATTATAGATAACTCCAATGACTGTGCTGCTCTGCCCCTCAAAATCATGTTATTTCTCTCTCGCACTTGCCACACTGTAGCCGCCAATCTGGTATATGCTTCCCGATACCATATGCCGTCCCGTTGCTGAAACGTTTTGAGATCCCGGACCACCGTCGCCGAGTCTTTAGGACTCCTACTCCTTAGCTTAAGCTTGTCCATCTGTGCTCGTCAAACCGGCCATACCATCGAACACTTGAAAATATATCTTCCATGCTCTTATTTGCCTGCATACACATGACATAATGTGGTGTCTCGGTATCAATGCCAAACCGACTAAGTCTATCCCTTGTCAACAACCTGTCCATTATTAATCGATATAAGCACAGTTGCATCTTTTTCGGACGGGATACCCTTTATCTAAGTAATCTCAGCTTGATCCCACTTCTCATGCACCGTCCTAACTTGATTATATACCACTTTGTATTCAAAATCACCCCTCTTGCTACCATCCCATTTCCAAACCTCTCTAGATAATGATATATCAATTTGCTCCTTTTGTATGTCCGTCCCATACGGACGTGAAAATCTGTGTGCATCCACCCGCCACCTACCATCCATAATCAGAGTGGCAACCAACTCTCCCCTACCCGCCTCCATAGTGGCATGATCCCCCACCAGCTGGAGTAGCCCCTTGTGCTTAATCCAGGGATCCAACCATAAATCAGTCTCTCGCCCCTCCTTCAATACTTGTGTGATATATTGTTGAACTGCTCCTCTAAACTGTAGCATGTATTTGAAGGTGACAGATTCATTATTGTTGGATCGATAGACCCAGAAGTTCTCATCCTTCAAATATCGATTCCGCATCCATTAAGCCCACAATGAATCACCTTGAATAAATCTCCAACCAACTTTATCCCTGCCACCTTCCTTAGAGTTGGTAAAGACCTAAGGCCAATGCCTCCTTTAATAGGAGGCAACATAAATCCCTCCAAGCAATGGCGTGCATTCCCCCATCGCAATATGAAATCAGCGCACAATTTCTCTATATGTATAATAGTCGCCAACGGCAGCATGATTAATTGAAGTCATAAGCCAGAGAACGAAGGCACCAGCTCAATCTTGCCCCCAAAAGACGAGCATTGCACCTACCACCCTTCCACTCTACGCCGAGCATACTCAACCATATTATGACATTCCACATCTTTCACGTAGTTGACACACAGCAGGAGTCCAAGGTATTTGACAGGCAACTCCCCTCTTGTTACCCAAGTAGTACCCCTGCTCGCTCTTCCTTAGTCGGCACCATTTGTTAAAATACACCATGTTCATATTTGTTGTCTCAATCCAAACAACATTCCAAACTCCTCCATGACATCCGACATAGACGCAAGGCCTGACGGGCAACAAGAAAAACAACAGATCGTTAGCATAAATTAGGTGTTAACTATGTGGTTGTACCTGACGAAACAGCGGAACAATCCTCTATCGGTGGATGGCTATATCCATCAAATTGGTGAAACATTCCATCACCAACGTGGACAGATAAGGAGAGAGTGGATTCCCTTGTCGAAGTCCCCGATTACTCTTGAAGAATCCATGTGGTTCACCCTTGAGTAGGACCGAGAATGTAGGTGTAGTAATACATTCTCGGACCCGTGCAACCCACTTCTCATCAAACCCCATAGCCATCATAATATGACATAGAAAGTCCATGTTTATTGTGTCGTACGCCTTTCGCAAATCAAGTTCAATGCAAGCTTTTTGGCCTCCAATTTTGTTGGAAAGCACGAACCATCTCAGGACCCAGTAGACTGTTTTCTACAATAGATCGACCTTTTATAAATGCAGCCTGATTTTTCGACACCAACTCCTGCATCAGTTTCTCTATACGTCGACACATAAGATGTGCAATTATTTTGTACAAATAATTACAACATGCAATAGGCATGAACCCACACAATGCCGTAGCCACCTCCTTCTTAGGTACTAAAGTGAGAAATGTGTGGTTCAGCTCCCGGAGCAATATACCATGAGATCCCGAACCATTTCGGGCACCGAATCCTTGAGCACACCCCAATGGGTTTTGTAAAATTTACTCCCGAACCCATCTAGACCAGGAGCCTTGTCTAGATCTGCTGCCCCCAATTTTGTTGAAAGCACAACCATCTCAGGACCCAGTAGACTATTTTCTGCAATAGATCGGCCTTTTATGAATGCAGCCTGGTTTTTCAACACCAAATTCTGCATCAGTTTCTCCATACGACGACACATAAGATGTGTATTATTTTGTACAAATAATTACAACATGCAATAGGCATGAACCCAGACAATGTCGTAGTCCCCTCCTTCTTCGGTACTAAAGTAAGGAATGTGTGGTTCATCTCCCAGAGCAATCTACCATGAGTAAAGAAATCCCAAACCATTTTGGGAACCGAATCCTTGAGCACACCCTAATAGGCTTTGTAAAATTTACTCCCGAACCCATCTAGACCAGGAGCCTTGTCTAGATCCGCTGCCCTCATTATACTCTCGACCTCGAGAAACAAGCTTCTTACATACCAACTTAGGGAAGGTAGTCGAATAATCACACTGATTATATAATGAAGTATAATATACCTGACCGCCTCTGTCTAGATGTCCGTACGAGTTGAAATGTCAATGCCATCAACCCCAATCAACCTACTAACGTTATTACGATGTTGCCATGTTCGCACAATATCATAAAAAAAATTTGGTACACTTGTCACCTTCTTTGAGCCAAGTGCACTTTGCTCTATGTGCCATTTGTATCTCCTCGCAAGTCCGCAACAAGCCCACCTCCCGAATCAACTCGGGTTCCTTAGCGGCCAAGTCCTCGTTAAGCACATCAACTCACAACTTGGTTTGGATGTCAACTAGTTCCGCAGATTTTGTCGCCAAATCTTCCATAGGTTTGGACCGATTCCAAGACTTCAACGCCACATTCTTTAAAAGTTGTCGACCAGTACTGCACATTGCCAACCACCCCTACCTGCATTCCTCTAGCAACCGCCTCCTCATATCCTGCAAGTAGGTGCCAAGCATTATTATATTGGAAAGGCCTAGACTTGCACCTCCCCCTTTACAAAGCACACTATTATAGGAGAGTGATCACTAGAACCTGCTGCCATACCTTACGCCACCACATCATGAAATTTGTCCAACCAAAGTCTGTTACCAAGGAACGACATTGTTATTCCAAGTCCATATGTACCCAACCCTATCCAAACATCGCAACCCCGACTGCAGCAAATACCTCTGAAAGTCCTGTAGAATAATGTCCGGAACTCTTCTTCTCCCGACCTTCTCATGCCCATAAAGAAGAGCATTAAAATCACCCATACTAAGTAAAGACAACTTTAATTGGTTTGAAGCTGTCATTAACATGAACAAGATCCTGCTAAAGCCTCCTATTATTATGACCATACACCGCACAGAATAAATTGTAGCCCTCCTTTATTAGTGAACAAAATGACTATAAGTTGCTCAGAAACTAAGAGGGCCGGACCGTCCCAACTATTCCCATCCCAGATGACCCAAATACATATTGCATAAGTTCAAATTATTCACCTGCTTCGAGAAAGGTTGCATCCGACGGATTGAAAGTCGTTCAGACTTTATTTTAGTTTCCAAAAGGGCAGTAATGGAGCACTTACCCTTTCGTATCACCTCCTTAATCTCCTTCTCTCTCCCAATGAACATGTCCCTCGAACATTCCACGCTATGATAATTAATTGACAATATCCTCCCCATGCACATCAACGTCGCCAGCATGGGTGTATGTGTGGCTCCGTCTCAACTATGTCTGCCTCTCCCATATTGCCCTCCTCCGTTGTGGCCTCCTTCTGCAATAACGCCACCCATTTCAGGTTCTCGCGAACCAACCTCTCCCCGTTATGTGAAGGCTGTATTTGGTACATCCTGTTATCCCCTTCCTATAAAGTACCCGCATGACGCTTCCTGCTAGATGTTAACTCAGGTGGGCCCAAGTCAGTCCCAACTTTCAACTTCGAGCCGACACTTTTTTGCTTACTCATGCTGCCGCGACTAGCCTGTGAACGAGCTCCCTCGGTACCTGAGTAACCCCTCAATGACCGGATACCTCCTGCCCCGTTCTTCATTGCCTCGAACAACACCATCGATCCCTCCCCCGTCTTTGAAGCACTCATAGTAGCCGCATCAACAGAGAAACCTATCGCAGCCCTCTCCACTGTCATACAATTATCCAACCCAATATCAATCTCGAAGTTCATGCCTCTGAAAGCAGTACAAGTCATTCCTGGTTGGCTAGTAGCCGCAAACGCATCCGACCCCCAACAACAGCTTCTTCTTCATCACCAATCTCTTCTCCATTATGAGTACCAGTGTTCTAAAAATCGGCCTAGGCGCCCGCCCACCGCACCGAAACACCCCTAGGCGGTGGGCTAGGTAGCTAGGCGGGCCCTAGGCACCCCTAGGCGGGCCTTAGGCGACCTAGGTGGGCCTAGGCGCCCCTAGGCGGCGGATTTTTTGAAATTTTTGATTTTTTTTTAATTTTGTTTATTCTTAGTTGTATTTTGGATATTTGTTTGAGTTTTAAGATAGTTTGGATTTTAGAACATTGAAATTTCAAATTTCAAATATCAAAATTTCAAAAAAAAAAAAAATTCTAGGCGGGCTAGGCGCTAAGCGGACCTCCGCCGCACCGAGTCCGTCTAGCGATTTTTAGAACATTGATGAGTACTAGTGTTCTAAAAGGCGATCTACGCGGCCGCCTAGGCGGCGCCTGGTGCCTGCCCAATGTCCACCTAGGCACCCGTCTAAACCCCATGACGTCCAACTATACATGTTTTGGGGTTTTCTAGACTTCTTCTACAATTTTCAGTAGGTATTTTGGATTTTTTTTAAATTTATTTTTGAACAGCCTAGATCTAGGCGGCGGCCTAGGTGACCGCCTAGGCAGACTAAGCGATAGGCGGCGAGTGCTCGCCCGACTAACGCCTAGCGCTTTTCACAACCTTGATGAGTACTTCCCCTATTGTTCGAAGGATGTCCGAAGCAACGACAATGCTGACACACAGGAGGCACCCACTCCTACTCCGCCTTCTACGTATATATTGTTCCCGATGGCACCTCATACTCCAATAAGTGAGTTAGCCCCCGACCTTCCTCAATCTCAATAAACATATGCGCAAAAACCATCCTTGTACAATTCGTAGTAGCATCATCCGTCTTTATAGGTTTCCCAATCAAGTTGGCAAGACGCATTATTATTGGCACGCTCCAATAAAGGATTGGAAGTTCAGGCAACTGAATCCATATAGGCACGGACCGTAAGGCTTTCCGTTCACACCGGGACTCGACGTCCATTCCTTTATAATAATAAGGTGGTCATCAAAGGTCCATGGCCCTCCTTGGAGAATATGTTCCATATCTTCCCAAAGGCCAAAACAAACATAAAAAAAACAATTCTCCCTCGCAAAGAATTGTCACTCCCCGTTCCCAGAATGCGTATTTTAATACGTGTACGGCTTGAATGTATTTATTTAATATTAATCCTGCATTTGCTTGTAGTTAATTCTTTAATTTCACGCTAATTATTTTTTTCTGTATTTTATTTTCTGCTTTTGCTTTGCTCTTGGGTTCGGCTTGGGTTGGTTTATCTCCGGATTTTGGCGGTTCATCATGAACCCGACCAACCCCCTACCTACCATCATTCCATTTAAAGCCCCAACTCCTTTCTCTCTCTTCATTACTTCTTATTCTCATTGCTCTTCTTCTTCCTCATAACTCTCTGCACCTACCAAGAGCTTAGGCAAGTACATCTTGCTCCACATGAGAACCCATATTTTTATGGTTCATTTATCTTCCTCTCGTGATCCTAAGATAGTTTAGAACTTGGCATTTTGCATTTTGAAGTTTCATTTTTAGTAAACCTAGAAATTGTCGTTTTTTGGATTTTGTGGGTTTTGATCTATCAAACTTCCTTATTTTCAAGTTTCGTTCGTTTCAGATTGTGAGATTTGTGTTATAACCCCTTTTGATCCGATTTGTGTTATAACCCCTTTTGATCCGTGGAACTCCCATTTTTGGCTCAGATTGAAGTTCATGGAATTGGAATTCCGGAGGTTCTCTACGCACACGTTTATACGTGCTCGCGTAATATCAAGCTCTACGCACACGTTTATGCGTGCCCGCGTAATATCAAGCTCTACACACACGTTTATACGTGTCCACGTAATATCAATCTCTACGCCCACGTTCATTCGTGTCAGCGTGAATTCGGTTTACGCAAGTCTACTCCGGCTTGGTGTATTCTTTACGCGTACATTGTTTTACGCGTAACGATTCCTTTACGCGTCCATTGTTTTACGCGTAACGATTCCTTTACGCGTACATTGTTTTACGCGTAACGATTCCTTTACGCGTACATTGTTTTACGCGTAACGATTATTCTTTACGCATACAAGATTCATGCGTAAACTTGGACTCTTTACGGATACAAGTTTTACGCGTAACTTTATTATTTACGCGTACTCTTCTGGCTTAGCGTAAGCTTTATTCCTTCACGCGTAAACTTCCCTCACACGTAAATCTCCTTTACGCATATTTCATCGGGCGTACTCTTCTGGCTTGACGTATTTTTATTGAACGTACTCCTTGGACGTACATGGCATCTCTTTTTATCCCTACGCCTTTTTACATGAACTCGATAAAATCATGATATGTTAATATTTTAATACATATTGTTGTGTGGAATGTACCATGTGTCTCGAATGGGTTATGGATGCCCAGAATGACTGGAACTTAATCCTGAGAGTTATAGACTCGACCATACTAAATACTAGTTTGACTTTCATGCCTTGGCACGAATCGACATTGATTGTTACCTTGACTAAATGATTGATCATGCGTTCCTAGTTGGAACTAAGAGGCTGGCTAGTCGCCTTATTGAAATTGAATGAGACACGTTCATATTAACTATGAACCATTGCAATCGACTAGCCGATCCCGAACATTGGCCTATGGACACGTGCAGGCTTCAACTGATTTTCTACAAAAGTGGCATGTGTACTTTACAGTCAAGGCATGATTCCGTGGCTAGGTTTGATTGTTGCATTACGCTATGTAAGATCTACAACCTAACCGCACTGGCATCGTTGTAGAGTTGTGCATATCGTACTTTGTACGAAAGTACTCATTCTGAATGACCATGATCCACGGCGTGGGATTTCAATAAACATAGGGACTACAAAGTTAAATAAAATAACGATTGCATGGAGAGAATGGATTTCCGAGTTCTTACATGGCAGTCATCCTTGGGACAATTAGTGCCCCGACATGCCGGCTGGTTCCCACAGATACTGCAAATCTGCCACACGGGCAGGGAGCGGTATCTGCTTATATTATTTACTGTATACTGATGACGGGCGTCCCGCTGGGACTCGTCTAATTCATGATTGGCGCAATTGATTATCGGATAGACTAGCCTTGCTTGTACATAGTAAGAACTGAGGACTCCTTATTGCATATTTCCAAGACAACTTGGAACTTACAGTAGCAAGCCGTAATAGTTGCGTGACCGTTTAAATTGATTTGTTTGTGTACTGTACCTACTCTGTTAACTACTGAGATGATCAGAATGTCAGGACATGACGGGTCAACTTCTGTCCTTGTTTGGTTGGGAAGTTGGTTTGAAGTGTCGTGATGTTGTGTGAATCCCAGTAACAAGCGGAGACTTATTATTATATTCTTAACTCTTATCACTGGTTTTAGTTCTCATATCGTGCTTCCTTGTGGTACTTGCTATTAGAGGTCTAACCTCTCTGGTTTTGTATGGCCAGATTTAGAGCCAGTTACCGAGGACTCAACTTACTTCTACCTCCAAGATGGTCAATACTAGAGGGATGATCGCAGGAGGACACGAGTGGGTTCTTTACTTCCCTGCTCGTTTTGCTACTTTACATTTTGCCACTTGGCACCGACATGTTAGTTGGATAGTCTTGCATTTACTTTTACATAATTGTAACTAAGTCAGACTGTAGCTGATAACGATTGTGTATACCTTGTTATATCATGGCTATGTTTTGTAAAGCCAGACCTCAAGAATATTTTGATTGAACGTTTGGGACGCCTTACTGCTTTATCTTACATGTTCTCTATTACTGCTTCTTGATTGAATGATTGAGACAATAGATGTTGAGTAACCCTAGTGAGACTTTCATGTAGTATGCACCCCTCGTCTTTTAGACAGCATTGATCGTATTATACGGTATTCATCTACCCGTAATACGTAGCTGGCTGAGTCACTCTCCCGCTCTCCGGTATTCTGGTTCTGGGACGTGACAAAGTTTTAGTGGTGGCCCATGGTCTGAGTTCAGACTTGTGGGGTTTTTAATTTGTAGGATGTCTCAATCACACATGTTTTTCCTTGATCTCATGATTCGTTACTCTCGACCCTAGCTTGACATTCTGGTATCCTTTGACTTCATTGATCTTTCCCGTCCGGTCGTTTGATTGTTCTCTTGTCCTTTTTCTTAGGGGCACCTCGTCCGCATCTGTCAGAGCTGGACAGCAACAACAAGGGCAACATGAATAACATGACCACGCTGGTCAGCAACGAAGGCCAGTACTACCTCAAGAGAACATCCAAGAAGAGGTGATAGTGGAACCAACAACTGGACCACACTATCCGGAGGTTCCAACACCACCAACAGTTCCACCTACCCCCGTGGAAGTAGACACACCAGCCCTTCTGGAGATCATGAAAGGGATGATGGCTACTCAGCAACATCAGATGTTGGCCCAGCAACGCATGCACACCTAGCTGCAAGAGCAGAATGTATTACTTAACCAAGGATTGCAGACGGCTTTGGAAAGGGAGTGAGGACAGATTCAGGAGCATCGACCAGATTTTGCAAGTACAACCCCGTCGTTTCGAGGGCACGGAAGATGCCATTTCAGCAGATGTTAAGGACATCGAGGCCATTTGACAGCGGCTAAGGTACCGACGGAAGAACGTGTGGATCTAGTGAAGCTGTTACTTCAGGACCTCGCACGTGATTGGTGGGAATCGGAAGAAGTGGACATCAGACGTCATGTTGCTTGGGACGATTTTACTGCGAGATTCAAGACGAAGTACTATGGAGTTGTGGCACAGTTCGAGCTACAGCAGAAGTTTATCAACCTCAAGCGGGCTGGCAAGACAATAGATGCTTATGCAGCAGAGTTCTGCAGACTGAGTAGGTTTGCCCCAAGATGGTAGCAACAGAGAGCCAGAGGGCTATGAGGTTTCAGCAAGGGTTTCATCTTGAACTATTGCAATTGATAGAGGGACACAACTACCAGACTTTTGATGAGGTGTTGACGGCAACCCGAAGGCATGAAATCACCATCCAGAGGATCACAGCAAGGACTGGAGGTCAGAAGAGATCTCACAATCAGATTGAAGGAGGGGAGTAGCGCCCCGAATAACAGCACCATCCCCTGGCATTCGCATTCACGATGTGGCGATGCGAGGGCCAGCACCATCAACAAGACAGTAGCAGCAGCAGCAGAGGAAGAACCAGCAACCCCCAGTGGGCTGCACCTATTGTGGGAAGGCAGGGCACACTAGAGGCGTGTGTCGGGCATTGAATGGACAGTGTTTGGTACGTGGAAGTCCAGATCATCGGGTTTCTACCTGTCCCACGAATTTGAGGTCAGGAGGACCAGTGCAGCAATTTCTTGCGCTGCCAGTACCAGAGGCAGGCCAGTATCAAGGACCAGCGGTAGCAGTGAGGTCGTTGGCACAACACCCGTTCATGTCACAGGCTCAGATGTTTCGACAGCAGGACCGCCGATGCAGCAACAACAAAGACCACCCCAGCATCACCAAGGCAGGGGCCAGCAGCAACACCAGCCAGGCCGCAGCATGGGAACTAACAAGAAGGCCGAGGGCAGGCATTCAATCTGTCCTTGGAAGAGGCATTGGCATCGGGAGATGTTGTGGCAGGTAACAATCTCGTCGCCTCATATCCCGCAGTAGCATTGTTTGATTCGGGAGCATCACACTCATTTATATCTGCACAATTTGCGACACGACTAGGAATGGAATTCGAGGCATTGCCAGGGATGTTGAATATACTCACTGGTAATGGGCTCGTAAAAGTTAGTAGAGTTATTCTAGCGTGTAGAGTTGTAGTTTGCGAGCGTTCCTTACCCGCCAGATTAATAGAATTTCCTGTTGGAAATTTCGACATTATCTTAGGCATGGACTGGCTGAAAGACAGTCATGCGACAATAGATTGTCGTAGAGGGAGTGTATCTTTTAATATTCCAGGCATGAAGCGGTTCACCTTAGTCAGATCAGTGGCAACTCAACAAGGAGTAGTGACGGCAATGGAAGAAGTTCAAGTTCCGAAGGTAGTGGAAGAGTTTCTAGATGTATTTTCCGAAGAACTTCCAGGTCTACCTTCGGTTAGGGATATTGAGTTCATTATAGAATTGGCACCTGAAACTAAACCGATATCAGATCGAGTTTACAGAATGGCAGATTCAGAGCAGGCCAAGGTATATCAGCACATAGAGGACCTGAAGGAAAAGAAGTTCATTCGAGTTAGCGAATCACCATGGACAGCACCAGTGGTACTTTTAGGGAAGAAGGATGGGTCATCAATATTGTGCATAGACTACAGAAAGCTCAACGCGGCAACAGTAAAGAACAAGTACCCACGACCAAGAATCGATGATTTGTTTGATCAATTGAGTAGAGCAAGGTTTTCTCCAAGATAGATCTTCGGTCAGGGTATCATCAAGTGAGTGTTCGAAAAGAGGATATTCCCAAGACAGCATTCAGGTCGAAGTACGGGCACTACGAATTCTTAGTAATGCCGTTCGGTTTGACCAATACTCCACAATATTTATGGATTTGATGACCGCATCTTTATGCCGTACTTAGATCAATTTGTCGTTGTGTTCCTCGACGACATTCTCGTATACTCAGCTAGTGAAGAAGAGCATGAAGATCACCTCAAGAAAGTGTTACAGGTTCTGAGAGAGAACCAGTTGTATGCCAAGCTCAGCAAGTGTGAGTTTTGGACGGATCACATTTCATTTTTGGGACACATCATCAGGGGCTGGAGTAGCAGTGGATCCCAAGAAGGTAGAACAGTAGAGAGTTGGCCAATACCTAAGACCGTAGCAGATGTGCGTAGTTTCTTGGGATTGGCAGATATTACAGAAGGTTCGTATCAGACTTTGCAAGACTCTCAGCACCCATGACCCGCTTGACACGGAAGGATGTGTCATTCATTTGGTCGGCAGAGTGCCAGGCATCATTTGAGAATTTGAAGCAAAAGTTGATCACGGCACCTATTCTTACATTACCGATTGGACCCGGAGGTTTTACTGTATATTGTGATGCGCGGGAAAAGGACTTGGGTGTGTCCTAATGCAACATGGGAAGGTGATAGCGTATGCATCCAGGCAACTTCGAGACCACGAGAAGAATTATCCGACTCATGACTTGGAGTTGGCAGCAGTAGTATTTGCTTTGAAGCTATGGAGGCATTACTTGTACGGTGATCGAGTGGACATGTACACAGACCATAAGAGTTTGAAGTACATCTTTACTCAGAAGGAACTGAACATGAGGCAGAGAAGATGGTTAGAATTGATCAAGGATTACGACGTAGAGCTTCAGTATCATCCAGGCAAGGCTAATGTGGTAGCAGACGCTCTTAGCAGGAGAGGCAGTGCATTTATGTTGACATCACAAAAACATATTTTAGAAGATCTTCAGGAGATGGACATCGAGGTTATACTTCCTAGTGATATAGGAATTCTGGCAAGTCTACGAGTTCAATCCGACTTGGTAGACAGGATCAAGGCAGCCCAGGCACGGAACCCAAGGATTCAGAAGCTTAGGACAGAATCTGAGTCAGGACTCAGGAAGGAGATGAAAATCACGAAGATGGTACACTTAGATTTGGATCACGTCTATGTGTGCCAAGTGGAGATATCAGACAGGAGGTTATGACAGAAGCCCACAGTTTTCAGTATTCTATACACCCTGGAGGAACTAAAATGTACAAAGATATCAAGCAGCACTTCTGGTGGAACGGAATGAAGAGAGAGATAGCTAGATTCGTTTCTTGTTGCTTGATATGTCAGCAAGTGAAGGCAGAACAACAGAGGCCAGCTGGATTATTACAATCGCTTCCTATCCCGGAATGGAAGTGGGAAAATATCACAATGGACTTTGTGACCGGTTTACCAAGATCACCAAGTGGTAAGGATGCTATTTGGGTGATAGTAGATCAGCTTACGAAGGCGGCACATTTTCTTCCTTTTAGAGTAGGACAATCTACAGAAAAGTTGGCAGAATTGTATATGCAGCAGATAGTCAGGCAGCATGGGGTCCCTGTCAGTATTGTGTCAGATAGAGATACCCATTTTACGTCACATTTCTGGAAGAGTTTACATCATAGTCTGGGTACAAAGTTAAGATTTAGTACGGCTTACCACCCACAGACGAACGGGCAATCAGAAAGAACAATTCAGACTTTAAAAGATATGTTACGAGCTTGCACCCTAGATTTTGGAGGGTCTTGGGAGAGTCACCTGCACTTAGTCGAATTCTCGTATAATAACAGTTATCAAGCCAGTATCCAGATGGCGTCATTCAAAGCACTATACGGTAAGAAGTATAGGTCGCCACTGGCATGGGACAATATCGGGAAGAGGAAGATGTTAGGCCAGAGATGATTATTCAGACGGTTGAAGTGGTTAAGGGGATTAGGGAGCGACTTCGAGTTGCGCAAGATCGGCATCGTCATTGGACGGACCAGCATCGTAGGCCGCTAGAATTTTCTGTTGGGGACCACGTGTTCTTGCGGATCTCACCTACTCGTGGGTCATTAGATTGGCGTTCGCGGGAAGTTGAGTCCGCGATACGTAGGCCCATTTGCTATCCTCGATAGGGTAGGCGATGTTGCTTATCGTTTAGGCCCTTCCACCTTCGTTACGAGATGTGCATGATGTGTTTCATGTATCTCAGTTGCGTAGGTATGTATCGAACCCAAGCCATATCCTCGATCATTCTGAGCTGGTTGTTGGTACCAACCTGTCTTACGAGGAACAGCCGGTGTCCATTTTGGACCGAAAGGAGAAGATACTCAAGAACCGAACAATTAACCTTGTCTGTGTTGCTTGGGGTCATCACTCCTTAGGAGAGTCAACGTGGGAACGTGAGGATGATATCCAATCACGGTATCCGCACCTATTTAACTCACAAGGTATATTCTTTCCGTGTACCTTGATTGTCTTGATTCCTCATGCTTATCACCCTATGAGTAGAAATTGCTTGATGTCATAGATTGATAAACATAAATATATTACTTGCTATTGATATTGTAAGATGACTGTTTGCTCACTAGAATTGCTTGTACTTAGATTAGTTTGGCCCTGATATTTCTATCCTCCTTGGATTTGAAATTTCGAGGACAATTTTTCTAAGGAGGGTAGAGATGTCACTCCCCGTTCCCAGAATGCGTATTTTAATACGCGTACGGCTTGAATGTATTTATTTAATATTTTATCCTGCATTTGCTTGTAGTTAATTCTTTAATTTTACGCTAATTATTATTTTTTTGTATTTTATTTTCTGCTTTTGCTTTGCTCTTGGGTTCGGCTTGGGTTGGTTTATCTCCGGATTTTGGTGGTTCATCATGAACCCGACCAACCCCCTACCTACCATCATTCCATTTAAAGCCCCAACCCCTTTCTCACCCTTCATTACTTCTTATTCTTATTGCTCTTCTTCTTCCTCATAACTCTCTCCACCTACTAAGAGCTTAGGCAAGTACATCTTGCTCCACAAGAGAACCCATATTTTATGGTTCATTTATCTTCCTCTCGTGATCCTAAGATAGTTTAGAACTTGGCATTTTGCATTTTGAAGTTTCATTTTTAGTAGATCTAGAAATTGTCATTTTTTCGGATTTTGTGGGTTTTGATCTATCAAACTTTCTTATTTTCAAGTTTCGTTCGTTCCAGATTGTGAGATTTGTGTTATAACCCCTTTCGATCCGTGAACTCCCATTTTTGGCTCAGATTGAAGTTCATGGAATTGGAGTTCCGGAGGTTCTCTATGCACACGTTTATACGTGCTCGCGTAATATCAAGCTCTACGCACACGTTTATACGCGTCCGCGTAATATCAAGCTCTACGCACACGTTTATACGTGCCCGCGTAATATCAAGCTCTACGCCCACGTTCATTCGTGTCAGCGTGAATTCGGTTTACGCAAGTCTACTCTGGCTTAGTGTATTCTTTACGCGTAACGATTATTCTTTACGCATACAAGATTCATGCGTAAACTTGGACTCTTTACGCATACAAGTTTTACGCGTAACTTATTATTTACGCGTACTCTTCTGGCTTAGCGTAAGACGAGTTTTTACGCACAACTTTGTTCCTTTATTGGAGCGTACTCCTTTACGCGCAAGCTTTATTCCTTCACAGCGTAAACTTCCCTCACGCGTAAATCTCCTTTATGCGTATTTCATCGGACGTACTCTTCTGGCTTGATGTATTTTTATTGAACGTACTCCTTGGGCGTACATGACATCTCTTATTTATCCTTTCGCCTTTTTGCATTAACTCGATAAAATCATGATATGTTAATATTTTAATACATATTGTTGTGTGGAATGTGTCTTGTGTCTCGATTGGTTTATGGATGCCCAGAATGACTGGAACTTAACCCTGAGAGTTATAGACTCGACCATACTAAATACTAGTTTGACTTTCATGCCTTGGTACTAATCGACATTGATTGTTACCTTGACTAAATGATTGATCATGCGTTCCTAGTTGGAACTAAGAGACTGGCTAGTCGTCTTATTGAAATTGAATGAGACACGTTCATATTAACTATGAACCATTGCAATCGACTAGTCGATCCCGAACATTGGCCTATGGACACGTACAGGCTTCAACTGATTTTCTATAAAAGTGGCATGTGTACTTTACAGTCAAGGCATGATTATTCCGTGGCAAGGTTTGATTGTTGCATTACGCTATGTAAAACCTACAACCTAACCGCACGGGCATCGTTGTAGAGTTGTGCATATCGTACTTTGTACGAAAGTACTCATTCTGAATAACCACGATCCACGGCATGGAATTTCAATTAACATAGGGACTACTAAGTTAAATAAAATAACGATTGCATGGAGAGAATGGATTCCCGAGTTCTTACATGGCAGCCATCCTTGGAACAATTAGTGCCCCGACATGCCGGTCGGTTCCCACAGATACTGCAAATCTGCCACACGGACAGGGAGCGGTATCTACTTATATTTATTTACTGTATACTGATGACGGACGTCCCGCTGGGACTCGTCTAATTCATAATTGGCGCAATTGATTATTGGATAGACTAGCCTTGCTTGTACATAGTAAGAACTGAGAAATCCTTATTGCATATTTCCAATACAACTTGGAACTTACAGTAGCAAGCCGTAGTAGTTGCATGACCATTTAAATTGATTTGTTTGTGTACTGTATCTACTCTGTTAACTACTGAGATGATCAGAATATCAGAACATGACGGGTCAACTTCTGCCCTTGTTTGGTTGGGAAGTTGGTTTGAAGTGTTGTAATGTTGTGTGAATCCAAATAGCAAGCGGAGACTTATTATTATATTCTTAACTCTTATTACTGGTTTTAGTTCTCATATCGTGCTTCCTTGTGGTACTTGCTATTAGAGGTCTAACCTCTCTGGTTTTGCATGGCCAGATTTAGAGCCAGTTACCGAGGACTCAGCTTACTTCTACCTCCAAGATGGTCAATATTAGAGGGATGATCGCAGGAGGACACGAGTGGGTTCTTTACTTCCCTGCTCGTTTTGCTACTTACTTTACATTTTGCCACTTGTCACCGACATGTTAGTCGGATAGTCTTGCATTTATTTTTACATAATTGTAACTAAGTCAGACTGCAGCTGATAACGATTGTGTATATCTTGTTATATCATCTGGCTATGTTTTGTAAAGCCAGACCTCAAGAACATTTTGATTGAGCGTTTGGGACGCCTTACTGCTTTATCTTAAATGTTCTCTATTACTGCTTCTTGATTGAATGATTGAGACAATAGATGTTGAGTAACCCTAGTGAGACTTTCATGTAGTATGCACCCCTCGTCTTTTAGACAGCATTGATCGTATTATACGGTATTCATCTACCCGCAATACGTAGCTGGCTGAGTCACTCCCCCGCTCTCCGGTATTCTGGTTCTGGGACGTAACAAGAATTCCATAGCCCCTCTAGGCCTCCATACACGGTTCGCGTAGGCTCGAATCTGCCCATAAAAAGGGCAATTACCAAGAACATATAAGATCATCGTAATACGCCAATATTCTATTGTCTCAGCCAACTCATCCTCCAAGAAGAATGCACGTAGCCTCTCGCCAACGATCGTTGGTTCAACGAAGCGCATTTGCCCATTCTTGCCTCGACTCCCCCCCCCCCCCCCCCCCCACACAGATCTGCCCACAATTTGCCTCACGCCGGAACCTCCATAGGTGCCTTTCCCTTATCTCCAATCGCAGTCAATCGATTAAGGAGACGCGGCTGTGTCTCCCTGACCGGGACCGCATTAGCAGTCATCCTACCCATGTCTCCTCTCCATATCACGCGCCTGGTCTACCCCCCCTTGTCGCGGTTGCACCCCCGGGTTACAACTGCTCTGTATGGTCAGGCCCGGCCGCCGCCACATTCCCAGACCCAGAGTTAGGTCGAGGTCGCCCTCCTCCGCGCCCTCGTCTCCCCCCAATGGACCGTAGTCCATCCGCCTCCATCAAGAACCTATCCTCGGATGACCCGCTCCAACCGCCATCGACGTCGGAGACGCCCGGATCCTACGCCCCTCCAAACCCTAACCGTAAGTTCTGCTCTGCCGTCGCTTTGTCCTTGGAGAGAGAGTTGGTGATCGAGGGATCTATGCTAGGTTTCTCCGCAGCCATATATATATATATATATATATATATATATATATATATATATATATATATATATATATATCATCGCCTGGAATGTGAGGGGGGCGTGTTCGTTAGGGAGATGGCGGGAGATATGTGCGGTCTTTGCACAGAGAGAGGTGTGACATCTCTATCCTGCTGGAGACTAAGATTAAAGGGAAAAAGACTCTTACCCGCCGGACCCCATCTCATTGGGCCCAACTCCACAACTTGGCCATCTGTAGCATGGTTCGGATCTGGGTCGGATGGAATGAAAAGTCTTGGGATGGAGACTTGATCCTCATGACGGAGCAGTTGGTAGCAGTCTCCTTCACCAACAAGGACGGCTTTCGGTTCTTACTTGGAGCGGTGTATGGTCACAATAACAGGCGGCGGCGGGAGACTTTGTGGAGTGACATTTCCAGGGTAGCTGCTGCTGCGGACGCCTCGCACCTGCCGCTTCTGTTGATGGGGGACTTTAATGCCCTGCTCCACAGATGGGAGGCAGACCGGTTCCTGATCCGATCCTTTATGACTTTCAGAGATGTCTTCTTCAGGCGGGACTCCAGGGGTTGTCTCGCACGGGTTTCATCTGGACTTGGCATAACAAAGCAATCCGTAACAGGGTTGCTTGCCAGCTGGATAGAGCCCTAGGCAACGAAAAATGGTTCAGGCATTTCCCCAATTCATCGGCTGAGGGCCTGGCTGCTGGGACGAGCGACCACTCCCCCATTAGGATCGGCTTCACTATTCGGCCTCTCGTGAAGTCTCGCCCCTTCAGGTACAACAACAGCTGGTATCTTTCGGAGGGTTACTTGGAGACTGTTACGAAGGGGCTCACTAGCAATCAGGAGGGGACGGCCCAGTATCGCATGGCGCATCGGCTCAAGGCTACGAAGAGGGCCTTACGGAGCTGGGTGAAGGGTCTGCCCAAGTCTACATTAGAAGATAAGGAGACAGAGCTTCGGAACATCCAGCTGGACATGCAATCTGATATGCTGAACGGAGACCTGGCGGCGAGGGAGAAGGAGCTGATCGGTGAAGTCAACATCTTGCGTCTGCAGAAGGAGATTTGCACGGCCCAGCGTGCTAAATGCTCATGGTTCAAGGATGGTGACCGATGTTCCAAGCTCTTCTATGACGTCATCCGGACCAGACAGCATAGGAACCACATTTCCCAGCTTCTTGATGTAGAAGGCAATCTGGTGGGAGAGCCGGCTAAGATACAAGCCGAGACAGTCAGGTATTACTCTGAGTTATATTCCCAGACTGACTACATGTCTGTGTTTCCAGATATAGTTACGAAGAGAGTGGTGACTCCGTATGGGAATAGCCTTCTTCTTGCGCCAGTTACTCTGGAGGAGGTGGAATCTATTATCAAGACGGCGGATCCCAACAAGACGCATGGACCGGATGGGTTTAGCAGTGGGTTCTACAAACGCCACTGGAATACTCTGAAGTATCAGGTCCTTGAGGTGGTACAGGAGTTCTTCTCCAAAGGGAAGCTGCTGAAGGAGCTGAACCACACCTTCCTGACACTTGTGCCTAAGAAAGAGAGAGCGACATTGTTGGTGGATTTCAGGCCTATTGCATGCTGCAATTATCTTTACAAGATAATTACACACCTTATGTGTCGGCAGATGGAGGGGATCATGCAGGACTTAGTCTCTCCGAATCAGGCGGCTTTCATCAAGGGGAGGTCGATCGCGGAGCACAGTCTTCTGGCGCATGAGATGGTAAGGGGATTCAATAAACCTGGCGGAGAGAAAGCTTGTGTGAAGTTGGATCTGAGGAAGGCCTATGACATGGTCAATAGGGATTTCCTCTGCCATCTGATGACTGCTATGGGTTTCGAGGACCGTTGGGTTGCGAGGATCCGGGAGTGTATCACATCTCCCACTTTCTCTGTCCTCATCCAGGGCACCCCATATGGGTATTTCCAGAGCAACCGTGGGCTTAGGCAAGGTGATCCTCTGTCACCGTACCTATTCACGCTTGTCATGGAATACTTCACTTGCTTGATGGACATAGCGGTGCATCGGGAGAGACTGGTTCCATTGTTCAGACGGGTGGACCCCCCAGTTACCCATCTTATCTATGCAGATGACCTCTTGGTTTTCATCAAGCCATCCATTGAGGGTATACACACGCTGGCCGAGATTATGGGAGAGCTAGAGTCCCTCTCAGGCCTTCAGATGAACAGAGAGAAGAGCATGGTGTATTTCAGCTCTCTCTGCCCCCAGAAGGAGGAGCGGGCCGATGCGCTAGGAGTTGAGAGGAGTGAGCTCCCGGTGAAGTATTTAGGGGTTCCTCTCACAGTCAACTATGTGCGGGACCACGACTGTCATAGTCTGGTGGAGTACGTCCAGCGGAGGGTTGAAGGCTGGCAAGCCGCCGGTTTATCTTTTGGAGGTCGTATTGAGCTGGTTAGATCGGTAATATCGGCTGTAGCTCATTTCTGGCTGCAATCCATTCTTCTTTCCATTGCCACTATCAGGAAAGTAGAGCGGATGTGTGCAGACTTCATCTGGAGAGGTGGTATGCAGGCGATCTCCTGGGGGCAGCTCTGTCGACCTAGGAAGGAGGGAGGAGTGGGGTTGAGACCGTTGTTGGAGATCAGGGAGACCTCGGCGCTGAAGCTAGCATGGAAATTCATCGATCGGGGGTCCCTCTGGGCCGACTGGATGCATAGCAGATATGTGAAACAGGGCAACTTCTGGACCTGTTCTACTGACAACAACCATTCAGTCCCTTTCAAGATTGTCTTGAGACACAGAGGAGTTCTCCAATCTGCTATCAGGCGGGTTACGAAGGATGGATCTGGCACGGACCTCTGGCGGGATCCTTAGATTGATCGACAATCCTTATTAGAAATCAGGGGAGCTCCGCCGAATCAGGAGACCAGTCGGGGGCTGACTTGTCGGCGCATTATCCATGATGGAGAATGACGACCTGAGACATATCGCTCAAGGTTGTTAAAGGCGCAAGGCGCACTCAAGGCGCAAAGGGTCCATATCGCCCGAGGCGCAAGGCGCACGCCCGAGCGATTCAAGGCGCATATATATATATATATATATATATATATATATATATATATAAACATTGATAAACTTGTGTCACCTCTCTAGTCTTTGTCTCTCTATATATAATTCACAATTCACATTGATTCATTTATTTTGTATCCATCAATTTTGCAGGTGCAAAGCTGGTCGAGGTGGAGACTTTGGTAGTATCCATCAATTTTGTAATCAGTCTACAGTAACAAAAAAATTGAATGAATTTTTTGTATGAATAGAAGAAGAAGACACTACTTCACAGTTCACATTTCACACTAACAAACAAGAATGAACAGTAAACAAAAACTCACTACTTCAGACTCAGTAAGCTGTATACACAAATATTAACAATAAAAAAAAGACGAGATCGAGAGAGAGAGAGAGAGAGAGAAAAAGAAAAGAAAAGAAAAGCATTGCAGGAGCGAGAGATCGGGAGAGAGAGAGATC
Organism: Iris pallida; assembly: GCA_029216955.1. Classification (NCBI taxonomy): domain Eukaryota; kingdom Viridiplantae; phylum Streptophyta; class Magnoliopsida; order Asparagales; family Iridaceae; genus Iris; species Iris pallida. Next base: position 21,394 of record JANAVB010034369.1, on the reverse strand, counting down.
GAGAGAGAGATCGAGAGGGAGAGGGGGGAACTCACCTGAAGTCCGCCGTCGCAGTCCCCAACCAAGTCCGTCGGAGTCGCCAGGTAAGTAGGGTTTCATTTCCTTTTTTTTTCTTTTGCTGTGTTCTTTTTTATTTCCTCTCTTTTCTTCTGTGCTTTCCTTATGTTTTTCTTCGGCTATATTTTTTTTCTTGCGGGCCTGTGGTGGCACTGGGCTTTTTCTTATTTCTGCACAAATTGGACCTGTACAACAAATATTCCTGCACAATATTATAGAGGCGCGCCTAAGGAAAAGGCGCGCCTTTGGCGCGCCTAGAGAATTGCGCCTCGCCTGGACCCTCCTAAGGCGCTGCCCCTGCGCCTGGAGCCGAGGCGCGCCTTAGGCGCGCCTTGGGCGCGCCTTTGATAACACTGATATCGCTACACTGCGGAGATGGGTGAGAATATCAGTTCTGTAGCCATTGATCCAGATTTGCCTGCTGATCGGTGGAGTTGGGAGCCGCCAGAAGATCCTTCGGGGACTGGAATGTTCCAGTTTCGGAGCTGCTTCAACCTCATTCGGCGTACTTACCCTCAGAGTACTGACTATGAATTTGTATGGTGTAAGGGTCTCGTCCGGAAGATGCAACTTTGTGTCTACAAGCTGCTTCTGGGCCGTCTATTGACGAGGGATCGACTGAGTGCTTTTGGGGTGCCGGTTCCAGACCCTAAGTGTGTACTTCGCAGTGCCGAGAATGAATCTATAGGGCACATTTTCTTTGAGTGTGATCTGTCTTGGCAGATCTGGGCTGAACAAAGTAGGGTGCTGGGTGGTTGTGACTCCGGAAAGGGGATTGGGGACATCATCTCTGTGATCCGGGATAGCAGAGGTAGAGGGCAGGACTGGTTCCGGACCGCCCGAGTACGACTGGCAGCTACGGTTTGGCATGTATGGAGGGAACGGAACCGTCGTATCTTTGAGGGGCTAGTCACCCCTCCGATAGGCATCCTCCATAACATAGAGTTTGATGTAAATGCTATGGGGAACTGAAGAGTGGGAGTCCCACTCTGATTGTATGTTCTAAGATTACTGCGTTGCTTTTTGGAATAAAATTTACCCTTTTTCCAATATATATATATATTTTTTGGAACCAGGTTAATTGTTTTTGGAATCGCTCCCACTGGGATTCGAACTCCTGACCACTCGAGCCGCATGCATCTCTCTTAACCACTAGGCTAAAGGTCATTTGCCAATATATATATATATATATATATATATATATATATATATATATATATATATATATATATATATAGTCAGGTATATGGACCAACTCCTTCAATGTAGAATCTAGAAATGCCACCAGACTTACATTATCACAAGTAATATTTATTTGTTTTCACCTTGAATTATATCTTAGAAGAATAATGCAGCACCTCTATTTTATATATATATATATATATATTCTATTATATATATATATATATATATATATATATATATATATATATATATAATAGAATATATATATATATATATATATATATATATATAAAATAGAATATATATATATATATATATATATATAAAATAGAATATTCTTCTAAGATAGATATATATATATATATATCACTCTTTCAAGAGAAACAACTCAGGATAATTACAGAGCAAACAATACGTTAATGGTTAACATATTTAAAATGCTCAAGAAGAAAGGCCCAGATTCGGTTGCTAACCGTTCCTTGTGTCAAACTATAGATGAGAAAGTTGACAATACATTCTTTGAGTGGAGTTTCGTCCAATCAACTTGGAGAGCACTCTGGCATAGATTTAGCCATACATCATAATCAATCATCCAATCACAATGTGGTCGGGTATGGACCATAAGAAAGCTCCATACGAGAGTTTTATGACCTGATGGCAACCAGTGCCAAATTGCTAGTCAAGGTAAAACTATGAGCATAAGAGTCAGCCCAAAACCTTAGACGGCTAGTTGGTGGATATATAGATCTACCTTTTGGTTGCAGTTTAAGTCATGCAACCAAGGAGCATCCTTCAAGTTCCCCTAAGAGTCTAGACAAAGAGGTAAAAATGGTACAATCCATAGGGAATTGCATTAATCTCCATGGCACATTATGCCAAAGAGTGAAAAAGCCTAGGGGTCCACATCAACCTAAAGGCACATGCCTTCCCTAAATCTCTTTATGATTTCTGGTCTATTTGGGTATTTACTCAGCCTGGTTGTATTAGATCTAGGGATGATATGTTGGTGATGGAGTTTAACTTGCCATTTGGCAAGAGAACGACAGAGCTTTCAATCAAAAACCAAAATTCCTCTTTGACCTTTCTTCAAATATTATTTTTGGTTGACTTTTTTGACAGGTACTTTAGATAAAAGAATAATTACTGCTCCAGGATTCCACTTCAAGTGGAGATACAACTAATCAAGAGGACTGGAATGCACAAAAGCTCAGAAGGCTATTGTACCAGCAGCCAAAAGTGGGGGAAGATCTTGTCTACATTGGGGAAAAGGCAACTAATAGGAGGTGCTGAAAGCAGAAATCTCCAACATTAACTAGATTGCAATCTAATAATAAATACAATTACCTGAGGAGCCACCACTCTGCGAGAAAGAAATTCTTCATGCCGTCGAGCACAAAACTCCCATGATAAAATCTAGAGCATGAAAATTAATATTAAGTTACATATTTGTATCCAAAAATCAAAATTAAGCAGTTCCAAATGCTAGGTGGAAAACTAATTGGTGTATTTAACCTTCAAATCTGGAGTAAATGTAATCCGAAGGTGGCCTTCACGAACAACACGTAATTTCTCATAGACGCTTTCTTGAACTGCTTTTGTATACTCCAACACCATTATACCTGAAGAGAACCTGAACTCACGAGGGACTTCAAGAAATAATAGCTCATCAACAACCCCACTGTCAAATTTAATTTGATTCAGCCTAGGGAGAACTTCATATGCAGCCTCTGTACCCAAAAAATAACACGGTATGGAAGTCATTAATCAAAAAACTAATTGAAAAACATTGCAACAATAGTAATTATTCACTAAAAAATATGGCACGAAGGAAGCTAAATATTAAATAAAACCATATCACTACAAGTCATAGTTGGTAACGCCGCAAGGCGTGAAAGCTTCCTAGGGCCTCGGCGCAACGCGCAGCGCATGGGGCGCACGGCTTATTGAATTAAGGCACACTTTTTGAAACAAAAAAGGGGGTGGAATCATTTATTCTACATTAATAAAGGGGTATTTTAGGGTTTCAATAGATGAATTAATTTCCACTTTTAAAAAAAGCTGGATTAAAAAAATTATCCCATATGAAAGACATTGATGTCTTTTACTAACAATTTAATACGATTATGCATATTGTATATATATAAAATAGGAGATTATATGGTTGTATTTGAAAATAAGTGTTGGAAAGGAATTAAATGTTGGAAAGGGTGTAAAATTGTGCATATTATTATATGTACAAAATAGAAGATTTATATGATTGTATTTGAAAATAAGTGTTGGAGAGAAACTAAAAGTTGAGAAGGGACATCTCCCGTAGCTCCATGAAACTGTAAAGCGTACAAATTTTACCCTTTTTGAAAGACATTATCAAAAGTATCATTTGCTATTTTATTTTGATTTTTAAACCTTCGTTAAATCTTGGAACAAATATGGAAAGTCTCTCTCAAAAACTGCTTCTTCTGCTCCTTTTTGAAAAGCTACAACAATCCCAAACCAAGCCCAAGGAGATCCTTGCCAAACTTAATCATAGTAAACCTAGACATAGAGAGTAAACAAAAAGAAATTATGAGAATTAGAATCTACTGGGTTCAAAAGTTCTTTGATTTTTTTCCATTTCCAAATTTTTCCAATAGTTCACCCGTTCATGTCTTATTTTTGATACAGATAACATTATTTAGCTTCTATTCGTCCTAATGATTTCTCTTTACATGGCATGAACAAGATATTATTTGATTTCCTCGGATTTGGAGGAACATAAGCTTAGAAAAAGATATTAATAACATATCTATATGACAATTTTGATGCGCAGTTCAGGAGTCGCAATTTCATTCTAAGTGTAACATTTTTCTGTCGTTGTTTAAGAAGAAATCCTCTAATATATCTTTTTCCATCTTATTGCAATACCAAATCATAACACTTTGAAAGAAATCCAAATGCAAAAAACATTATATATATATATATATATATATATATATATATATATATATATAGGCAGATTCGGTATGGCAAAGGGGCGCCTAGTGCCTAGGCACCAAACTAATTTTTTTATGTATATGTTACTTCCATATATAATAAGTATATGTTAATGAAAACACACCAAAAAAAAACTTTTACAACTTGGCTATAAGTGTGAGTGATATGTATTCACTCGGGGGAGGGGAGGTCACTGGTTTGATTCCTATTGTCGTACTTGTACACACTTTTTTAGCTGTCAATATATTTTTGGTTTCCCAAACCGTAATCCTAAATCAATTTCTCCCTCTCCTCTCCTCTTCAAGTGATACGTTCCTCTCCTCTCCTCTCCTCTCCGAAGCGGCGGTAGCAGAAGAAGCAGCAAGCTGCAGCAGCCATGTATGTATTTTTACGAAATTTTTAATTTTTTAAATTTTTTTTTAAATTTCAAATATGAAAGTTCAAATTTGAAAATTTTGAAATTTCAAATCTAAATTTTTCGATTTTTTTTTGAAATTTTTTAAATTTTCTAACACGCCGAATAGACCGTCTAGGAGCGCCTAGGCCGGCCACCTAGGGGATTTCTGGTGCGGCCGCCTAGGCCGCAGTTTAGAACATTATGTGTGTGTGTGTATATATATAGAGAGAGAAAAAAAGGGAGGTAAGATGGCACCTCACCAAAAAATGAGGGTGGCGGCCATCTTACCGTCCATTTCCACCGCCCTCCGGTCCCCCCGCCCCTCCAGCTCCAGCCGGCCACCACCCCCAGCCCCCCCTAGTACTCCGACCGGCCCTCGTCGTCCGCCCCCCCCCCCCCCCCAACCGCCTCCGGCCAGCCAAAAACCCCTCCCGCATTCTCTCTCTATATGTGTGTGTGTGTATAAACCGAGAACAACGAATAAATCTTTAAAAAAAGTAGGAAAATAACCAAATGACGCGTCTTTTCTTCCACTTGCGTCTATACCCAAACCCTAAAGGCGTGCGCCATATAAGCGCCAATCAAAAATCGTCTTTGATGCATTAGATGTGAATCGCACCTTGCGACTGAGCGTGCGCCTTTGACAACTATGCTACAAGTAACTACATCGACAAGCTTCTTAAACTTATCTCAAGATCTAACAAACACATGGTATGACAGAGTCGAAAACATCACATTTAATTTTGGAAAACCTCTGAGACGAAAGAACGAACATAATAGAAAAACTCTTACAGATGAGGTACCAAATTATTGTATGCATATTGTATGCATTTTTAACGTCGTCTTCTCTCTTTTTAAACATGAATGAAAGAAAAAGGTGTGCTTTGAAAGCATTGCAAGTCCAAATCAAGGAAAATGCAAAAAGTAATTATCCAAGTATAAAGCAAAATGATGTGTAAATGCAAATTTTGTTGTTTGGGCAAGGATCTTAGGTGCTGTTTGGTTCAAGTTTTAGAGACTTGGGAATGGGTTTTGGATTCCTTACCCATGTTTGGTAAGTGCAGGATTAAAAATTAGGAGAGAATATGGGGGCTTTAGATTCCCACATATGTACGAAAGTGAACCCAAGCCCATTGGAAATACTTTTGCTTTCCTGGGAAAGTTGATTGGGTGCATTAATTACAAAAAAATTGACGATAATACCATCAATGAGACCAACTGAATTTATGTAATAATAACATAATGAAATTAATGAAAGGATATTTATAGAAAACTAAACAAATTAAGATTCATATTCCAGTCTGAACCAAACATAGGAATGAAAAAATTGAATTTTTCGGGCTACATATTCCCAACCTCATCAAACATAGGTATAGGAATATTGACTTCATTTCCCATTGGAAAGGAAGGGAAGTTGATTCCTAGGAATACAAAACCAACATCCATGTGCCCCCTTAAAGGTAACGACATCGTTAAATTTTTCACTCAAGTATATGGTAAAAAAAAAACTTCCATCCCCCCAGTAGCTCGAATATTCTAGTTCCACATTTGAAGCTAAGAGAGAATTTATGGAAGTAATATCAAGCTGCCTTTCTCATATAAACTCTACAGGAGTGGCAATTCAGAAAAACTGAAAATGATTTTTACGAAATCTCCTCCATGGTTTTCTCAAAGCCTGAAAAAAAAATCTGCAGCTAAAAATGTAGTAGTTTAAAGACACTTGCTTGAGCAGCAATTTTCTTACCTGCTGACAGTGGAGGTGCCTATATTCTCAACTAGGAGAGTTTTTAAATATGGCTGTAAAGGTCATGTAACTTGCGTTGTGATAGGATTCTGAAAGAGGCGGATTTTGTTCTTGAGAATATAAAGAGGGGGATTTGAAGATTACAGAGAATACAATTGAGGACACGAACAGATCTACACAATTTCTCTCGTAGGCTGGGGATATGAATCATACAATGATGATGCTCATAAAGTAATCCAGGAATAGTAATCTAGTATAGTCTAATAATTGCCTTCTTGATCCTTTGTTTTCATATCTTGCCTTTCTAACTTGCATCCAAGTAGATTTTGGGTGAAGTTCCTAGCATCTTCATTCTTCTATTTTGAATAAATTCTGACTATTTGCTTCACAAGAACAACTTGATCTATCACATATCTTCGGTTTATATACATGCTGGTCCTTTATATTATAAAAAAAGTAATTGTTGAAAGAAAAGCAGGACAAAAACATAATAGGTTATCATAAGAGAAGTTCAGGTTATCATAAGAGAAGTATGAGAACTAGGTCGAACTCAAGACAATTTGACTGTCTAGGATGAGACTATCTTATAAACAGTAGGAAGTGTACTAACCAAAACCCTTTCCAGATTTAGATCCACAAATATCACAATGCCACACATCCTGCACCAAGTAAGAAGATAGTAAGTCGACAAATAACTAAAATAATGTGTGAAAACATGACAAGGTATTAGGCATCACTTCCTCTGCAAACATGTATTTGCCACACACTTCCAATAGTACATTCGAAAAGACCTATAAATTTATGACGACCTCAAAATTTTGGGATGAAGGCTTTTGAGTTGTTGATGGTGGTGGTGGTGGTGGTGGTGGTGGTGGTGGTGGTGTTTGTATAAATTTATGCCAAAATGTACACAATTATAGTAACTCTATGCATACAGATATACTCATGAAAGCAGTGGAAGAGAGGTTATAGCAAATCATTCAAGAAGCATCCCAGAAGGCAAGGTCTGCATATAGAGAGGAGACGCACAAACACCAGGAGAGAGAGAGAGAGAGAGAGAGAGAGACCACAAAAGCTAACCATGGCTGCTTGAGGAAAAGCGCCAAGGGCGTGGCTGGCAACGTTATAACACCACTTTTTCTTAGCTCGTGGAGCAAAATACTCAGTGACGAACTTCCTCCAGTATAATATAGAATTATCCTGCAGTCACCAGCAAATAAAATGAGACCATTTTGGCAATAACCGTGTATGGTATGAGGAATGCATTTAAACCATAGAACATACAGCTGGTCGATGACGCTGATGATACATATACTGCATAAGCCGTCTAGCACATATCCCACTATCAGAAGGGTGCCTTACAGGGGGCGCTGCTTGCACATGTATGTGATTTGGTCTCAGCTGCTGGGGCATCGGGTCCCGTAGCATATGTGGCAAGGACTGTACGATCTGTTGTTGCTGCTGCTGCCTTTGTTGTGCAAGCCTGTGCTGCTGGATAATTGCATTTAGTTGTGGGCTGTGGTGCCCCTGCAGCTGCAAAGCTTCCTGCCTCTGCCTCTGAAGCAGATGATGGATAACTTGCTGCTGTAAAATGTCATCCTGCCTTGGATCCAACCTCGGTTTCTTCAGGGCATGCATTAAGTTCATTCCTGGCTCCTGTTTTATCATCGGATGTATACTGCTAGAAATAAAAGCCCCTTGCTTCACCTGTTCCGGATGAGGACCTTGTTGCACAATGGAGGAGCCATCCATCATTGAAGAACACGAGATGTTATTGGATGAGAAGGACATGGGAGACGCAGGAAGTCGCACGTAGGACTCGTTGTTGAAGCTCGTGCTCCTCTGCATATGGGGCCCACCAGAGAGCGGCGAGTTGGCATCGGTGACGAGTGAGCTAGCACCAATACTGGGTCCAGAGGAGTTTGCAGTGCTGTTGAGAGTCCCATGGTTCATCTCTCCAGAAACAAGTCCTAGGCCGGACCAAGGAGTCCCTGACATCAAGCTTGCTGGCGCTGGACTATGCGCATCGCCCTGGAAGAAGATGCCCGACGCTGAGAAAGAATGGGAACCACCAGGAAGCTACTGAGGCCCCAGCAGCCAATTGGCGGCCAGAATCCAAAACTCTCCAGAGCGCTACCTGGTGATAAAAAGACTCTTTCGTAAGACACAGATAATAACTTGATTGTATCATCAGAGGAAGATCCGTCCTTTCTCTTCCTCCTACATCCTCGGGCCCTACATCGCACGAGCACCACTACGACATGACACAATACGGACATGCTGACAAGAGCACAGCACATATTTTGGTGTGTAATCATGTATTTTGGCATTTGTCATGTACAATACAAGTCAGAAACGATGTGAAACAGCACCTATATTTGGAATGTCTGTGCTTCCTAAGCTCAGGCTAAAATAAAACCACCTAACAGAATTCACAGCAAAGAAAATGTGTGCCAAAGTGTTAGATTATATTCGTAATGTAAATATGGCCCATACCCATAAGCCCAAATGTAGACACTATATATATTGTAACAAACCCTAGCAATGAGAAAAAGGTATTATTATTTCCTACATGGTATCAGAGCCTCCCGAAAAATCCTAGCCGCCATCTCCCGAAAAACCCTAGCCGCCATCTTCCTTAACGCGCCCGACCGCCGTCTTCCTTACCGCGCCCGACCGGGAGTCAGCCGTGCCCGACTGCGCCAGCCTCTTCACCTTCGCCTCCGCTTCCTTGGGGAACGTCGAGGCTGAGATACTGCTGCATCAGCTCGCGCGAGAGGAGGTCCGCGCGAAGACATCTCCAACAAAAAGCATATTGTCCAACAAAAAGCATATTCCCTAGAGAACGAGGCTGAGATACTGTTGCAGAAGACATCTCCAACAAAAAGCATAGTCTTTTACCAGCAACGAGAGGTCCGCGCGAAGCATCTCCAACACTTTCAACCCGCCAGGGTGCTCATTGAGCCGTTGGAACAAACTGCGTACTTGGGCTTCAGAGCATCCCGGAGGCTCCGCTCCGTCCGGTAAACTGCAGCCATCGCCCCTTCGCTCCGACCGACTTCAGCCGCGCCCGACCGCTATATTATTTATATATATATATATATATATATATATATATATAATATATCCGGATATCCGGCGCCCCTGATCGCAGCCGATTCGCCGCCGACCCCGTCCATCAGCGGCAGATTCGTCAGAGTTGTACAAAATTTTGTACACCCGACATCCGCTCGCCCCTACGCGCCAGATCCGGCGCCCCTGATCGCGGCCAATTCGCCGCCGACCCCGTCCATCAGCGGCCGATTCGTCGGAGTTGTACAAAATTTTTGTACACCCGACATCCGCAATGGTAGATGATGCTACATCCAGCTACTCCGTCGCGACTAGCGGTGGCGGTGCACACAACCCAAATTATCCTAATCCGAAGGATCCATATTTTCTGAGTTCTGCTGATCAACCAGGAAATATCATTACTCCTATTATTTTCCGTGGACCGAACTATGCTGAGTGGTCTCGGTCGATACGTCTCTCCCTGATCTCTAGGCGGAAGATCACTTTTCTGGAAGGTACTGAAGTCAAACCTGTTAATGATGCTAGTAAATTGCTTGATTGGAGATGCGTGCAAGCGGTGTTGGTTCAATGGGTTCTTAATACCATTGATCCATCTCTGAAGAAATCTTTGTCGTACTTTAAGGAGGTTTATCCATTGTGGAACTTGTTGGAGAAAAGATTTGTTATTAGCAATGGCGCTCGAAAGCAACAAATTAAGGTGGCTTTGGCCGAGTGCAAACAAACGGCGTCGATGTCTGTGAAAACCTACTTTGAAAATTTGCAGTCTTTGTGGGATGAACAAGCTGCTTATTTTCCATTGCCTACTTGTACCTGTGGTGAACTTGCTGCAAAGCTACAGGCTATGAGGGATGAAGACCACTTTCAGGACTTTATGTATGGGTTGAATGCTGAGTTGTATGGTCATACCCGATCTAATCTCCTGGCTCAGGATCCTCGGCCAAGTTTAGATCGGACATACCAGGCAGTCCGTGAGGAGGAGGATATGCGAAAATCTCAATCCGCTACTGAGGAGGTGATGGCGCTGGCTATCAAGACTTCACCTCGTTTTTCTACTACTTCTAATAGTAGAACCTCATATTCCAGGGACAAATCAGGTATGATCTGTACTCATTGCAAGAAAATATGTCATGATTTTGCAACTTGCTTTGCCAAGATTGGCTATCCAGAGTGGTGGGAGACTCGTCCTCGGCGTGAGGGCAGACGTGGTGCTGGTGGTGGCAGAGGCCCGGTACCACCGCAGAGACGTGATGGGGGACGTGGTGCTGGTGGCGCAGGGGTTGTTCATCATGTCGCCGCTGCTGGTCATGGTGTCCCTGCTGGTCTTGCTGGGAGTTCGGCGGATATGATGCATGGAGGGTATCCTTCACCACTCTCAGGTGAACAATGGCAGAAACTGATGAGCTTGCTGGGTAACGACAATTCTTCCAATCCTGGTTCTTCAAACTCTAATCGTCTGATAGGTAAGAATTCTTCTGTCCCTTGGATATTCGATACTGGGGCTACTCTTCATGCGACAGGCTCTCGTGACTGTTTAGTTGATTGCTTTGAGGGCCTTATTTGTCCTGTGATTTTGCCTGATGGGAGCACTATTGAGGCTGTTCTGAGAGGCAAAGTATTTTTTACTGCTTCGTTGGTATTGACGGATGTTCTTTATGTTCCGACATTGACTTGCAATTTGATCTTTGTCTCCCAATTGATTGGTGTCAGAAATTATGATATATTATTTACTCCTGATTTGTGTTTTGTTCAGGACCGAAGTACGAGGATGGTGATTGGAGCAGGTGAACAAAGAGGTGGACTTTACTTCTTGGGGGAGGATCCAACTTCTTTGGCTTCGGTGATCCTGACATGCAAAGAGAATGATTCTGAGGTTTGGCACAGTAGACTGGGGCATCCTTCAGATAAAGTAATGCAGACTTTACCTTTTCTCTCTGATAGTAGTGTGTTTTCTCATAAGGCTTGTGATATTTGTCATCAAGCTAAACAGACTCGTGATGTCTTTCCTGATAGTAGTAGTCGTGCTTTGAGATGCTTTAAACTTATACACTGTGATCTGTGGAGACCATATCGTGTTTCGTCATCTAATGGGGCACGATATTTTTTGACTTTGGTAGATAATTTTTCTAGAGCTGTTTGGGTTATTTTGTTGACGAATAAGTATGCTGTTTATTCTATGTTTCTTAAATTCATTGCTATGGTGAAGCGTCAGTTTGGGGATGATATATGTCGTGTGCGGAGTGACAATGGCACTGAATTTAATTGTTTACAAGATTATTTTTCATCTCAAGGTATATTGTTCCAAATATCCTGTGTTGGGACACCTCAACAGAATGGAAGGGTGGAAAGAAAACATCGTCATATTTTAAATGTAGCCATGGCATTGCGATTTCAGGGTTCTCTTTCCGTGGATTTTTGGGGGGAATGTGTTTTGACTGCATGTTATTTGATAAATAGAACCCCTTCTAGTATCTTGCATTTTAAGTCTCCTTATGAAGTTTTATATGGCTCGGCTCCTTCGTATGATCATCTACGTATTTTTTGTTGTCTGTGCTATGCGTATGATTTGAAATCCCGACATGATAAATTTGCTAGCAGGAGCAGAAAATATATCTTCGTTGGGTATCCACTTGATAAAAAGGGATGAAAACTGTATGATTTGGAGACTGGTGAATTTTTTGTGTCCCGTGATGTTACTTTTTATGAAAAAGAATTTCCTGGGTCTAACTCTGCTAGCGAGATGTCTTCTGCAACACGTCATACATCTGTTGAGGTGCCAGGAGACGATATAGAGGTTTTTGGGATGGTGCCGGCTACGGTTGCTGAGGCCGGAGTGGTTGCTAGTGGCTCGGCACCGAGTGGCCAGGATGCACAGGTAGATGCAGAAGTATTGACAGGAGAGTCCGCTGGAGGTGATGCGGATACTACTAATGATACAGGGGATACAGTGTTGCCAGAGGTGCCCGACGAGGTAGTATTGGGAAGAGAAATGCGAAAGAAATCACAGCCAGTGCGATTACAGGATTTTGTGACAAATGTTATTCGAAGTAAAAGTCCCCCCTTCACCACAGTTCATCTGTTCCCGTCACTTCCTCAGGTACTTCGTATCCTCTAACACAATTTCTAAGTTATGACATATGTACTGTTGGACACAAAGATTTTCTTGCAGCTATCACTGCAGGTGTTGAGCCTACTTCATATCGCCAGGCCTCGTGAGATTCGGACAGGCGCACGGCTATGCAAACTGAAATAGAGGCTCTGGAAGATAATGGGACATTGAGTCTTGTCGATTTGCCTCCTGGGAAGAAAGCATTGGAAAGTAGATGGGTGTACAAAATAAAGTACAAATCTGACGGAAGTATTGAGCGCTTAAAGACATGGCTGATTGTGTTCGGTAATCATCAGGTTGAGGGGATCGATTATTCAAAGACATTTGCCCCGGTAGCTAAGATGCCTACAGTTCGGACATTCTTGGCTGTTGCAGCTGTGAGAGGCTGGACTTTGCACCAGATGGATGTGCACAATGCTTTTCTTCATGGAGATCTGACAGAAGAAGTGTATATGAAGTTGCCGCCAGGTTTTTCGCATAGTGAACCCAACAAAGTGTGTCGCCTGCATAAGTCACTATATGGATTGAAACAGGCACCACGTTGTTGGTTTGCTAAGCTTGTCGTTTCTCTGATATCCTATAGGTTTATTCAATCCCATTCCGATTATTCCCTTTTCTCTCTTTTTAAAGGGAATGTAGAGTTGCATGTTTTGATCTATGTGGATGACATGATTGTGTCTGGTAATGACAGGTGCTTTAGATGCTTTCAAAAAGTACCTTAGTTCTTGTTTTCACATGAAGGACCTTGGTGTGTTGAAGTACTTTCTTAGCATAGAGGTGGCTCGGAGTGCAGAAAGAATTTCTTTGTGTCAAAGGAAGTATGCTTTGGACATCATTTCAGAATGCGGCTTGATGGGGTCTCGACCTGTTGGCTTTCCCATAGAGCCCAATCACAAGCTGGCAGAATCGACTAATCCAAAGCTGGCGGATGCAGAGACTTATCGGAGGCTGGTTGGGAGGTTGATTTATCTATCGTTTACTTGCCCTGACTTAGCTTATGTTGTGCATATCTTGTCTCAATTCTTACAGGAGCCTCGACAAGATCATTGGCATGCTGCTTTACGAGTGGTCAGATATCTCAAACATGCACCGGGACAGGGTATTCTTTTGAAAGCTGATTGTGATCTCCGTCTTTCCGGTTGTTGTGATTCCGACTGGGCCAGTTGTCCCTTGACTTGCCGCTCTGTTACAGGCTGGTTGGTGTTTCTGGGGGGTCTCCTATTGCTTGGAAGACCAAGAAGCAATCAACTGTTTCCCGATCTTCCGCTGAAGCTGAATACCGATATCTTGCTGCGCTTGTTTGTGAGTTGAAATGGTTGAAGGAGTTATTGGTGTGTTTGGACGTTCGCCAGGAGTCTGCTATGTCGGTGTATTGTGACAGTCAGTCAGCCCTGCACCTGGCTCAGAACCCGGTATTTCATGAGCGCAGTAAACATATTGAGGTGGATTTGCATTTTGTTCGCGATGCTATTAGAGATGGCACCGTAATAGCCTCGCATGTTCCTACTTCTTCTCAACTGGTTGACATCTTCACCAAGTCCCTTGGAAAACAAGTGTTTGATTCTTTCCTTCCCAAGTTGGGCATTTGTGACTTGCATGCTCCAACTTAAGGGAGGGTGTTAGATTATATTTGTAATATAAATATGGCTCATACCCATAAGCCCAAATGTAGACAGTATATATATTGTAACAAACCCTAGCAATGAGAAAAAGGCATTATTATTTCCCACACAAAACCTTCCCTTTCTTGCATATTTCACGATGTTGCACCAAATAAAAGCTACCCATAAAGAATTAAACAGATTCTCTTTTTTCAATTTCAGCAAAAATGCTGGTTGAATACTAAAGGGTTAATTGCACGGAAACCACCCCCCTTCCTTCCCCTATGTTTCATGAGTATTACAGGAAGTACCCCTATTGCGAAAATAATTACACCGACCACCCCTCTCCTTATAAATTTTATTAACCATTGGGGTGGTTAGTGTTATTAATTTCTATAGAAAATTGAAACAATTGGTGGTACGTGTAAAAGCAGGGATGGTCCGTGTAATAAATGTAAAACATAGTGGTTAATGCAATTAACCCAATACTAAAACTAGAAGGACATGGTCCCTACGTTGCACATACACGAATACAACACGACATGGCAATACAGTTCTTACAGACAAGGCACACATTTCTGCGTGTCTGTTCTGTGTATGATCGGTGTCGACACGATGTGACACCGACACAGCATGATCCCCACACTTGGTCAGAGGTTCCTAAAATGCCCCCAAGGATTTAATATAAAAATCTTTGATTTGAGCACTTCTAATGGGCAACGCTGATAAACCATAAACAACAACAAATCCCCCGTTTCCCTAAATATTTTAAGCAACCCCGCTTAGCCCTAAATCTCAATTTCCCAACCCCTCTAGAGAAATTAAGGCTAACACCAGAACAGATTGGGAATTAAAACAACAACAAAAATCAACTCAAAGATCACAGCCTTTTTATCCTCCAATACTAGTTCCACAATCTACGATGACCGATTCCAATAAATCAAAAAAAAAAAAAAATCTTGGGATTAAGATAAAACCCTAATTTTTAACATAAAAAACCCTAATTTGCTAATGACACCAAAACTTATCAGACAAGTCTATGAGTCTATAAAGTTCGAAAATTTTAACGAAAATATAAAGAAATAAACTCGAACCAACGAAAAAACGGGGATAAAAATACCAAAAATAAAACCCTAATTTGTCACGCAATTTCCAGAATTACCAATCGGAATAAGTGTACAATACTAATAAAGCTGGAATCTTTTTGCCAAATAGAGAGAGAAATTCTAATCAACGGAATCATCGTTCGATTTTGAGCTATTGCTGACCGTTTGAAATCACGAGAGAATCCGAATTTGGGAACAGTCTTTCTTTAGGAACTCCCGGAATCGAATCGCCGATTTCTTTTTTTTTTCTTTCCGAATCGGGGGACGAATTAATGAGAACGGGTTTTTATACCCATCGCGGGAATTATATGGGAGGCGGCTGGAGATTGACCGGCTGCTGCCAGTTGAGCGTACGGTCGGGATGCGATCCTAGAACCCGAGTAGTTGATCGTGGGGTGGAAGTTGTTTTGGGATACCGACAGCTGGAGGGATTTTGCTGGCTATAGGCGGTGAGGACGCTAAACGGATCGGGTGTACTTGGTGTATGGACCCGTTTTGGACAAGGTCTTTTCAGTTGAAATAACGTTAAAGTTTACTTACCAAAATTTTACAACTCTTAGGCCATCTTCAATTGGAGTTTCTATCTTTCCTATTTCTATGAAAAAAATTTATTTTAGAAAAAAAAAAATTCCACTGATGTTTTCTATCATCATTTCTATCCTATGAGGCAATGGTGTCGGATAGAAAATTTCTATGAGAGTTTTTATATGTAGAAACTCTCATATAAATTATTGGGAAGATTTATGAAATGCCCAAAAACTAAAAAAGTTTTATGTAAAACCCACCGCTAAAAAAACCTTCATCGCGTGCCCAGAATTAGAGAAACTTATCCAAAGCGGGTTCCAAATGACCCTTTTGCCCTTCCTTTTAATTTATTGGAAACACCCACAAAACTGCTCTTAAAAAACGTTTCAATACTCCATCTTCTTTCATACGCTGCTCACTTTCGAATCTAGGTTTTCTCCTCAAAAATCTTCAAAAACTCGTCGAAAAATTTCGGAAAGACCGGGACGAACGACAAAAGTGCTAAAACGGAGGTCCAAACATCATTTTTTTGCGAATCTAAAATTTCGGAAGGCCGTCTAACTATGAAGCTGTTACTTTCAGTCTCCTCGACGATACGCTCATTTTGCGACAAACGGGACCTCGTTTCGACCTCCCAGTCAAAAGTTATGGCCATCCAAAGTTTCAGCTAACCATAAAATGCAGGAGAATGGCATTCTCCGTCTTAATTTACACGGAGAATGACCATTCTCCGTCTTAATTAGGACGGAGAATGACATTCTCCGTCTTAATTAGGACGGAGAATGCCATTCTCCGTGTAATTTATCACGGAGAATGGTCATTCCAGTGTTAAAACGCAGGAGAATGACCATTCTCCGTGTTAGAAACACGGAGAATGCCATTCTCCGTGTTAAATGAAACGGAGAATGTCATTCTCCGTGTTAAATAAAACGGAGAATGGCATTCTCCGTCCTAATTAAGACGGAGAATGGCCATTCTCCGTGCTAAATTAAACGGAGAATGACCATTCTTCGTCTTAATTAGGACGGAGAATGCCATTCTCCGTGTAATTTATCACGGAGAATGGTCATTCTAGTGTTAAAACGCAGGAGAATGACCATTCTCCGTGTTAGAAACACGGAGAATGCCATTCTCCGTGTTAATTAGGACGGAGAATGCCATTCTCCGTCTTAAATAAAACGGAGAATGCCATTCTCTGTCCTAATTAAGACGGAGAATGACATTCTCGGTCCTAATTAAGACGAAAACGAAGAATGTCATTCTCCGTGTTAATTAGGACGGAGAATGGCATTCTCCGTCTAAAATAAAACGGAGAATGGCATTCTCCGTCCTAATTAAGACGGAGAATGCCATTCTCCGTCCTAATTAAGACGGAGAATGGTCATTTCCAGTGTTAAAACATGTAATTTAGTTTTTTCAGGAATAAAGAGTTTCGTTCTTCTTTCAAAGCGATGATAATTCTTATGGAAAAGAAGAAGAAAGATCTTCTCTCCACAATTGAAGATCTGAGTTCAAATGTCTCCACGATGAAGATGATGATGATGGTGATGACGATGACGAGCGATGATCTGAGTTCGACTGAAGAAAAACACACCGAACTACGAACGATCTTTGCGATCTCTGCTGAATATGAGAGCAATGGAATTCAGATTTCCCGTGAAGAAGAAGAAGACGAAAATCGCAATCCAGATCTGAGTTTTTTGAATTCAAATACATATAGATGACCAATTCGCGCGGAGGGGTAGTTTCGGTATTATAAAAATAGCAGTTTCTAGCGGGTGGCATCTAAAAGGGAATCTTGGAATATTTAACGTGAAAATACTTAATTCTGGGTATTTCATAAAACTTATCCAGCGGGTGGGCATTTCATAAAAGCCCACCCCGAAATTGGGTTTCTCAGCAATTTCCAGTAAATTATTTCTCTCATGACAATTATTATTGGGCCCACAACATTAAATTGATCATTTATATTTTGTGACACATAAGATAGAAATGGAGAACCATTGGAGTGTATTTTTTTGTTTGTACAATTTCTATATAGAAATTCTTACAACTAGGATATAAATCTCCTCAATGTACAATACCAAGTAGGATAGAAACTCAATTTTAGAAATCACCATTGGAGATGGCCCACCCTCTTCCTGCTAACATGGTCCCACCCCATCTCACTCGGTCCCCCTTCTCTCCCAATCAATGGATGACACGTAGTCGGTTGTAAAACTTACAACCAATAATGGTTGTAAGCATAGCATTCCCTTTTAGTTGAAAGAGTATGGTCACATCGCTGGATTTCATTTGGTTTACAGAATTATGTGTTTGGAAAAAGAAAGTCATTAGTTTTCTATATTTGGTATTTTTGAATGTCAAGTAAATTGAGGAGAAAGAAAAATACCTACCAATGGAAAGAAAAATTATAAAGAAAAATGATTATATCCACCCAAGCAATGATTCTCCTTCTACCTTGAAGGGCTTGTTTTGATGAAGTGTTTGTATTCCTAATATATTCATTTTCCATGGGAAAGGTTTGTAGCTCAAAAAATTTAATTTTTTTCATTTCCATGTTTGGTTCACATAGGAATATGAATCTTAATTTGTTTAATTTTCCAAAAATACTCTTTTATTAATTTCATGATCCTACTATTACCTAATTCACATGTTTGGGATAGAAGTTAAGATTTTGAAAGTAAAGAAATGGTATCACCGTCCAAACAACATTTATAGGAAAGCAAAAGTTTTTCCAAGGAGGAGACTTGAAAATAGCTTTTCCACATTAATGGTAATATGAAGCCCCTCGTATTCCATCCTAATTTCCAATTCTAGACATACCAAAAATTAGTAAGAAATTCAAAAGTATTTCCAAACCTCCAAAACTCGAACCAAACATCCTCTAAGTATTCACTTGTTCTTCCAATTTTCTTGACATTTTCAAATGCCGAATAAAGAAAAGAAAACATCAAAAATTGATTTCTTTTCCTTTCTTTTCCTTTCCTTTCCTCGAACCAAACTAGATCACAATGGATTCAAGATTTGATGCACCAGATCAAAATTCAACCTTGTTTTGATTGTTCTGATATACGAGGATAATTTGCCATACAAACTAATGATTTGTGTTTATACTTGCATATGTTGTACTTTGGTAATAATAGAGTGATGACTTCACTATATATGTTTCTATAAGCATCTTATGTGTCACGAAATGAAAGTTCTCTTTTATTGTTCAGTCACTTTCCAATCTAGAATGGTATGGATGTTTGTGTTGGGTGGAGTTTCTAATTTATGTGGATAAATTCTGGAGTGCGATGAGTGTTATTCGTGTGTCGGAGAAGCTCGAAAACTTGTCATTCAGAATATCAGAAAAACTCGAAATATTGTAGCAACAGTTTCTGTCCAGTTCCAGGGGAACTTGACCTGAGTTCGGTTCCAGGGAAGCTTAGCCCGAGTTCGGTTGTCGGAACATTGCTCAATTTATTGGCTCAGAAAAACTGAACTCAAACCAAGTTCAGTTTTGTCGCGGTTGTGCGATTGTTGGGGTGTTCTATACACAGTTGGATCATATTTAATGGTCTATATTGGTTGAGGGTTTGAGGGAGTTATATTTAGGTATTTTTAAACTCTAATACAAGTAATAAGGAGGTAACTTTTGAAGAGAGAGAGAAAGGGGATTGACGTCTAGTTTGAAGAGTAGATTGTTTCGAGTAACCTTTCTCATCGTCTTCATTCTTCGTGAGTCTATAATCAAGTTTTCTACTTCAAGTAGTTGTGGTGATCCGATTTGGATGGGTAAGAAGTCTGTAAGGAGTTTGTATCTTTTTTCTTTCAATAATGGAGGCTTTTCAGGGTTGGACTACGATCGTCATGTGGTTTCTTCCATCTGAGTTTTTCACGTAAAAATCATTTGTGTTTGCGTTGTTTGGTTCTTCGAAATTTTGGCGATTTAGATTTTACATTTTTGCTCAGTTCTCTCGCAGTTATTTGGTTTGGGACAACAGTTTTCGCTTTTTGTTTCCAACAGTGGATATGGTGAAAATGCATTTGGAATATTAGTAAGTAATGGATTGTCTACCAACCTATCTTTATCAGGGCCGATCTTGACCTATGGAAGATCGGACAATCGTAAATTATTTTATATTTCTTTTGTGTGTATGTGTGTGTGTACCATCTTCTGGAAGTTACTACTATAAATATATTATTTCAAAATATTTAATTAGTATTTTTGCATGATTATATCTTTCCAACTAATCCGAAAAATTGCGACTTTCTGTGGCTAGTTGGACTTGACAACTAGTTATTGTTTTCTAGTGTAATAATTTGATATAAAATATATTTAAAATAATTTTACAATATTATTTCATAATTAATAAATATATTTTTATTATATAAAAATGGTATTTTCTTGGAGTATTATGTTACCTATAGAGTTGTGAGTAATTAACTAGTATATGGACTAGACTAATTATCTTAAAAACTAGTTAGAATGTTGTGATAGAAATATGGTTAGAGTACGATGTGTTTGGTAAGGTAGTTAATTTATGGTTTATATTTATTAGAAATTCGTCATGGTGTGACCGAGGATACAGAAGTCGGACCGTTGAAAGCAGAATTAGGGAATACAGGCAAGTGTACCTTGCCAATGTTTTAGTTTACATTTATTTTTCATGTTCATAGTCATAGTGGATGCAGGATGGTTGATACTTAGTGTCTGAATTGTATTTGGGTGTCGATGTCGTTATATAGTTATCAGATATCGACACTAGGCATAGCGATACATTTTTATTCGTGTCCATTGACACGATGGACCGCAAGATGCTGACACAATCATGATACGGAGTCATACATGATATTTTTGTAGTTTGGACTTTGTGATAGGATACATGAGTTATTACTTGTACTTGAGACTTGCTTGACTAGGTAGTGCTAGACCATGGGATGGGGAGAACATTAACGCTATATCAGTCTCTTTCTCTCTCTACATTATATATATATATATATATATATATATATATATATATATATATATATATATATATATATATATATATATATATATATATACTTTTTTTTTACATATATATATATATATATATGATATTTGGGTTTGTTTTAGCTTGGGTTTCCTGGGATCATCACACTTTGGGGTTTTTCCAGTCCCCTCACTCTTCACTGTTAAACATATCATGCACACACACACAAACTTATATATTACCCTTTACCCCTTATATATATATATATATATATATATATATATATATATATATATATATATATATATATATATATATATATATATATATATATATATATATATATATATATATATATATATATATATATTATACACATGTATGTTATTATATGTGGCTATATATGCCATATGGATGTGTGTATGTATCTATTGTGAACTTGCTATATAGGTATTATATACTAAATAGCTATGTATATAGGTATCCTATATAGGCTTTGTCTAATATACTAAATAGCTATGTATATATATATATACATACCTATATAGCAAGTTCACAATAGATACATACACACATCCATATGGCATATATATAGCCACATATAATAACATACATGTGTATAATATATATATATATATATATATATATATATATATATATATAATAT
>JANAVB010034368.1:180000-222208 GCA_029216955.1 Iris pallida | reverse complement strand
CAACTATTACCGTTTTTTTAACTTGGTACCCTAAACTTTTTTTGTAACAACTTGATACCCGGATATTATTTTGGACAAAAATGCCCCTACCCCTAACCCCCCTCCCCCCTGCTCGCTTCGCCCCCCCCTCTGCTAGCTCCGGCCGCAGCTCCCCCCCTCTCGCTCCAGTCGTCCGCCCGCTCCCGCATCTCCCCTAGGGCTCGGCAGCGGGAGGAGGGGGGGCTGGGAAGGGGGGTGCGGGGCGAAAGGCGGGGCAGGGGGTGGCCCGGAAGCGAAGGGGGGGTTGGCCGGAAGCGAGAAGGGGGAGGTTGGCCGAAAGCGAGGGAGGGGGGGTTCGGCCGGAGCTAGCAGGGGGGCGGCTGGAGGGGTGGAGGAAGGGAAGGGATAAGGGCATTTTGGGGTTTTTAAAATGTTAGGTACTAAGTTGAAAAAAAAAATAGTTGAGGTATCAAGTTGTTACGAAAAAAGTTTAAGGTACCAAGTTGAAAATGGTAATAGTTGAGGGTATCAAGTAGCAATTAAGCCAAGAATTTGAGAACAAAAGTGTAGGGGAATGATGATGACATGGATGTCAATTCCATGGTGGAGAACGGCACTGAAGGCACTGGGCGGTCCTGAGGATACTCAATATCGGGAGATTGACATCTGGGACTAGCAAGTCCTTCCTCGATGCTAAGTTCGGGCAAAGCGTGGCCGCATAGGAAAATGGAGCTGCTCCGACCGCAGGAAGGCTCTGGTTGCCGCTAAGGGAGGGCGAAGACTCAATCTGGGGCCTGGATGAGCCAGGGGCGGCGAGGATGGCCGGAGAGAGGGAGGAGGGGACAGCCGAGGGAGCGCGGGACGAGGTGGCGGAGGTGCCACGGGCGGGAGGAGACGCAACCAGCGATCCAACCACAGCCGGGGGGAGGGGGTGGGGCAATGACCGCCTCGGCCAGGAGGGGGGTCAGGGGTGACACTGATCCCGCGGGGGGGGCCCGAGTTCGGCTGAGATCGATGGGTAGGGCCGCCGGTGGCTCGGGAAGGCTAGCCGCGGAGGCAAAGGTAACGGTGGGCCCCGGATCGGAGGATGAGGAGGCGGGGGACTCGGAGGCTGGAGAGCCGACGAGGAGAACAAAAGGGGGTGAGGGGAGGGCGGGAGTCGGAGCAGGGGGAAGGGAGGGGATGGGGGGACAGTGAGAATCTCGGGATGAGCGACTGAAGTGGCGAATCTCTGATAGGGGTGTACGGCCCGCCAGATTGTGCGGGATGAGGTGGCCCCTCGGTAGCGTAGGAGCCCAAGGGAGCTCCTGCGTAGTACACAGAGGAGGGATCAGGGTAGGGCCCGTCCTTGGGCAGCGAAGGAGCCCAAGAGAGTTCCTGCGTAGTATGCTGAGGATAGATCAGGGTGGGGCCCGCTCGGGTAAGCGTAAGGAACCGCTCGGCGGCATCAGAATAATACTGGTGGGCTCCACCATGGGAGGCATAGGGGGATGCGTAGATGCCATAGTGAGCTCCTCCAACGGAAGCAGAAGTAGTAATGGGTGGAACACGCCAGCAGTATCATAAGGATAGGAATAACGGTACGACCCACCGTAGCGAAAAGCTGATGGTGATGGTGCGTTACGCACGGCTGGATAGAAAAGTAGTGGGGTCGCCTCGAGATGGTAGTCTGTGGCTACAAACCCTAGGGGTCTGGAGATGGGAAGCCCACCATCTGTACCGCAGGGGCTCCCACTCCGATGGGACAGCTGTCCCGTTCAAATTTTGAAACTGAGGCAGGGGTGGATGCCGGGCGGAACGCCTGCGCGCTTCCTTCCCAAACTGGAGGGGGCTAGGAGCCTACGGAAACTACGTAGGTGGGGCGGAGCTCCTGCCCGCTCGAGGGAAGAGGAAAGCCTGAGAACTCTGGAAAGCTAGACTGGTGGGGGGTGCAACCGAGGGGGGAGCTGGGGAAGAAATCTGGAGAGGATAGCGGAAGAGATGGCGGGACCGGGGGGAAGGGGGAAGGGATGGAGGAGGGGAGGGAGGGGGATGCCCAACCAAAGCCAAGCAGTCGGCTGGCTAGGGGAAGCCATCACACCGGACAGGCGAGGAGCGTAGGAGGTACCGTACGGAGGAGACCCTAGGGTCTCCTCGGGAGAGAGCAGCAGCGGAGAACCATGATTATATATATATATATATATTTATAAAAAAACGATCTCTCTTCCAGCGGATTGCGATCTCGAGTCGGCTTTCGGGCAGCCCCTCCCGGCCGTCCCCGCGGCGGGCTCCCCCCCCCAGCGGGCAAGTTTGTCTCCCCCCTCCTCCGTTGTTATCCTCCGATTTGTCAGGCCCCTACTCCGAATTTGTTTGGTGATCGCGGCCGACTGGCCATGGTGGCGACCTTTTGGCCGCCTGCCCACCTCTGCCCCCCGTAGCAGGCATTCGTCCCCCTTCAGTGGCCCCCCGCGACCTGCGTTCCCTAATTTATATATATATATATTATAGATATAATAAATATATATATATATATATATATATATATATATATATATATATATATATATATAATATGTATAAAAAAGTGATCTCTCTCCCAGATAATTGCGATCTCGAGTCGGCTTTCGGGCAGCCCCTCCCGGCCGCCCCCGCGGTGGGCTCCCCCCCGGCGGGCAAGTTTGTCTCCTCCTCCCCCGCTGTTCTCCTCCGGTTCGTCGGGCCCCTACTCCGAATCTGTTTGGTGATCGCGGCTGACTGGCCATGGCGGCGACCTCTTGGCTGCCTGCCTACCTCTGCCCCCCATAGCAGGTATTCGCCCCCCTTCAGTGGCCCCCCGCGACCTATGTTCCCCTTCCAGCCCCCTCTCCGGCGGCGATGGCATTCGCTGCCCCCCTTCAATGGTCCCCCTTCGCTTCGATGCCAGCTGGTGACCATCCGCTTGTTTTCAGGTGAAGCCCCCAGCCACGGTTGTCCCTTTGGGAAGCTCACCCTCTCTTTCATGCACACATGATCTGCCCCCTTTTTTAAATTCAAAATTATTTTTGGAATTAAACCAGGTGGCCTCTCCTGCGCCATTAGTGGGTGGTGCAGGCCCAGCTGCACCTTTGGCATTCCTTACGCCTTTTGCTGGTGGCGCCGTTACCTCCAGCTCAGCCCCCTTCTGATGGCGCAGCACCCTCTGCGTCTTTTGGCGCAACCCTCGACCATCCCTTGCGCATTTTGAACTGCTCTCCTAGCCCGGCAGCCCTTTTGGCGTAGGCGCCGTCCTTGCCTGCTGGAGCCCTCTCCGGCGCCATCTCTCACTGTCCTCCCCCGTCGTCGGGCTGTCGCCTCCAGCATTCATCTCCCTGGCAGTTCACTCCCCCTCCCAACCCTTCCTTCTAGCGCAGTTCCCCTCCCCCGCCCTCTGCACTCGGCACCAACCCCTGGTGGCTCCGGTCCCCGATCCACTCCCCCGCTCGTTTGCTGACATAGTGAAGCCTGCTCGTGCCGGGATGAATACCCTGGCCCTATCGGACGTCAAGCTACCCAATATGGAATATCCTTTCCCGTCTGATGTGTCACGACCCGTTACCCAAATTGTTGGGCCGGGCCGAGCCATGTCCAGCCTACGCTTAAGATAAAGCGCAGTAAGCTGTTCTAGACAGTCAGATAATAATGATAAATGTGCTAATAATTAAGATAGTTTAAGAATGATCACAACACAGCTTCTATATAGATGAAAAACCACTAAGTTTGATAATATACAAACCAAAATGTAAGACTGGAGACAAGGTCCAGTTTAAAGGTACAAAACAGCGTCTGTGATAATAACCCAACACTAAGTCAAACTAAGCAGCTAAGCAGGATTCCCTGCTGGAATATCCTCAACTGGAGCTCCATAGTACGGGTCACAAAGCATTTCTTCCTCGGTCAAAATACCTACAACGTTATCCTGTCAGGACGGGAGCAAGTACAACCTCTACTACTAAAGTACTGAATGTATAATGCAAGAGATGTACAACAGGAACATGGTATGATAAGACTGAAAAATAGACATACTGGAATCAAGGTAAATCATATAAAGCGGGAAATCATGGTATATCTTGATTATCATTTTAAGACACTCTTGTCAATTGTGGCATATTGTACATTATGTATTAAAACTGGAGCAGGTATGAGATCGGTCAATAGGTGCTATGCTAGTTTACTGCAATATACGTATGTACATTCCACAAGTCCAGAAACTACATTGTTAGTTTACTGCAATGTACGTAAGTACATTCCACAAGTCCAGAAACTACATTCTTAGTTTACTGCAATGTACATAAGTACATTCCACAAGTCCAGAAACTACACAATTAGCATACTGTAATGTAAGTGAGTACATTCACGAGTCCAGTAACTATACTATCAACTCTCTCATAACCCAGTAATCATCATGTAAAAGATACGGGAAATGGTGTAAAGCATGGTGGGAACTGTCAATAGTATGAAACATGTTATGATTTGACTTGCTACTCCAAGGATCAGCATTCACATGGGTTGATTAACATTCTTTTATCACATAACAGTGTTTTAACATTTAACAAAAGACTTGCAACTGGATTAATGGTAATTTACAAGGTTGTCACATGTACTTAACATTAAAAGACAGTAAATGAGTTTGTAGATGTACTTGCCTGGAGCAAAGCAATGCAATGACAATAAAGCTAAGATGTAGAGTGTCCTGGCACTGAAAACATATATACTCAGACTCTAAGTTACAAGACAATATAAATATACTAGTGATGTGAGAAGGCCAAATTGGACATTGGCTAGGTGAACTTAGCCTAGGGGTTCAAAGTGAAGTGATTTGGCATCTAAACTAACACATGTGTCTCCCATATTAAGGTTGGTTAGCATTCCAAATACCAGAAATACATAAAAATCATAAGTCATGACTTAGCCATAATTATTGGTAAAATAAACATTCTGTGCACTGTGTTCTAACAATTTTTGAAAACACTAGAAATCTCCGATAAATGCAAAATAATATACTGACAGAAACCTTGTTAATTATAGAAATTTATTATAATTTTTCTGGGATTTATTACCCAACAGAAATATTTTATAAAAATCAGTTTTCATAAATATATAGAAAATGAGTTTTTGTTTCATATGCTAAACTAGTGGCAAAACAGTAATTTAATTACTACAAAAATTATACTAAATTAGCAAACTTAACAAAGTATCTAAAAACTATTTTTCCATAATTTTAGCAATACTCTAAGTATTTTTAGAAAATCATAAAACAGCTATGCACAATAATTAATTATCTGCGTATTTTATCCATGTATATAATTTGAACCAAAGTTCAAATACAGGACCCAAGGCCATGAATCAAGTCCAATATGACTTGTACAGGTCTTGAATGTGTGAAAACACATTTGAGCCCAATTACCCATGCTAGGCTTGGACATCAAAATGGTTGCAGTAATTTAAATACAATAAAAATACTAGTTGGTAATAGTGCAAAATATTTATTATTATTTTAATAAGGTAAATTTATACAAAAGAATATTTATATACCTATCCCAAAAGTACATATATAATACACAAGAAAATACTTAATTTATAAAGTATATATTATGTATAATAATATATATACATATACAAGAAAATATTATATATACATATGTGTACATATATATATATAAATACTAAATATATACATATAATTTACTAACCATAAAATATATACATATACATACATACTGTTAAAACAGTATATTATATACATATATACTAATATACATATATATATATATATATAATATATATATATATATAAAAACAGTAAAAGAAAAAGAAAAGAAAAAAAAAAAAAAAAGAAAAGGGAAATGAAACAGCAACTAAGGGGGGGGGGATTCGAACTCGGGTCAGCCGAGCGCGCGGGGGGGGGGTTTAGGCGGGGATGGGCTGGCCAGGGGGTCAGCCCATCAGTTGTGTTAGGGAAAGGGGTTTAGTTTTATTTAATAGGTTTTAGTTGATTATAATAAAAAAAAAATATAAAAACACAGTCCTGTGTCCTGACAGTTAGGGACACAGGAGTCTGTGTCTAAGGCTTGGCACGACACGCACGAGTCCTAGCTCGCGTGTCCAAGTACGGGGCTGGGGTCGTCGTGTCCTGGCGAACATCATACACGAAAACGAGACACAACAGGACAGGGGGGAGTAGATGACACGTACGTGTCCAGGTCGGGGCTGCTGTCGGGGTGGCGACTGGGCGGAGGAGCGGTCGGGGCGGTGGCGCTCGGGTGGCGCTGCGTCCAGCACGTCAGGGCGAACCGATTGGTGGTGGTGGTTCACGGCGAGGTCGTCGGGATGGGGAGAACGGGGTTCGTCGGAGCTAGGGTTCCGGCGAGGGTGATTGGGGAAGAAGAGGGTCAGGACGAGGTCGTGGTGGTCGGGGGAAGTGGTAGCTAGGTCGGGGGAGACGAGGGGAGTTTAAATAGGGTCTTAGGTCGGTCGGGGGGCAGCCGGATTCGGCGGGGCAGCGTAGGTCGGTCGTCGGGGCAGCGTCGAGTCGGGAGAGGAGAGAGGTGACGGGGGGGTTTGGTAAATTACACTAGGGCCCCTAGAAACTTAGGATTTACAAATAGGTCCAAATCAGTAGTAAATGCAAATAATAATTTGCATAAAAGAATTAAAACAAATTCTAAATTGCAGACTGCTATAATAACAATTCAGTTAATTGCATATTGATATTAAAACAATTCTAAAAATTGCAAAATGATATTAAAACTTTAAATAAATTATAAATTGATATTTTTGTATTTAAAACTCATTTAAAATCATTTAAAAATACAGGAAAAATTCCTAATAATTATTATAAAATATTTTAATACTAAAATAA
The DNA here is from genome assembly GCA_029216955.1 of Iris pallida. NCBI lineage: Eukaryota > Viridiplantae > Streptophyta > Magnoliopsida > Asparagales > Iridaceae > Iris > Iris pallida. The sequence continues at coordinate 215,373 of JANAVB010034368.1, read as the reverse complement.
TCATTAATGGCCAATTTAATACTGATTAATAAAAATTTTGAAAAACTGGGGCTGACAAATCTTCCCTCCTTGAAAAATTTCGTCCTCGAAATTTACAAGAACTGAAGACACGCAAGGTATCTAACGTTTTAAAATAATTACAGCGATGACTAAGGCTATCTCCTAATGATGGAACGTCTATGAAACAGGTCTACTGGTCAATGGCTTGTCTTATGAGTGCAGCTACTAAATGATGGTTTGGTAAAAGTCTAATGACAGGTTACTTAATGAGGCACTAGAATCAAACAGTCATATGCAAATAAATCCAACCTGTGGCACCGTCTGTCAAGTATTCTGGCTCTGGCTCTGGGCCCTGCACTGGTACTGCTGCCTGGATGGCTAAAGGGTATGCTCTCCCTGAAGGTCCTCTGGTAAATGGCTTCGCCTTCTGGCACTCCCGAATCATATGGGTGGAAGACCCGCACGCAAGACACTGGCTCAATTTCTTCCTACAGATGGAGACATCGTGCCCTGGCTTTTTGCAGAAGGCACAAGAGACCCACTTCTGCTGCTGGTGTCCCGGATCTCGGGCAAATGATAACTGATGCTGAGGATGAGCTGGTGGAGAATAGGCCTGCTGGTGCTGGGTAGTCATCCTCTGCTGGAAAGTCTGGCGCTTGGACGGCCCGTCATGATGTGTGGTAGCTGGCCTCTTGCAAGACAAAAGACGCTCCTCGATACCTCGGGCTCTCTCCAGTAGCTGGTAGTAGTCTGTGATCCCGTTGGCCACTAGTAAGATGCTAATGTCCGGGACAAGACCATGGCAGAATCTGCGAGCCATCTCCTCTGGGTCGGCTACTAAGCTCGGGGCAAAACGACTGAGTCTGCTAAACTCACCTGCGTACTCATCGACTGTACGGCTCCCCTGTTGCAGGTTCTGGAATTGCAATCCCATGGCAACTCTAGCGGTGGGGAAGAACTTCCTCTTGAACTGGATCTTGAATTGCTCCCAATTTCCTCTGCCGCCAATGAACATCGTCTCATTTTGAACCAGATCCCTGCTAGGTCTGCTAACAAAATCCCGCTGCCTCGACCCAAAGGTCGTCAGGTAATCTAGCCCCTATGGCTTCCTCTCTACGGAATCTAACCAGTCATCAGCTACAACTATGCCTTCCGTCCCAAGAAACTCCTTCGGATTTAGGTTCATAAAACTCTTGACATTCCCTAGCCTCGGTTGATGCTCTATGGGTTGCGGACGGGGTATGCTGGTTGTTTAGGAGCCCCTGGATCAAAGCCAGTAATTGGGTTCCGTCAAGGGAAACAATAGTCTGGAGAGGTATGATAGGAGGTGGGGGTGGAGGCATCTGGGTCTGCGGGGTAGGAGGTGGTGGAGGTATACCGTCACCTGAGGTGGCGGAATCGGAGAGTGTGTAGGGTCCATCTATTTATAAAAGACAAAGGAATTTTATAAGAATTAAAGCAAGCAATCATAAACAAACAATTTAGTTACACTACTGGTCCTATGCTGTGATGAGTTTTCCTATGTTGCAATCCTAAAATTCCTCTAGGTGTTCTAGATGTTGTTCCTAGTGTTATCTAGTTATCCTTAATTTCTGCAGGCGTGCTTGGTACAGTAACGTAACCAAACAACTTTAGTCAGGACCTGCATGGGCCGCCAAAAAAACATGTCACGACCCGTTACCCAAATTGTTGGGCCGGGCCGAGCCATGTCCAGCCTACGCTTAAGATAAAGCGCAGTAAGCTGTTCTAGACAGTCAGGTAATAATGATAAATGTGCTAATAATTAAGATAGTTTAAGAATGATCACAACACAGCTTCTATATAGATGAAAAACACTAAGTTTGATAATAATACAAACCAAAATGTAAGACTGGAGACAAGGTCCAGTTTAAAGGTACAAAACAGCGTCTGTGATAATAACCCAACACTAAGTCAAACTAAGCAGCTAAGCAGGATTCCCTGCTGGAATATCCTCAACTGGAGCTCCATAGTACGGGTCACAAAGCATTTCTTCCTCGGTCAAAATACCTACAACGTTATCCTGTCAGGACGGGAGCAAGTACAACCTCTACTACTAAAGTACTGAATGTATAATGCAAGAGATGTACAACAGGAACATGGTATGATAAGACTGAAAAATAGACATACTGGAATCAAGGTAAATCATATAAAGCGGAAATCATGGTATATCTTGATTATCATTTTAAGACACTCTTGTCAATTGTGGCATATTGTACATTATGTATTAAAACTGGAGCAGGTATGAGATCGGTCAATAGGTGCTATGCTAGTTTACTGCAATGTACGTATGTACATTCCACAAGTCCAGAAACTACATTGTTAGTTTACTGCAATGTACGTAAGTACATTCCACAAGTCCAGAAACTACATTCTTAGTTTACTGCAATGTACGTAAGTACATTCCACAAGTCCAGAAACTACACAATTAGCATACTGCAATGTAAGTGAGTACATTCCACGAGTCCAGTAACTATACTATCAACTCTCTCATAACCCAGTAATCATCATGTAAAAGATACGGGAAATGGTGTAAAGCATGGTGGGAACTGTCAATAGTATGAAACATGTTATGATTTGACTTGCTACTCCAAGGATCAGCATTCACATGGGTTGATTAACATTCTTTTATCACATAACAGTGTTTTAACATTTAACAAAAGACTTGCAACTGGATTAATGGTAATTTACAAGGTTGTCACATGTACTTAACATTAAAAGACAGTAAATGAGTTTGTAGATGTACTTGCCTGGAGCAAAGCAATGCAATGACAATAAAGCTAAGATGTAGAGTGTCCTGGCACTGAAAACATATATACTCAGACTCTAAGTTACAAGACAATATAAATACACTAGTGATGTGAGAAGGCCAAATTGGACATTGGCTAGGTGAACTTAGCCTAGGGGTTCAAAGTGAAGTGATTTGGCATCTAAACTAACACATGTGTCTCCATATTAAGGTTGGTTAGCATTCCAAATACCAGAAATACATAAAAATCATAAGTCATGACTTAGCCATAATTATTGGTAAAATAAACATTCTGTGCACTGTGTTCTAACAATTTTTGAAAACACTAGAAATCTCCGATAAATGCAAAATAATATACTGACAGAAACCTTGTTAATTATAGAAATTTATTATAATTTTTCTGGGATTTATTACCCAACAGAAATATTTTATAAAAATCAGTTTTCATAAATATATAGAAAATGAGTTTTTGTTTCATATGCTAAACTAGTGGCAAAACAGTAATTTAATTACTACAAAAATTATACTAAATTAGCAAACTTAACAAAGTATCTAAAAACTATTTTTCCATAATTTTAGCAATACTCTAAGTATTTTTAGAAAATCATAAAACAGCTATGCACAATAATTAATTATCTGCGTATTTTATCCATGTATATAATTTGAACCAAAGTTCAAATACAGGACCCAAGGCCATGAATCAAGTCCAATATGACTTGTACAGGTCTTGAATGTGTGAAAACACATTTGAGCCCAATTACCCATGCTAGGCTTGGACATCAAAATGGTTGCAGTAATTTAAATACAATAAAAATACTAGTTGGTAATAGTGCAAAATATTTATTATTATTTTAATAAGGTAAATTTATACAAAAGAATATTTATATACCTATCCCAAAAGTACATATATATTACACAAGAAAATACTTAATTTATAAGTATATATATGTATATAATAATATATATCATATACAAGAAAAATATATACATATACATATGTGTACATATATATATATAAATACTAACATATATACATATAATTTACTAACCATAAAATATATACATATATACATACATACTGTTAAAACAGTATATATATATACATATATACTATATTATATATATATATAATATATAAATATATATATATAAAAACAGTAAAAGAAAAAGAAAAGAAAAAGAAAAAGAAAAGAAAAGGGAAATGAAACAGCAACTAAGGGGGGGGGGGATTCGAACTCGGGTCAGCCGAGCGCGCGGGGGGGGGGGGGGGTTTAGGCGGGGATGGGCTGGCCAGGGGGTCAGCCCATCAGTTGTGTTAGGGAAAGGGGTTTAGTTTATTTAATAGGTTTTAGTTGATTAAATAAAAAAAAAAAATATAAAAACACAGTCCTGTGTCCTGACAGTTAGGGACACAGGAGTCTGTGTCTAAGGCTTGGCACGACACGCACGAGTCCTAGCTCGCGTGTCCAAGTACGGGGCTGGGGTCGTCGTGTCCTGGCGAACATCATACACGAAAACGAGACACAACAGGACACGGGGGGAGTAGATGACACGTACGTGTCCAGGTCGGGGCTGCTGTCGGGGTGGCGATGGGCGGAGGAGCGGTCGGGACGGTGGCGCTCGGGTGGCGCTGCGTCCAGCACGTCAGGGCGAACCGATTGGTGGTGGTGGTTCACGGCGAGGTCGTCGGGATGGGGAGAACGGGGTTCGTCGGAGCTAGGGTTCCGGCGAGGGTGATTGGGGAAGAAGAGGGTCAGGACGAGGTCGTGGTGGTCGGGGGAAGTGGTAGCTAGGTCGGGGGAGACGAGGGGAGTTTAAATAGGGTCTTAGGTCGGGGGGGCAGCCGGATTCGGCGGGGGCAGCGTAGGTCGGTCGTCGGGGCAGCGTCGAGTCAGGGGAGAGAGAGTGTGACGGGGGGGTTTGGTAAATTACACTAGGGCCCCTAGAAACTTAGGATTTACAAATAGGTCCAAATCAGTAGTAAATGCAAATAATAATTTGCATAAAAGAATTAAAACAAATTCTAAATTGCAGACTGCTATAATAACAATTCAGTTAATTGCATATTGATATTAAAACAATTCTAAAAATTGCAAAATGATATTAAAACGTTTAAATAAATTACAAATTGATATTTTTGTATTTAAAACTCATTTAAAATCATTTAAAAATACAGGAAAAATTCCTAATAATTATTATAAAATATTTTAATACTAAAATAATCATTAATGGCCAATTTAATACTGATTAATAAAAATTTTGAAAACTGGGGCTGACATGATGCACAAGACATTTACGTCCTGTTCTCGTCCCAGGACATTTCTACCCTCTCAACATAATTCGCCCTCACTTTCATCCTCAAATTCCCGTCAGGTTGTCCAAAGCTTCCGTGCGTCCAAGAAGTTATTGCAACCTGGGGTCTCATCTTCGATTATAAGATCTCTTCCATGGACCTAAAGCACATTCTCCTGTCCCCTCTTAGGAGGCTGATCTCACGAACGTCTGGTCTAGAGGCACGAACAAGGTTGACTTCATATTATAAAAATCATCAAATGATCACAGGATATTAGTGCAGAGGAAGACTCGATGTTTGCGTCGGTCTGGGTCACCCTACCATACCAGCCCCTTTATGCTTTGTCCCAGCTACTATGAAAAGGATAGCCAAATCCTTTGGGACCTTCGTGGCATTGGCAGAAGAAACATGCAACATTTCCAAAGCTAATTACGCCAAAATGTTCATGGAAGTCGATTTGACTAAGGACCTCCCCAAATTTATTCAAATTTTACTTGGCAGCAAGATACACTCACAACAGATCCTTTACAATAACAACAACATCTTCTGCAAGTATTGCCACATGCGTGGCCACTCAACCGAGCTCTGCTTCAGAGCTCACCAAGAACTGAAGAAATGACCTAGACGGTAGCCCTCAATCACCCGCGTCAAAGACACAAGTCTCCTCTCCTTCCTTTACCAAACTCCCACCTTCGCTTTGAAGCCAGTACCGAAAATTCTTGCGACAGAGAACAACCCCAGAAAAGCACTCAACAGCTGGGAAGAGCAAAAGCTATCAACATAACCTCCATCCTGAATCTAACTAACAAATTTGATACTCTAGCCGTAGAACTTACCGAAGTCAACCAGGAGACAAACCATTCTCTCTCGGCATTCTGATGCTGAGGAAGACGTGGAGGTGGTACGTACTATCACTACCGGCACTGCAGTAGTAGTCGAAGCAGAAGACGAAGACGATGCAGATGTCGATGTTATTGAGGGGATGCAGCGGTCGAGGACATTGCTACTATTAGCAGATCTTCCTCTACCTCTCATTTGTCACATCGGTAGCTGGAGTATCCCCTTCTCGCTAGATCTCAGGATACTTCTCGCACCGAGCGGTCTTAGCAGAGATCAGGTATTCTACGCCTTTTTTGCAGGGTTATTTTGAACGGATCGCTACTGATCGCTCCCGAGGAGGCTGTCAAGGAGTATTCCGTCATTAGAACCCTTGTCGGACAAACCGAATTATATCAAAATGCTTCCGGCTAGAATGTTAGAGGTAGAACAAGCTATCGACGCCGAATAAGGTATATAGAACCGTGCTCATTCCGACACTGAGGCTTACCTTGCATCCAAACCCGAGGAGGAATGGGTGACGGTGTAGCCACGGTATTTACGCTCTAACAGCGGTCAGTGTCAGAAAAAATCGGCCAATCGTGACAGACCTCCGTAGCCTTGGGCCTTTGGGGTGCTTCTTGCTCTCCTTTAGGATTTGACTGGTCTATAGGTTTGGGGCATTACTTCAGCTCTTCTTATTTTTCACCTTTTTGAGTTGCCCGGGCTAGTTCCCGGCACGGCTACTGTTGTTGGTCGTTTGGCCTCTCTTCTACGCCAGCTTTTTGTGCTTTTCCTTCTCTTTTCTGTCTGGGCTCCCTTCCGACATTTCTGGATTTTGTAGGTCGACTGGGCTATCTCCCGGCGCCATCTTGAGCCTTACCTTCTCATTTTTCTCAATAAATTCTTTCTTTGTTATATATATATATATATTATATATAATTATATATATTATATATATATATAATATATATTGCATACAGATATGCATATAGTGTAGAGAGGAAATGTATCCTACTGAATACATGGGATATGCATATAATAGAGTATGTGTATGTAGAGGTAGGAATAGAAAATAGGTAATGGATTGAGGATAGGTAAAAATATAAGATTTGGGATAGCTTACCTAAGTGATATTGATAATATATTAAAACCACTCTAGTATCCTAGGATACACTATAGTATAGGTACCCTAGTATCATACGAAGCTAAATTAGCCTAGATACTTAGGATATGGATCCAATAGCCTAGAATTGGACACATACAACTTTAAAATGGTTAATTTGATGAAGTTTGACTAGATTAACCTAGAGTTGGCCAATTTGACCTAGAAATGAACTATTATGACTTGTTTTCAATTCCCAAACAAGATATTGATACAATATTCCATATTTAGGTCTTCGAGGCGTCGTATCGAACGTTGCTGATATTTCATACTTGATTTTAGGCAAGTACATTCTTTGATAATTTTTTGTTTATGGTATTTTCTATGTTTCGTGTATTTAGTGTAGATATCCTTGATTCTCGATACATTTGTCACACGGATTGGTATTTCCAGATTCCGTCGGGAGATATTATTTTTGTTTATCTTGGTGTATCTTGTGCAAGTCCTGTTGTAGTTTTTGTGCAATATATGGACACCGATTCTCGAGAAGACTTGCTACCTTCTCCTAGAATCCCGTGTCGTAATGTGTCACAGTTGGATCCACTGTACCAGTGGGAAGGGGAGTAGTAGTGTAGACATGTGACCATACCATTTCCGTGCATGATATTTTTTTTCTGTGAGTGTTGCACGTATGACTAGTCAGGCCATATTTTCGTACAAGTTTCTAAGCCGATCACTTGTTGAAACTAATAATCACTCATATAGATAGTATAATTTTGGACTCTTGTACATGATATAACATGTTTTACTTACTTTTGCTCCAGTTTACAGTTTTACCATGCCATGCTACTTTCATGTACACTTTACTATTTCTCGTACCGTCTCTCTATTTACTAGTACATAGTCTATATCATTTACTGGAACTGTTGTTGGAAATGTGCTTCGCTCCGATCCTGACTGGATATTTTTTAGACGACGGCGAAGACGAGTGTACCACCTACTATGGTCCACATGACGTAGAGGGTATAGACCAGGAGACCCTAGTTCAGCAGGGTTTAGTTTCAGCTGAGGAGGATCTAGTGGTGACTCAGTTAGAGTAGGTTTTGACTGGACTCTGTCTCTAGCTTTATCAGTTTGTATGTTTATTATTTCAGACATGTATAATTATAATCAGACTCTGGATATGTATTTGATACTTTGCACTCTGGATATGTCTCTTATTATCATTATCTTTTATCGTGCCATATATTCTTCCGTGTATACTTGTGATTGAGGTTACTATATTATTGTTATCCTTCGATTGGAGATGAGTTATATTAACAGGTTGTTATATCACTGCTAGTTTAGTAGACCTAGACAGCATTCTACCGTCGATTCTGGTATAGGATGGGCACTGTCACACACTTGTGCTCCTATACCGGATGTGGGTCGTGACACGTTTTTAGTGGTGGCCATGCAGGTCAGAAGTCGCAATTAGTGCGATGTCGTAGTGGCACTCAACTTAGAGTGCTGTTACGAGCCTGTTGTATATACATAGGATATAGGCTATAGGCTAAGGATACTCAATCACAATTAGGAAAAACTTCTAATTTATTGTTCTATGCAACTGTCCTTTCTTGATATTGATTCTTGTACTCTAATTGTCCTTCTTTGATATAATCTATCTTGTGCCAAAATTGACTTCCTTCTTTCGATCTGTCTTCAGGATGGCGAAGACTAGATCCTAGCGTTCGGGGCCGACAGATACAGAGAGGTCTACTACGTCCTGCGAGCCTGACCCTGTTGTGTCTACTGCAGTCGGATTATCGACAACTGCATTCGGGGGTGCTCCTCTGCCAATTACAAGGACCATTTCTGAGGTCACTGCAAGTGCTCCTACCATAGTACCAGAGGCTGCGACAGGAGCTGTCGTTGGTGTTCTCCTTTCTCTTCCTACACAGTGGACTCCTCTGTCTATTGTAGAGGATCTTCCTCCTCCGCCTCTAGTACCTACCGACATCGAGCAGATGTTCGCCTTCTTTCGGGAGATGCTTGAGGTCCAGCGAGTCCAGCCCGAGGCTCAGCAGAGACAGTCAGACGCGATGTATCAGGGCATAGAGGATGTCCACCAGATCGTCTAGCTACAGTAGAGCGAGGAGCTCCAGCGTAGGGTGTGCAGCAGAGGCCGGGCAATATCTAAGATTTCAAGAAGTTGGGGCCTCGAGACTTCAAGGGGACTGAGGGCATTATCTATGCAGATGATTGGCTCGAGGATATCGAGTGTCTTATGAGATATCCCACCTTGCAGATGATCTGAAGGTCGAGGCGGTGGGACTTCAGCTGCTAGACATCGCTCGCACCTAGTTCAGAAATGAGTCGGCTCTAGCTGGAGAGGGCCACACTTGGGCAGAGTTCAAGGACTTATTCTAGAAGAAGTTCTTTTTACCCATGGACAGGATAGACATGGCTAGGCAGTTCCAGGACCTCCAGCATGGAGGCATGTCTGTAGAGGAGTACACTGTAGAGTATGGCAGGCTGAGCCGATATAGAGTATATGGTGCGGGATCCCGAGATCAGGGCGAACCGCTTTAGAGAAGGTTTGACTTGGGACGTGAAGATCCTTATTCCCTTTTTTACTCGACGTACGCTGAGATCCTTGCAGAGGCACGCAAAGTGGAACGAGAGTTGGGCCTGAAGCCTAAGAGGGACCGTGATTTCTTTTCGAGGGCTACTAACTGCACGGGGGCTGCTAAGCATCCGCAACTCCAGCATCGTTCTTTTCTGCCATAGCACCAGCAGCAGATTAAGGCTCTAAGTAAGGCACCAGTTCAGTTGGTGCACCAGCAGCAACAGAGGCAGGTGCAGCATACCCTTCAGTATCTTCTGTAAAAAGCCTGGTCACATCTGGGAGGTTTGCAGGAAGAGGCTAGGGTTGTGCCTCTATTGCGGTACTGCTGGACATCAGATGAGAGATTGTCCCACGAACCCTCATCTTACCAGATAGCACCAGCGAGACCACCTGTAGCACAGCCGAGGGGTCCACCACTTCAGACCCAGCAGCAGCGGTTTGCTCAGCACCAGCAGCATAGGGATGCTCAGGGCAGGGCGTTTGCTCTGGCAGTCGAGGAGGCCGAGCCCATCAAAGATTTCATAGCAGGTTCTGTTCTTTTCGATTCCTTTCTAGCTTTAGCATTATTTGACTCTGGTGCTACACATAGCTTCGTATCTATCTCTTTTACTCTTAGACACAATATTGTTACTGAACCTTTGAGTAGGGCTTGCAAGATCATGATCGAGGAAGGTATTATCCTGGTCATAATATTTGTAAGAGACGGAGAGTTTTACTGGAAGGCCGAAAATTGTGCGCGTGCTTGCTCGTAATGCCACTTTCGAGCTACGATATTGTACTTGAGATGGATTGGTTGAGCAGGCACCATGCTAGCATAGATTGTAGAGGAGGCAGGGTTCTATTTAGTTCCAGTTGAGAAGGCTCTAGTGGTGACTCAGTTAGACTAGGTTTTGACTGGACTATGTCTCCAGCTTTATCAGTTTGCCTGTTTATTATTTTAGACATGTATAGCTATATTTGACTCAGACTCTGGATACGTATTTGATACTTTGCACTCTGGATATGTCTCTTATTATATTATCTTTTATCGTGCCATATCATTCTTCTATATAGACTTGTGATTGAGGTTACTATATTATTGTTATCCTCAGATTGGAGGTGAGTTATATTGACAGGTTGTTATATCACTGCTAGTTTAGTAGACCTAGTCAACATTTTATAGTCGATTCTGCGGCATAGACTGGGCGTTGTCATGCACTTGTGCCCCTATATCGGGTGCGGGTCTTGACAATATATGAAGTTACTGTACCGAGAATCCATGTCCCGCTAGTGTATATCTGGCTGCAGTGAACTTTTGGTTCCATGACTCATATTATATCAACTTTGTCTATTATCAAACAAGATTTACGGAACCACTCAAGAGATCAGACATACTCAATAATATCTGAAAACCTATGAATCCTGAAATCACTTGAACTTAGAGCTCATGCCTCACCAATGCGCATCTTGCTACAGTAAACCCACAGTTGATAAATGGCTGCGGTGCCTATCTGTCAAGCCATATTAGGTCATTGAATACTCTCTCAACTTTATCCATAGAAATTCCAATGGAGCCTTTAAAAGTTTAAATGAGTTCTAAGCTCTAATCATGATAGGAAGAGATGTAAGTATTTGTTCTTTAGAAACAAGGAGATTTTATCAGTGTAAGTATCTGTTCGGTAATATTAGCTCTTAAGAATCAAGGGATTGATTACTGGTAGGAAGAAAAAGGACTAAAGTTAAGAGGAGTATATGTTCTCCAACCTTTCCCTTTTCAAGGATTTGGCGACATAAACTTATAGAATTTATCAAACCTGACTCTAATTAATTGAGTTGGGTACAAAATAGAAATAGTACAATTTCAAGTTGAGTGGAAGAAACCAATAAAATATTCCCGGCTTTAGGAAATTACTTAAGGGATATTGACAAATACCGGAATTATTTTGGGGAAATAATTCCTTATGGCCAATGAAAAGTTTGGGGAATTCAATAGGCAAGTTGGGCTAAATAGCTATTCTATGGGCTCTGTGATAGAATATTTGAATTAGTCCAGAGAAAGTCAAATAGAAATGGTTTAACAAAACCAACGAAGGAATTTGGCGGGCTTTGGAATATTAGTCATTGATGACAGATTTTTAAAAAGAGGTGTCAACTTCTAAAATAGTAATTGGCCTAGTCCCTAAAGAATTTAGAAACTAATAGAGATAGTAAGAGATAAATCCTTCAGAAACCGTGGAATTGTAATCACGGCTTTGCATCACTTTAGTCATTCATAGAACTCGAGATGATACGACATATATATATATATATATATATAATATATATATATATATATAATCAGACAATCGGCCTAAGTTGTGATTGAGTATTCCTATATCAGGCTCCCAATGGTACTCTATTCCTAAGCACCATTAGATAGACCTGCATGGACCAGTAAAATGTATCACGACCAGCACCCGCATGATCGGGTACGGGTGCGTGGGTACGTCCAGCCTACGTCGCAAAATCGACGGTAGTGAGATGTCTAAACCTCAATAACCACCAATATGCTCATAAATCGATTTGCTCATCACAGCTACTAATCACGTGCCCAAAATCAAATCACCACATCATCACATATTTTATAATTTCTATTATACATCTTTACAAAACATCCAGAGACAAATTCGGTGAAAATAAAGACAACATCCTCTAGTGCATCATCGAGTACAACATCTATATAAACCTATATATCAACTGTTCTAAGTCCTCATTGATCTCCACGTAGCATCCATGCTGACTATCTTTATCACCTCATCCTATAGGCCGTAAATGTTAAGGTAGAAGTCATCGTTACCTGCAACTTATCCAGTCAGGAAAAGAGCAAAGTACAATCCTACGAAATGAACAAATACAATGTAAAACTATAATGCAACAATAATGACTAACCTGTAATGCTGAACAATATCATAATAACTGAAGCAATAAAGAATACGAACATGCAATAGTGATTTGAAATATTAAACTAGTATGTGACCGGCAGGTAATCACAATAAGCACATGAAATAGGGTACGACTTAATCACACGTGCATGATGTGCGATTAAGCTATCACCAAGACCTAGCTAGCGCAATATAATGGTCACATAGAATAATATTTCTCCCATACTCGAGTACAAGAACCATAACAAAAATAATAAGCACATGAAGTACAAGTCAATACCTGTCAAAGTCGTATCCAATATGTGGCCATGCAATACAGAAATACAGTCCAAGTCGTAGTGTACTTGCCTTTTTCGGAAAGTTATAAATGTTTATAAGTTCACCTATAATGGTTAAGAACTAATTATATGCTAATTGGATATATTCTAAGCATTCTAGAACATTCTATGAATATCTACAAGCTACTAGCTATTTATTAGATAATTATTAGCTACCCAAATATTAAAAAAGTAGATAATTAATAGCTAGCCAAATTAACAAGAAAAAACCATTAATTATAAATACGAATACAACTATCTAGTAATAAAAAAACTAATAACTAACAATAGCTAATAAAATTAAGAATTATTAACTATGAATTTAGAAAATAATATAATAGCTAAATATTTATAAAATATGGCTAATACAATAATCAAAATTACTAATGCAAAATTAAAATAATTAACTAACAAACTAAAACTAAAATACCAGCCCAACCTAGCCTACCCAGGCTTTGGGCCTCAGCCCACACCATCTTTTCTTTTCTTTTCCTTTTTTGTCTTTCTTCACTAGCTTAAGCCCAGCCTAAAACTCCACCCAGCCCATAGTTCTTACCTAACCCCACTTAACTCTTCCTCTTTTCTCATACTTATCTCGAACTACATGAATCAGAAAGAAACTTCTAGGAAGAAGAAGAAGAAGATGATGATCAAGAAGGAGCTGAAGAGGAAGAAGAAGAAGAAGAATCGAGGAAGATGCTCATCGAGCCTTAGCGACGGCAGCGAGGACGCTCTGAACAGCTAGCAGGATCGAGGTCAAGGTGGCTGCAGACCGGTGGTGGGAGTCTCAGTGAGTCAGTAAGAAGGATGCAGCGAGCGATGAGGCGGCTGGAGGAGCGGCATCTCCGGCGTCTAGCCACGAACAAGGTGGTTTTAGCCAGATCTGGTGGTCAGGCCATCAGATCCGGCGATGGTTAGCATCGTTGCGGCAGGAAGCACTGGAGAAGAGGATCTCGACGGAGAGAGAGACGGATCGGTGAGACGGTGGTAGGACAGTGTTGTGGAGGAGATAGCTGCTGGAACTATCTAAATGGTGGTGCGAGAAGGAGCTCGGGTTGAGGAGAGGACGATAATGCTGGACATATCTCCGGCAGTGGGGTTCTTAATGGTGGTGCGAGAAAGAAGGCGGTGGTGCAGCACAGGGCGGTGCGGGTGGTGGCTCCAGCTGCGACGCCCAGAGGTGGTGATCCGAGCGGATCCAGGAGCTCGGCACAACTCCGGCAATGAGATAGGCCGGACCCGGCAGTCGGGACTTCGGCAAGAACGACATTGGCCAAAAATTAGGGTTTAGGGTTTGTAGTGGTCTTGGACACGACTGTAACTGTGCTCAGATACAGAATAGGACACATATGGGGTTTGGGGGATGTACAGGACACGAAGTTGGTTGGGTGGGACACGAGGGTTTTATAGAATTTTTGGTAGATGGATGTCGTGTCGTGTCGGACACGAAAAATTGTAATTGTAGTAGCTAGGAAAATGAAGGAAATGGAATGGACACACCGACACCATTAGGACACACCGACATGATTAGGACACGGTCGTTAGGATCATGTAGGAAGATTTAGGAATGCTAATCCATAATAATAATTAGGCTATTTATTGGACAATTAAGAAGAACCTAGAATCTTAAGCACATGGTTTAGGAGGAATATTCTAAGAATATTTCAAGGAATATGATAGATTACAAGGAATATTCTTGGGATTAATTAGCACTAATTCCTAATTAATTAAGGGTTTCTAGAATGTTTATACCTAATCCAAGTGGTTAAGCATTCCACCATGGACTCCTAACAGCTACTTGCAAAGCCATCATATTTTTAATATTTACAACTTCGCTATTCTAATTAAAAAATTACCATTCTTTGGCAAAAATATAAAATAACTTCCAAATAATTATAAAAAAATAAAAAATTCCAAAAGTAGGCTTCTAAATAATTACCAAGGATACTAATTCTCAAATATAATAATTAAAAAAATTAGAATTTTGGAAAAAAAATAATCGAGATTTTGAAAACAGGTTACAGTCAACCCCTTTGTGGAACATTCAACACCGAAAAAGCATATTGACTTAAATAATAAATTATACATATAGAATGTCACGTCAAATACTGTGTAATAAAGACCAAAAAATGAGCCAGCACAACATCACATACAACATGTCAAATATCGTCAGTAAAAGTTTGAAATAAATATAGCAAGACCCAAAAATGGGCCAATACACAAAAAATCAAACACAATTTGTCCAATTAAGGACTACAACTGATCAAGAGGGGGAGGAGGAGGATCATCGCACATCTGGGAAAGAATAAAATCATATTGCTTATGAAAGCGTCACTGATGATAAATGAGGCAGTACAATTGATGGAGTCAGTACCGATGTCGGCGGACTAGGAGGACGTGTCTGCTCTAATGCGTCCAGTCTAGCATTGTATATACCCAAGATAGATGCCAATCTCATACTTCTAAGAGCCATCGTATCCTATAGCCTCAAAAATTGATCGACCATGGCCATCTGTGTCCTCGGCAGCGCCGTAATACAACAATCTATCCTCTCGTCCATCTCTATGATGGCGTGCTCGAGCGTATCAAATTGTGAATTGAGCGTCGCATCATCCATTTGTGGCTGAGACTAGGTTGCTCTACAATCCTCATCATCTCGTCACGTAGATCAGCAACCTGTCGAGCTATACTCTTTTCGACTCAGGATGACTCTTGTGAGAGCTGTGGGGAACGCATACTAGTTGAGGGAGCCCTGGATGACTGCGTCACGATAAAGGCATAGTAGGATCCCGTACCGTAGTACGTACCCCTCTGAAGACCACCATCGATGGTCAGCCAGAGCTCGTCCACCAACGGAGCTGGAGAGGGCTACAAGAAAGTAGCAACCCCTCTATCTGTGAGTGCACTAACACTCGCTCGCACGTAGCCTAAGCTACTCATCCTAAAAAAATGTACGCATCTCGATAAGCATACTTTTTACTATCAAATCGTCGTAGTTGCTAATGTCTAAGGTACTTATTACTAACTGTATGGATATTTATTTGCATATTTTCTAAGTTAAAGTTAACAAAACATAAAGTAATACTTACATAGCTCTGTGTGGCCCTCTCATCGATGAGGTTTTCGTCCTTCCGATGGGTGGCCAAGAAGATGGTCACCATGTTGGCGTCCTCACCCATAATATTTTGTTTGTTATTATAATTGAACATTTTATCTTAGTTTTATTAAAGTAATATATATTCAATAAAATATATACCAGACGACGAAAATATTTTGTCATGGGAATTGAGCCACCATACCACTTTCTTACCCTCGTCTAGCTGCCTTTGCCTTCTTCAAACGATCCTTGTACCTAGGATCGTCGAATCTAACCGTCATTGTAGTCTACTGCTCAGGCATGATCCAACCTTGGATCAATTTTTTGGAGCGATGACGAACCTTCTGGTCGTCAATCGCATCACGGATCAACTTAGCGGTGACAACAAGAAACATGCTTCTCGATATGCTCAGCCGGTGTGGTGGATTGAAATATATTATCTACAAGAAGCAAAATAGTAAGTATATAATATACATAAAAGATGATTGATATTAAAAGCCAATATAGTTTAATTACCTTGAATTGGCAAACCATAATGTCTTTCTATGTCCGGCGCATCCGACTAGTTGATCTAAGGGCCAAAATAGTTGCACCTCAAAAAATATTCCATCACTCTCTATACCGACGAGGGACGATATCTATATAGATAATTATATTCAAGAAAAATTAAATATGTATTTATAAATGTGTGAGAAAAATAAAACTAATTAACTTACTTTGTAGGCCCGTAGTCCAAATCTCTGTCTCCATCTCCTCCGGAGGAAAATACGGAGGATCGCTCCGAAACAAAGAGGATAAAGGCACAATCGGAGGGACCTCATCCATCGGATCCTCGCTCTCCATGGTACTATCAACTGGAGGAATGTTGGACAGAGTAGTAGTCTCAGGCCTGGAACTGCTCGTCCGAGGAGTACTGCCAGAAGGAGATATAAGTTGTCAATAGACTGGAGTACTCGGAGACGAGTACCCGATACCATGTCCCGAAAGAGAACTGCCAAACGGGAGTGGCATGTCCTCTAGGTAGTTTACCTCTAGACCGACCGAACGATCCACGTCGTCTTGTCATATCAAACTTATGATAAACAAAATTAAAGTTACAAGGAAACAGTTTAAAATAGTACATGTCGTAAAATTAAAAAAAGGAGAAAATATAGTACATAGCCACAAGTCTAAATAGATTTTACATTCCACGACTAAAATACAATAATATCACAAAACAATACTCAATCAATGCTAAGTAAGAATAAACACAATATGATATATAGAAAAGAGAAACCAATATCTCAAGTTGTAAACAAGTCTAGATAATAACCAAGAAGTCTAATCTAGAAACATAAGTCTAATAACCAATAAAGTCTAGGATTAAGGCAACACCATCCAAGAAGTCTAATCCAGAAAGATAATACAAAGATAAGTCAACCGGTGACAAATTCGGGCAAAAGTCTTATCATATAACTCTACGCTCTAAACTGGAGCATATACCAGTCCCTCAGATACTGCACATAAGTAGCATTTAGGTG
The DNA here is from genome assembly GCA_029216955.1 of Iris pallida. Lineage (NCBI taxonomy): Eukaryota > Viridiplantae > Streptophyta > Magnoliopsida > Asparagales > Iridaceae > Iris > Iris pallida. Next base: position 197,950 of record JANAVB010034368.1, on the reverse strand, counting down.
ATCAAGATTTACAATAGGAGCAGGATAACTGGAACTCCCGGTGCCACTTCTTCCTTAACAGTAGGAGGTATAACTTTCTCCTTAAAAGCAATCTCTGCTTTAGGTGTCACTTCCTGATTAACAGCAGGAGGTACCACTTCCTTCTTAACAGTAGGAGGTACCACTTCCTTTTCAGCAGTAATTTGTGCCTTTCTCAAGCAACCTGCTCGGGTCATGGGTGTCATTTGGTAAGATTGATGGAAACATAGTCTTAATGGTCTAACAAATATAAATACATTCAACAGCTAAATGGCAGTGCATTTACAAGTCTAAATCACACATGACAGATTAGTATAATAATAATATCGAATACTATTACATTGAGATGACATGAACATGGACGTATTATTACTTATCCCTCGAGCTTCTCTACTTTATCTTCATCAAAGTTGACTAATATATACAACTGAGCAGCCCTTAGCTCATCATTATTCAAAATCTTATCTTCATTTTTTCGAAGGCTTTCCAAATGAATTGAATACTTTCATAATTGCATCATTAGATTTTCGGTACCCTTCACCGTTTGTTGGGGCTCTTGTTCGCTTAGTAGCAATATGAGGCTCGAAATACATGGAACAAAAGTTTATAATCTCTTCAAGAACATATGCTTCACAAATAGAACCCTCGACCCGTGCCTTGGTTGTCACCTTTCTCTTTAGGTGGTTCAAATACCGCTTGAGTGGATACATCCGCCGATAACCTACGGGTCCACCGACACGGGCCTCATAGAAAAGATGAATTGGCAAATTTTCCATGGAATCAAAGAATCCAGGAGGGAACACCCTCTCAGCTTGTATAATGTTATCACAATGTCCTTCTTTTGCTTTTCGAGACGATCGACGAGCAACTTAGTAGAACAAAGATCTCTAAAGAATATGGTAAGCTAAGCTTTGTCAATGGATCCCAAACTACATGCAGTAAGAATTCTCGAAAAGTAATCAAAAATAACCTCTTCATGAATACGTGACAGTCGTGGTTCTTTATACGTGTTAGTTAGTTCTCCTTCGGGTTGATGCATCTCCTAAGAGTCGACACGTACCCGTTTGAAAATTTTAGCCCATGAATCCACCTACAAAGTCTCCATTATCCTTCTTATCCAGTATGGAAATTACCTTCGGCTGATAATACTTCCCATTCCCTTTCTCTATCAAATACAATACATTACATATTTCTTTCAAGTCCAACCTGGCCTTGGAATTGTCTTTCGTCTTCTCCTTTATGTCCATCATAGTATTAATTATGTTGTCAAACACATTCTTCTCGATAAGCATGACATCAAAGTTACGTCTGATAAGATTGGTGCTCTAGTATAGGAGATCCCAGAATATGCTCCTCTTCGTCCAGTTATAAGTGCGACCAAATCCATCACACTTGTACCCTTTAGTAACTCTTCGATAGCACTTAGTAAATCTTTAACTTCTTCCCATATCGTTTCTCCGGGCTGCCTTGGAGGTGAAATTGCCTTTTCCAGAATGTCGGTACGAAAAGTATTTATGTTCCTCCGGATCGGATGATCCGACAGGAGAAATTAACAATGATAATCGAAGAAGCATGGTTTTCTTCCATGTTTCAAACGAAAAGCCTTAGAACGTTACATGCAATATGGACATGAGAAATGACCATGAGTGCTCTATCCAGATAACATGTCATAAGCCGGTAAGCCATTGATGGTCCACATAAGTGTCACGACCCGTATCTGCTTTTCGGGATGCGAATGCATGTCCAAGTCCAGCATACGTCGCGGTATCGACGGTAGTACGTTGTGTAGCCACAATGCTCAAAATCACATAAAATATAACTTTATTGCTTATTTATATTTCTAAATTAATTACAAAATTTATAAGATTTATGTTTAACCAAATACAATGTCTCACAAAATCTAACACAACAAATCTAAACTATCTAACTAGAATCTGTGTTTTGGCCTCCAAGATATCTCTAACTCCTCCCGAAGAAACCCAAAGCAAGAGAGCAAGTCATCAAGAATCTGTCAACTGAAAAAAATATCCAGTCGGGATTGGAACAAGCTCACATAACACTATACTACACAATATAATATACATACATGAAGGAAACAATAATAAAGAAAACGAACTATATGTATGACACGAAAGAGTATGGTTATAACATAAGGACAACATGACAGTCGACTCGATGGAAGAGAAATGAATGAATAATATAGCAACAAAATCACGTGTACTATGTGTTTTAGAATACCAATGTTCAATACGTGGTTGGGTTAGGAATCAGACAGTCAACACTTGACTGAACAAACACTGTTAGACGGTCCCCTAACCAAATAAACTCTGGGCTACATTGGGATACCACATGTCTACTAATTGTATTCTTCCATCCGACTATATCACAAGTACATGTCCAATACGAGAAACATCAACACGATAAACGATAATCACGATAAACTAGAAATTATGCATGAACATGTACATGTACTCTAGCGATTCTAACTCTTGTGTACAAGCAATAATCACGATGAACCTAGAGCAGTGACAACAAGAAATATGAAGATATAACAGTAAAAAGACGACAAAAATATATGCAGCACAAAATAAAGGTAATATAATGCAATAATAAAACTTGCCTGATTTTCTGAACAAACCTTTTTTACAAGTCAAGGATGAGAGGAACTCCGACCTAGAAGCTAATCTCACATCACTATCGTTCCACGAACCGTGCACGAAAAACCACAAGTCATTTCTAATATTCTAACTCTAAAATAATTGAATATGTGGCTAAGGGGTTAACTTATCTAATAATAATTAATTCTAGAATAAATCACTTAAAAAATCTAATTTAACCTAATAATAATCTGAATATAGTCTAAACAAGAAAGTTTGGCCATAAAAAGTCATATTTCCAATTTTGGAAACCATGGCACGCAAATCAAGACGTGTCACTGACTATCTAGTTAAACATCGTGAACTCAAGATTTTGAAAGTGCACCTTGGTAGATTTTAGTTCCATGAGTGCACTGGAATCAACCTGCCACAAAATCACGCTTTGCCACAAGATATCGCCGTTATGGCTAACCGTGACCAAATCAATCATTTATCGATCAATTCTGAGTTCAACTGAATAACTAAAAATAGAAAACGAATCTCTAAAATTTTGGAAAAATTATATATCGAAGATCATCGTGTTATCTTTCCAAAGCTTCAAACGGATCATGAATCGGAGTTCAGGATCTCTCGGGATCTCAAAAACCGTGCAATGTATCAACTTTTGGACAACCAACACTCAAAGAATTCTTTAGAAATTCAAGAGCAAAATATTCAAAAATAAATTACATTTTATGAAAGTTTACCTCAATATTAATCCAATAATAAAAATGACGCACAAATCCGAGGACGGGGCTGCCTGCAAACACTCCAAGAAGTCGAGGATCTCCTAGATCAAACTCTCTCCAAGTCGGCCAAAGCAATTAGGATTTTCGGAAAAAGCAACTGGATATATATATATATATATATATATATATATATATATATATATAGAGAGAGAGAGAGAGAGAGAGAGAGAGAGAGAGGGAGGGAGTCAGCTCTGGGTCGGTGGAGCTGTGGCTTATGCCACTTGTCGCAATCCTATGCTGCCCGCTATTAGGGGCTATTTTGTTTGTGGAAACTGCTCCGAATTTGAGCTATTTCGTGAAACTACTGTGAACTCTACAGAGTTTCAACATTTGGTTCAACTTTGAAACTCCACCAAAAATGTGTGAACTGACGTTTCGCAGTTCATGTCCCCCAGTTTTTTCAACACTTCCACATCCTACAAATTTCTAAGGAACTCCGGAAGAGGAAACTGAGAAATGCAACAGTTACAAAAAAGAAAAAAAACTCATGGTTTGTTACGGTCACCCTCCTCTACGGTCGACAGCTGCTGCGACGGCGGCAGAGCCGCAAAAATGAACGGTGGGGGCTCGTCGGATCTGGAGGCCACGTTTCTGCACGCCAAACCTCTCCACCATCGTTCGCCTGATCCGGCAGCGACAGCGGCTCGTCGGATCCGGTGGCCATGTTTCCGCGCGTCGAACCTCTCCACCACCGCTCGCCTGATCCGCCGGTTGCGGGGGCTCGTCAGATCCGGTGTCTCGGTTCTTGAGGCCGGTCGTCTCCTTTCAGCACACGTGATCGTGGTCGCTCACTATGGCACTGGCTGGATTTAAAGAGAGGTGTTGAAAAGGGGGGTTTGGTGGAAGAACTAGGGATTTGGAAAGAAGCAACTGTTTGCCATTAAAATCTTTTGATTGCAATTTCAATTACAAACAGAACAGTGTTACAATGTAGGACTTAGATGTAGTCCTAGGAGTGCACTTTTGTTTATCTGGGTCCCTTGTGCCGATGGAGCGAGTGGTAATGCGTTGACTCCATTGACGATCTGACGATGGTTATCGGTTCTCTGAAGGTCTGAGTTGCTCTGGGTGCTGGAGCTTGCAGAGTGGAAGAAGACGTTGAGTGTCTGTATCTGCCTATCTCTGTGTATATGTAGGTTCGTAGCTGCGTAAGAAGGAAATGAACCCTCTATTTATAGTTTGCAGGCTGGCTGCTCATACGCGCATATGTAGGATGAGCCTGTTTGTGGGAATGCCACGTGGTGATTGCTGATAGAGGCACATGGGCGATGCGCTCTGATTGAGAAGTTGTACCCTTCCTGTTGCCTTTGTGGGCTGCGGCCGAGCTGACACGTAGCAATGGAGAGGATCTTTCAGTTGCTGAGATCTTGGGTGATTAGCACCCCTTCATAGGCTGAATCAAGTCAAAGGAAACGTGTCGTAGGTCCATGGCTCGAAGATCTCGGATTTAGTGGAGAGTGATCTGATAGAATGCACCTGGGATTGGGCACATGAGGAGACTTTGGCTTGTAACCTTTAGGAGTCACGAGCCAGTCGGGGCGCACGGCTTTTGAGGCGCATGTGGGGCTTCAGTAGTGACTTTGACTTCTGTCTTTAGGGATCAGAGAAAAGTCTGAGGCGCATGGCTTTTGAGACGCATGCAGGGATTTGGGCGCATGGCTGCAGAGGCGCATGCGAAATGGTTGGGCGGCCACGTGGCTTGTAACCGTCGGAGGAAAGCAATGATGATGCTGACGTCGGCGACGCTTCATCTTCTGAAAAAGCTATCAACTGTTCAGTCCTCGGGGTACGTGCTGCCAACTCTGTCAGACTTCAGCATTTAATGTTTTTTTACATGTGACGGGCTGTTGAGTGGGCGCATCGATCTGCGTTCTACTAGGTGCATGGGGACGCATGGGTGCATCCTTATAAGGCGCTTGGTGCTGATAGGTGCGTCATTATGATGCGCGGTCTGACTGGCGCATCTGTTTGCATGACACGTCTTTATTGCCCCGACTGTTACATTATTCGAGTGCTTTAAATAGCCGTTTTTGACTTGGCCAAATTCGAAGCGTCAGGTTCATCACCATTAATGCAAATTCATTACATAGGATTCGGAGAGCCCGCCACTTGGCGCATGGGTTTGATTTGCCCGGCCTATAAATAGTGGCAAGGAGAGAGTTTGCTTCTCGTTCTCTCACGTCCTCCCGAAATGAATTTGTTTGCTCGAGCACATTCTGTTGACGAGTTGCTCCCGAGGGTGAAGATGCGACGCATTGTCTTCATTGATGCACTTGAAGGTGACTGTTACATCCAAAAGTCAAAGTCGAGGGATTCTGAGGCAGGCGGAAGGTGCATGTTGCATCCAAAGATCAGGATGCTCGAGCCTCATCTCCGTTATGCTGGAAGAGCCGCAGATCAAAATTGCGGTGCCCCGATCATCTTCCTTGGACTTTGGGAGAGCTCATCCTCCTGCTAGAGTGGGTGTTGCCCATTCTGGTTGTGTTGAAAGCTGCTCCTTTAGCCGTGGATTTGTGGTGCTCTCCTCTTTCAGCTAGGGGGTTGATTGCCCACCCACGTTCTGCTCAATAAATGCTTCATTAGTCGAAGCATTTAATCGGATCGAGGTAAGGCGTATATGCTGAGACTTCATGATGCGCCTGACTGAGACGCTGAAGGGCGACACATAACTGAGCTGCTGAAGGGATACATATAACTGAGCAGGGATGCATATAACTGAGCTGCTGAAGGGATGCGCCTGGCTAAGACGCTGAAGTGATGTGCTAAACTGAGAGCGCATGGCGGTTACTGCGCCTAGCTGTAGACTTAGGATCTTTTTTTTGTAGAAATTCTCCTTTGTACAACCCTTTTTTAGACATGTAATAGAGTTTTATATGAAATAAAAATCTTCTTTTTTAATGTCTATGATTTTGCTGTTTGCTGTGCCAAGTACTTCATCTGAGCTTCCTGGCGCATGAAACGTTAGGCACATAGGATTTCTGGTCCTGAAATTCCATGCTTCTACAAGACCCCCATCAAAGTTTTTAAAACTTTTTGTCAAGTTTTGGAATACTTTGAATAAGAAGCATGGTGTGTCTTCAACGGGGAGCATGACTGTTCGGGCGTATGGATAGTCCGCGTATCAGTGATGGGGCGCATGCTCCTCTCATTTAATGCAAATGATAACGCTTCGATAACCAAAAAAGATTAATGATGATCTTTTTGGATTTATTTATAGTTATCTCCTCACAGAACCCGAGGCGGCGGCTGATGTCACTCCTCATCGGTTTTCGCGTATGTCTAAGCCTATAAATAGGCGTCTGATGGAGAGAGAGGGTTCTTCTCCACTTTGCTTTCTTCTTTTCTAGATTTCTTCTTTCGAAAAACCCTAACTTTTTCTTTCTCGAGATGGCCCCCAAGACTCCTCGCGGTGGTGCTGGCCGAGGACGAGGCAAAGGAAAAGAGCCTGTGGAGGCTGCTGCGGATGATGTCCCCCGGACGCCCGTCGATATTCGGCCGGCGGTGACTGGTGGGTTTCATCATTCTTTACCATATTTTTCTATACTCGAATAGGCCATTTTTAGAACTTCACATACGCCGACGCGCATGGACCTTGAGTCCTGATGATGTGCTGAAGCTTTTCTGCCGACGCACATGGGTTTAAACCTTGATGATGCGCCGAAGCTGCACTGCCGACGCATATGGGTTTAGACCCTGATGATGCGCCAAAGCTTTTACTGCTGACGCGCATGGGTTTAGAGCCTGATGATGCCGAAGCTTCTTTTCAGATGCGCTTGAGCCTTGGTTCAGGGTATGCGCTTCTGATGAGAACGTGGCTCAGATTCTTTTGCTGATCTGAATCTTCGCCTTCTTTTGCTGACCACCAGTGTCGATGACCGTCCCGCTCTTGAATGAAGTGCTTCTGGACGCTGCCCTCTGTCAGATGGTAGTAGATTATAACGAGGAGGTGATAAACCCTGCCCAAGCTGCTATTATGCTGGATCAGCCTCCCGAGAGAATGACCCAAATCCGGGAACAACGGCCTGGATTCCTCCAACGGATGATGGAGCATGGCATTTTAAAATCTGCCCTTTCTGATAATGTGACTTTCTTGAAGCCTAAGTTCCTGTTTAGGGACCGCCTTACTTCTACCGAACAAAGGTGTTAAAGATCAAGGAAGATTGGTTCTTTACAGCAAGAGGGGTGCACATGACTGTTAAGCAACTTGAGCGTCAATGGCCTTTGACGGCTTTCTGTTGCCTTGCTTCCAAGAGGAGGATGTCTTGGGAGCTAACCCCATCTCAGGAGGGAGCGGTGGCAGGCACCATCAAGATCGACGCTACCTCCAACCAAAGGGATACTTTGACCTCCGTGCAGGCTGGACCTTCTTTCACCTAGCGGACTCTGCGTCCTGGGAGCATTTACAGTGACGTCCCTAACAACACATTTGCTTTAGGCGCTTCGACTTTTGCAAATCGTATGCTGTTGTTGAAGCAGTCGTACCCGAAAGGTGAATTTCGGGTAGAGGGTTGGTGTCACTATGTTTCCAAGTGGGACAAGCTGACACTCTGGATTCTGATGCAGTTTTGAACCAAACTCCGAGAGATTGGGCTGACTGCCGCAATCCGTGCTACCCAGGCAGGCGTCGAAATCAACAGACATATGTTCCTCGTGCTTCTGGAGATGTTTAACACCCAGACCGGGACTTTCTTCACTCCGGTGGGGGAGCTGGGACTCGCACTTCAAGAAATGTACGAGGTGTCAAGGCTTCCTTGGGGATCAGAACCTTATGAGGAATACTTCCCGACCGACGAGGAGTTCCAAGTCCTGGGGGACAAAGCGGAGGAGATGATGGCCATCTTCAAGGAAGTGGCGAGTCATCATTATTATATGCAGAAGAGAGATAAGGGCGGGTCACAGCCTCATGTGACTGCTTGGAGAGATTATGTCTTTAAGCAAGACAAGGAGAATCCCTCTCAGTTTAACACTCCGTCTGCGCTTTCCAGTTCCGCGGTGCTCTCTAAAATGAGCAGGCTAAGTGAGAAGAGTCCCCGGGAAAATGAGGACCGGCAGTCGGACGAACGCTCCTATAGCTGTTTCTGGCACCTTTCTCATCGGATGTCGTCTAAAGCAGTGTTGGCTGCGTATCTGATGATTTGGCTCCGGGATTATGTCTTTTCGGGCGGGTCAGGCTCTGTAGAGAGGGTGACCCAGAACCTAATCCTGCCAGCTGTGAAGTTGGTTTTTGGCCGTCGTCTGGCTTTACTCCCCGCAATGGTGTGTAACCTGCTGCGAGGTTTACGAGAATTTGCGGGAAATGTGGTTCATGAACGAGGAAGGAATGACAACTTTCTCCGTACCGAACTGCCGTTTTATTACTTGATGGGGTGGTTAATTTTGCACCATCCCAACGTGATGAGCCCGGGCTCGGAAGAAGACCACAGGGCCGGAGATTATTTCTCCGCCGTTTCAATCAGAGGAGCTGGTTGCATACTGGTGTTCCTGTTTGTAGGAAAGTTTTGTCCCACCTTCAGGGGTGGGAGATCACCAAAGTTGGTCCCATCTTTTTGGGTTTTGAGGCCAACGACGACTTAACGGATTCGGGTGAAGATGCCACCACTCTGCCTCCATAGGGATTCTGCTGGTTGCAAAGCATCCAGCCATCCCATCTGGTGTATCGGAATAGAAACCAGTGTTACTTGGAACCATATTTACCGAGCCGTTTTACACGACAATTCGGCTATGCTCAGCTGATGTTGGAGAACCCCAGTATTAACCTGGGGTATACTGGAGGTTTGCTGAACGGTGCATGAGCTTGGCATTACTACAATGCCGGATGTACCGGAGCTCGCTTTACGCATCCTGTTCAGAATCCGCGGCCGCTGATTCTTTTCTCGGCCGCCAAATTTTACTGTGTCATGAACGCCGTTCCCCCCGGATATGATCGGGAGACCAGTTTCATTGTCGGCACCTAGCTAGAGGTGACTGGGAACATGTTGGCGAAGGCTCGATCGTACCGCCCGCCAGAGACGGGTTATCGAGGTACCCCTGCCGTATCCTCGGGGGGTCAGGTAGAGCCATCGGGCGATCAACCGAAGAGACGCGCTGACACAGAGGCTGGCTCTTCTGCACCGAAGAGACAGAAGAAGGCATTGTCACCGGCAGTGTCAACAGACTCATCTCCTGCGGAGGTAAGGATGTCCCACATAGTCTGGTTAGTTCCACCATTTTTGTGACATGCTTTCTTTTTGTAGGAACCGCTGAAAAGGAGACCCCGAACTCCAAAATCGGGTGCCAACAGACCAAAGGAGGTGGCGGGCTCATCTGAAGAGCGCATTCCTCCGATCGTGATATCTCCCGTGGGGGAGATTCCGGACGATGTCGTTCCTGCGGAGACTTTAGTATCTCCAGATTATGTTGGAAGGGAAGCTGAGGTTGAAGTAGTTCCCGGGAGGGTGCGAACCACCGTGGGGGCCTCTGACATTGAGGACCCAGCAGATAAGGGGCTTCCAGATGAGGAGGAGGAGTGGAGTTCGTCGTCTTCAGATGACGTTCCTCCCGAGATGAGTGAGCCTGTTACAGGAACAACAGGCATGATGGAAACAGAGGAGAGGGCTGACTCCCCTCATTGTCATGATGCGGGGAGGTCGGATGTATCGTTGCCGAGCCCTACCCCAGACTCAGCAGCGGAGGCTGAGGTGGCTGCCGACCGGGAGGTAGCAACAGATTGCATCCCCGTGGAGGGATCCGATGAGGAAGGTGAGACTCATCCGCCGAGCCTGACTCCAGGGGGGCCGAGTCAGGAAACAAGTGCTGATCTCGCTACTTTGCCAGAGGGGGAAGGTCCCGTGCGGCCTGCTAACAGTGTGTTGGAGATGGAGGAGATAGCTCCTGGCGTCGGAGGTCCCTCAGAGCTTGAGAAGGGTAAAGGTTTGCTGGAAACCCCTGTTGCTCCTTCTACTTAGGGCACGATATCGACGCCCCTTTCGGCTCCTTCCGCTCTTTTGGCTCCTCAGGCCAGTGGCGAAGTTCAAGCCCCTGTTGAGGGGGAGTCCGTCGATGCCGAGGTTTCAGCCTCGCAGATTGAAGCCGGCGGGTCTTCTTCTGGTCCACCGTCTAGAGCAGCTCCTCCAACTCCTGCTATGACACCACAAGTGCTGGCGGATGCGGATGAGTACATGAAGTTTATCGTTGAGGCGGTATACAAGATATTGCAGAGGGGAGTATCGGCAGTGATGAATGCCAATGGGAGTTTCGAGACGGCGAAAACCCTGTCACTCCCTCACATTGGTCTGATACGTTCCCACCAGGGCCATGATCATATGGCCGAGATTTTGGAGACATCGGTGGCCGAACTGGACCAGCTGCTTTCCGAGTTTCAGTGTATCCAGCGAAATGATCTCTCCGCCCTGATAGATGCAGAAAATGAAAAGTTGATCGCTGAAACTGAGTCATCTTATCAGGCTACCGTGGTTGTCTGGGAACATGAGGTGGCCGAAACTGAGGCTGCGGTGGAGAGGCTATCTCAGTCAACGCAGGAGAAGGTGGAGTTGCGAGCTGCGTTGGACGCTAGTATAGCGGAGGTTAAAGCCAAGATTTGCCTCCTTGAAGACCAGCGGGCCCAAATCTTATTAGATGCTGAGCGAGTCCAGGCTGAACATGTAGCTTCTAAGGAGGAAGAAGCAGCTTTCACCCGCCAAGCTCTTTCCCTGGCCCAGCAGCGGCAACAGTTGGACGAGAAGCATGAGGATGATACTTCTCCTGAGGCCATAGTGTAGCTCCCTGTCCCGAAAATTTTAAAATATTTTTATTATTATTTATTTTATTTAAATGGTGATATTTTTAGATTTTATAAAAATTAATTATTGGCTTATTAAATTTCGTTACTATTACTATTATTATTATTTATGGAGGTTTTATAATATTAATATTACTATTTTGGTGATTAAATATAAATTATTTATTATAAATAGTTATTAGTATTTTATTCTCTATTAAGATATATATATAAATATATATATATAATATGTGTGTGTATGTATAAATGAATATATAATAAATATGGGTAAATACTTGTATATATAAATATGTATTGAAGGGGTGTATATATGTATATATATATATATAAATGTATGTGTATATATATATATAAAATACATATATGTATATATGAGTATATATATATATATACATAAATATAGGAAAGGATAGGTATTGCGTATATATATATATATATATATATATATATATATATATATATATATATATATATATATATATATATATATGTGTGTGTGTGTGTGTGTGTGTGTAAATATGAATATACATATAGTATGTATGTGAATATATATACAAACATATGTGTATTAATGGCCAAGCCCAATACCAGGAGAATATATGGTCACTGTATTCCATTTATGTAAATCTTGGTATATAGAAATATATCGAATTAAATGGTTCTTTTAAGTAATATAAAATGCTTTAGCACGCTCTTGATTGTATACCATAATAATTAATGTGGATAGAAGTTTGGTTTTCTTGGTACATAAAATTGAACAAAGTTGCAGTAAAGACTTTGCATCGGCTTTATTATGGTTCCACTGAACTGACATGCAAAGGTTAATAGCCAAAAGGCTTTGGTCATCTCGGTTATTAACTAAACAAAACTCCCTCCATTCGGTTCTGATACCAACTCGAACAACTAAACCAACCCGAGCCATATGGCCCAGCCGCTCAAACTCTTTCCGAGACAACAAAGCCCATAAGCCTGGGCCCCCCCTTGAACTCGAGCCCAACTATCCTAAGAACCCAACCGCTCGGCCAACAGTAGATCCCGACTGTGCTATTAAATGTGTACACATCGCATAAGGAATAGGGAATGAAAACTCTCAAAAGCCTAACAAACCCAATGCCACCACCCCACAGCCTTGGCGACCAACCCGCGCACGCGCCAGCCCGCCGTGGGCGGCCGTCGGCCGGCGACGGAGTCGCTGGAGGCCGGACACGCGCGGGTCCGCAGACGAAAGGATTAACAGCAGCAGCAGCGTTTTGCGAGCCCCTCACTTCGCAGGTGATGTTCTCCTCCCACGCATAGTCGTTTTGCGATCTGTAAAGTGTTTTAGAAAGCCTACTAGACCCTCTTCAAACCCCTTCAGATAAATTTTATTCTAGGATAGTAGAAACCCCAGAAAATCGACACGAAGTCAGTATAAAACCACTATCGTATTGACAGATTTGGGTTGGTATTTACCCCTGTTTGAAGGCCGTTCCCGATCAATCTATTAAGAATTTTAGGAATCAATTTGAAGAGCCTTTTAGACAACCCATACGAGATTGAAACCCCATTTTTACTTTCAGTTATAACTGTTTAAACAGCAAGATAATTATTTGTGAAAATCAGGAAAAATATGAAAACCAGTTTTCAAAAAACTAGAAAAACCATCCACACGACGTGCGTCCCGCCATTCCGGGAGACGTGGTCACGAACCGAAGGCATCGAAAGCTGCGTAACGGCTTCGTGGTCGTGTGGGCTTTGGCGGAATTCAAATTGGTCGCGTGTGCGCGACGAATTTGATACGTATCCGTCGAAATTCACCGTATCGTGCACTTTACAAATTCTCCAATTACTTTGTGCACGCTCGTCAGATCAAGACGAAACTTACGCCAACAGGACCGTATCGTTTTTCTGGTCCTGCATGCCAAGTTTGGTCCGATTCTGAGACTGTTGATAAAATCACCGTTTTGTGGGCCCCGCGGTTCCACTCAACGGGCGATTTTGTGCACGGCCCGCCGGAGTCCAACTTTGGACATACGGTTGGGTTCGTATCGGAAAACTGGATCCATAGACATGTAATTGACGACTTTAGAGACCGTTGACTCTGGCACGCTTTTCGGTGCAAAGCGGGTCCAACGGCGGACACCGTTTTTGCCCGAAATTACCGTTTTACCCCTGTGTCCAGAATTGGACTTAAGAAAAGGCAATCCTAGCTAATTTGACTATTCTGAGAACGTTGGTAATGTTTATTTCAGCATCCGAAGACTTCTACATGTGTTGACTGATTGTGGCTCATTGAGTGGTATAGTATTATTGGTTTCTCCAGCTAAGGACCTCAGGCAAGTGCACTTTTTGATTGCTTATCGATTCATAGTAGTTGATACATTTCATGTTCATACATATATCTTGCTGCTTGTTGACACGCTCGTCACACGGAGTAGTCGGGAGGGGAAATATCTTAGTAGACATGTGGACTACCCAGAACTATCCCCCGTTTCTTTCGTGAATGCTAGCCGCTGCACACGACACGTGCAGTGAGCCTGATTTACCCCATAGCCGTTCATATGTCAAAGCGGATATTTCACACCACCTAGATAGATGTCTTTTATTAGTTTTTCCTTGTTTACTTCTCTATCGTGCTATGTCATCAGTTATCTTCCAGTTTTCATATCTCATATGTTATCTTCATGTCTTGTCGATTCTATTGTGTTTTTGCATTGCCGTCGGTTTGTGTAATTGTTCCAATCCTGACTGGATAACCAATATTTTACAGGTTTAGCCGCGATCACTCTTAGCACTGGGGAAGACTTGGGTATGCTGGAGACAACCTAGAAATAGAAAACAGTTGTATCAATTTCTTTAATTATAAAATCTTGTATTTCCTTTAATTTTAAATGATGTAAATGTTGTAATAAATTTAGAAATGTGAATGAGCAGCAATTGTGATACTTTGAGCATTTATTTCTTGCGGGCTTGACAGCGTTCTACCGCCGACTCTGCGGCGTAGGCTGGCTTGGACATGTCTCGTATCCGAAAAGCGGGTGCGGGTCGTGACAAGTTTTTGTGGTAGCCCATGCAGGTCTCGTTTCGTAAAATATTGCGAACTCGTGATGGTACGTTAGTCGTACTATTGCGAGCCTGCCCCCAAGAAATGCTCATTCACAATTAGGATTAAAACAATTTAGGAGAATGATTAGGACTAGGAGTCCCTTGTACAAATTGATAGTTCGGTAGTTAAGGTTATTAGATAGGCCATACAATTTAGATAACTTGCTAGATCCCTATAGGTACACTATTACTTTCGATATGACAATGTGATCCAGCGAGGATATACTATTCGATTGCTATGTTAGGCTTACCTAGAATTAAGTCTTTTGACCTTGATAAACTGTTTAATTTTCTTTTGCTGTATTAGATATAAATCTTATATCATAAGTTAGAATTGTCTATTTTAAATTCTCTTTTGCTGTGAGGATTTAGTTTATAATTTTGATTCTGCAATTCGTGTACGAATCTCGAGGTAGATTGATTTGAGATTTCCTTCAACCATTGAAATGCATATGAAATCGATAGTAGAATGTTTGTATTTCTTTCGTATTTAGTTATTTCCTCCATGTTAAATCTTTTAATTTAAATGTTGTGATTGATAGGACAAATACCTACGCCCTATTTTAGTCAACTTGTTGGGATCTCTAGAAGCTCATGAATTTTTACGAATATAGTTAAAGGAGTATTAGTTAACTAATAATAGTTAGACAGCAGCGCACTGTCGTCAATTATCTAAGAGTGGAGATGTGGGTTCACTGCAGCCAGCAGCGCACTGGCGAGGCACAACCCACAGAATTAAAATCATTCCGAAGAACCATAGTCTATGGAACATTGCTAAGATTATGTTCTCATTGACCTCTTTAGATCTTAGATACCCTTGTGCCAATATAGAGTAGAGTACCTGATAGCATATCGCCCCTGAATCACGGAACCAAGAGTTTGCCACAGCCAGATTATATGGGCGAGGCATAATTCTCGGTAAAATGATTTTTGACGTGATCACAAGATTAGGATACTATAGAGAATAGAAAAATACCCTGTGTGTACCGTAAGATCCAAAGCCAAAATAGTAAAAGTTCTGTAAGTTGAGTAGCATGTCTCCCACCCTAGCATTTCGTGGTCCTTGTGACCCATTAACGAGGTAATTGACCGACACTAATAGGTTTACTTAGAAAATAGAACTCAGAAGTCCATAACCCATTAGTCGACCAAGGTCTTAGAGATAGGAAGATAATAGGTTGACTGTATAAGCAAGAACACCAGGTAAGGATTTGATTTTCTCAAAACTCAAACTACTTATATCACTTTTCAAAAATCTCGCGTACTTTATTTTACTATCTTGACCAACGCTGCAATTACAGCCTAGTTTTGCAAGCTTACTCTTTTATCGAGCTTGCTTCAAGACATATGTTTATTGGGGACGCCTGCTAACATATTATCTAATCAGAATCAGTGTATTACGGTCTGATCAACCATGATGCAATTGGTTCGCTTTTATCTAATTACCCTACGTGGATTGAGAAGTAGATGTCTCTAGGATCTCATCCACGACTACTTTTACAATTCCTCTTGAATTATACATTCGCCTTAGAATCACGTAATTATATCCAGTAACATCTCTCTTGAACTCTTTATTGTTTTGTCTTTCACTGACTAGAAAGACGAAAGCTCTTAATTGATAGATAGATACAGCGCATTCCCCATGGCTACGCTAGTTGTATACATAAGGGTAACTACCAACGGCCAGCCAGGTGACTAGAACCTTGTCTTAAGTTACTCGCCCTCTCTGCGACCCTAAACCTGCTAATCTTGATCTTCTAGTCATTAGAGTCTAAGAATGATTAGGGTTTTACCCTCAGTCAAATGCCAACCTAGGAGACTACCTATGCTCAGGAGACCAATTATTGTGAGCCTCTAACTATTTGTTTGAAGCTTGCTTTAACTGGAACCCCTGCGACAATAGTTTGGAAGGCCCGATAGTTTGGAAGGCCCAACACAAATAGAAATTCACGACTCAGTTGTTAGAAATTCTTTTCATATGATGTGCCTTAGAGTTGGTTACCCCGTCGACAACTCATGTATACTGTGGACGAGTAGGTCATCCTACTTTATCGACCATGTGTCATTGCACACACACTCATTTTCCATTTATTGAGAAATGACCCTTGACTTTACTTATATCTACCGTATTCCGTATGCTGTGCCTTATTCTTTATTGACCAGAGTCGAGGTACAATATCCGGACTTTGAAATTCTTTTAACCTTATTATTCTTAAAATCATATCCTAGCGTCTAAGGTGGGTAGACTATAAGCCTTCTTGGGATATACAAAGATCACCGTTTGATTAGAACAATTCCCATTAGGATGAAATTAGTGTCCCATGGACTCCCACTTTTCTTTTAGATCATTTTGTGTACCCGACCGTGTCACTAATATTCGGAGCACAAGACCAGTTGTTATCCCCTAACAAATTTCATATACAAGACCTAGACGAGTCCACCTTCACTTAGGTATATCATGTCTCACTCAAACCTGTCCCCTTGTACTCTATTTTTGTGCTACGACTTTCAGGTTAAAAGGACCAACTATAACCCATACCATGATACCAGTATACTTTCCGACTAGCAACTAACTCAACCACTTGGGTTGAGACCTATTCCAGGTCACCCCAACCTAGTAGGAACAGTTTTATCATTGGGATCTTGTCTAGTCCATATAGATTGAAACCCAATGAATCATCCAACCAACGACGGATGTCCAAATAAGAGAACCCAGTAAGACCACAATTTTGATTTCTCAAATTCTGTTCCGTTATAGAATCTTACTGGAATTAGAATTTCGAGAACGAAATTTCTGTATTGCATGGATTGCAAGCCCTCTAAGAGCGAAGGGTCCTTCGATGTAGCAAGTGACTTGACCAGAGTAGCACAATCTAGCGAATAAGGCTATAGGTTCATAAATACTCTTTCTACCTGTATTATTGTATATTCTCTACCGCTCTTTAAACTTCATAATTGCTCTTGATTGTTCTTCCTTATCTTCCTGTCCCCTCTATTGCAGATAGACGAGTGGTCATACTTATTAAGATTTATCAATATTTCTTAGCTACTGCGTAAATCCGTTGCCTGTTAAATCTTGAGTTACTTGATAGATAAGAAAAGCTTATGGATGCCTCATGCAGTAGATAATCTATTGGTAGACTTGTTAACAGCTAGTTAGAAGATTATAGATTTTAGTTATGAGGAGTAGTGTGACCGAAGGTGGGTAGAAGTCCTCGAGGATTCGTAGTTACGAAAGGTCTAGGAGGAGGTATAAATAATACTGAGAAATTAAATTTGAGAAGATTGTGGTAATAGTGGATTATTCTTTTCATTTTCATTTTGAATTTTTAGGCATGCCTATGAGTTAGAATTTCGAGGACGAAATTATTTTAAGGTGGGTAGATTTGTAGCTCCCTTTCCCGAAAATTTTGAAATATTTTTATTATTATTTATTTTATTTAAATGGTGATATTTTTAGATTTTATAAAAATTAATTATTGGCTTATTGAATTTCGTTACTATTACTATTATTATTATTTATGGAGGTTTTATAATATTAATATTACTATTTTGGTGATTAAATATAAATTATTTATTATAAATAGTTATTAGTATTTTATTCTCTGTTAAGATATATATATATATATATAAATATATATATAATATGTGTGTATATGTATAAATGAATATATAACAAATATGGG
>JANAVB010034368.1:0-177500 GCA_029216955.1 Iris pallida | reverse complement strand
CCTCATAGCCGTTCACATGTCTAAGCGGATATTTCACACCACCTAGATAGATGTCTTTTATTAGTTTTTCCTTGTTTACTTCTCTATCGTGTTATGTCATCAGTTATCTTCCAGTTTTCATATCTCATATGTTATCTTCATGTCTTGTCGATTCTATTTTATTTTTGCATTGCCGTCGGTTTGTGTACTTGTTCCAATCATGACTGGATAACCAATATTTTACAGGTTTAGCCGTGATCACTCTTAGCACTGGGGAAGACTTGGGTATGCTGGAGACAACCTAAAAATAGAAAACAGTTGTATCAATTTCTTTAATTGTAAAATCTTGTATTTCCTTTAATTTTAAATGATATAAATGTTGTAATAAATTTAGAAATGTGAATGAGCAGCAATTGTGATACTTTGAGCATTTATTTCTTGCGGGCTTGACAGCGTTCTACCGTCGACTCTGCGGCGTAGGCTGGCTTGGACACGTCTCGTATCCGTAAAGCGGGTGCGGGTCGTGACACATAGATATGATGTGTCAAGAAGCCGAACGCCGAGTCCTGGCGACCGCAGAGACTCGGGCGGCAGACTTGAAGCGTCTGATCGAAGAGCTTTCAGCCAATCCTGGAGATGCTTAGGGATTGTAGTCTCTTCGTTCTTTTTTTTGTTATTTTGTGTAATTTGCAACTCCTGCTGGGGATGTAATTCTTTACTTTTAAATAAAGAATGAAGAGTTTTGTGGTGTGTTCATTCTCGTTGTCATGAACTTGATGATTTATGTGGACCTATTATCTTTTGCGCACCTTGGTTTTTTAGGTACAGATAATAAGTTTGGGAGAACCGACATGTTTGCTCAGAGGTAATGTGGACGTGGCAAATATGGGGTTCAAATGATGGAATCTTCATACTCAGAGGTGTTATGGACGTGGTAGGAATGACTCTGGAGGGATACACGGAACTACTCAGAGGTAATGTGGACATGAAAGTTCTGCGATAAATGCACGACAACGCGGGGGTTGTCTGTACGGGATGTTTACTCAGAGGTAATGTGGACGTGGTAAATAGATAGGTAGCATAGTCTTACGGAGCGTAGGATTTCGCTTTGTAGGGCGTAGAGGAGCAACTCAGAGGTAATGTGGACATGGTTGTCCTTCTAATGGAGGATAGAACGCCACGGAACAGCTGGGTTCCAGAAGCGTAAGATTTTATGGAAGGGAGGTGTACATGAGCCCTGATGATTGGTTCCACAGACTCCCTTGTTGGGTGGAGATAGAAGTACATGTCTGAAGGATGTCAAGAGTAGTACTTCTTTAGGAACTTGTCATTGATGGGCATCATGAACAAGTCCCCATTGGGTTTGGCGAGGCGGTAAGCACTGTTTGAGTATACCGTCTCTATGATGAAAGGTCCCTCCCACTTGGGCTCGAACTTTCCTGGTGTCTTGTGAGTCAATACCATCGGCCTCCTGACTGCCAGAACCAGGTCGCCTACTTGGAAAGTCCTCTGCTTGACCTTCTTGTTGAAAGCCTGTGATATACGGGCTTGATAGAGTTCAATGCGCTGTTGAGCTAGAAGACATTTTTCGTCAAGTGCCTCCAATTCTCGCAGATGGCGATGTTGATTGTCTTCTTCTGTGAGTTGATTTGTGATGGCTACACGGAGTGAGGGTATCTGGATCTCGAGAGGTAGTACAGCTTCGCTCCCGTAGTCCAAGAAGAATGGTGTGTTGCCCGTCGGGGTCCGTACCGTTGTGCGGTAGGCCCAAAGGCATTTGTCGAGCTTTTCGTCCCAGTCACGTTTGTTGGATGACATGACCTTTTTGAGTAGCTTGACGATAGTCTTGTTAAATGCCTCGGCCAATCTGTTCGCTGCCGGATTGTAGGCGGTCGATGCCACGTTCTGAATACGATTCTTGTCACAGAATCTGCTGAAAACATGGCTGATAAATTGTGGACCGTTATCGTGGATAATCCTTCGAGGTACCCCGAAACGGTAGATGACATGGTGCTTGATGAAACTGATCACCCTAGAGCTTTTCACTTCCGTCAGCGGAATTGCTTATGCCCATTTGGAGAAGTAGTCGGAGATGGCTAGGATGAAGCGGTGCCCCCTTGATGAAGGAGGGGTGATCGGTCCTACAATGTCCATGCCCCAAGCTTCGAAGGGCCAAGAAGCGACCGTAGGATGTAGTGATTCAGATGGTTTATGGATGAAGTCGGCATGAAGCTGGCAAGCATGGCACTTTTTAGCATAGTCGACGGCGCCAGCTGCCATGGTTGGCCAGTAATAGCCCATGCGTCGCAGTCGATCCTGCAACTTAGGGCCAGGTTGATGGGCCCCGCAAGTTCCGTCGTGAGCTTCTCGAAGGGCTTCGGCTGCTTCTTCGTTGGATAAACATCGAAGGAGAAGTCCATCTTAGGAGCGTCGATACAGCATTTTAGTAGCTATATCGTAATAAAATCGAAGGAAACGTCTCCTGACTGAGACGGCTTTCTTCGGGTCCTCTGGGAGAATTTCGTAGACAGCGAAGTCGATGAACGGAAACCTCCAGTCTCGGACATTAACACCAGCACTTGTTGACATGGCATGGGCCATTTGTGAGCATAGGTTATTTTTAGGACAGACCAAGTCTTGACCAACTACCGTGACGTAGTGTTGATTCCCGAGGGGTGCTGCCAATAAGGCTGCGAGGCTAGCCAGAGCGTCAGCCTCCAGGTTTTGTAACCGGGGTACGTGTTCTATGAAGAACTTGGTGAAGGTTGCAATAATGTTCAATGCAACTTCATGGTAAGGAACCAGATCTTCATGGCGAACTTTGTACTGCCCTCTGATCTGGTTAACGACGAGTTTTGAGTCGCCGTAGGCTTCCAGATGATCCATCCCCAGCTGTTGCGCCAGCTGGAGTCCCATGATGAGAGCGTTGTACTCGGCAACATTGTTGGAGCACGGCTTTGAAAGGGAGTAAGCACGCTGGATGACTAGCTGATCGGGGGAGACTAAGACTACCCCCACTCCGGCGATGATTTGGCCTTTGGAGCCTATTCTTGAAGTGCCATCGAAAAATATCCGCCAGACGGAGCTTTCTTCGGTGACATTTGATTCTTGGACCTCATCCGGGATGTCTTCATAGAGTCTGTAGGACTCTGGGATGGGGTGCGCGGCTAAAAAGTCGGCCAGAGCTTGACCCTTGACGGCTTTTTGTGGAACGAACACCATGTTGTATGGCGTCAACAGGATCGCCCATGTAGCTAGCCGGGAGTTCAATGATCCTGGCTTCGTCATGAGAATCCTGAGTGGATTGACTCGGAAGATGACCTGAATTGTCTGGCCCAAGACATAATGGCGAGTCTTCTGGATGGCGAACACCAAAGCCAGACACTCCTTTTCAACGGGGTTGTACCGGTGTTCGGCCCCGATCAGTGTCCTACTGAGGTAGTAGATAGCTTGCTCATAGCCCGCATCGTTGTTCTGAGCCAACAAAGCGTCGAGGGAATGGTCCATGGCACGGACGTAAAGGAGAAACGGTTTGTCTGAGGTGGGTGCCACCAAGACTGGCGGGCTTGTCAGGTAAGCTTTGATGTCATCGAAAGCTTTCTGGCATTCCTTTGTCCAGACGTAAGAGACTCCTTTCTTCATGAGCTGAGTGAAGGGTTGGCATTTTCCGGAAAGGTTTGCTATAAACCTTCGGATGTATGCCAGACGCCCCTGCAGGTCTCGAAGTTCTCGGAGATTCTTCGGAGGGTCCATGTCAAGGATGGCCTTAGTCTTCTCGGGATCGACATGAATGCCTTTCGTCGTGATGATGAAGCCCAAGAACTTTCTGCTAGAAACCCCAAGGAAGGATTTAGCAGGGTTCATCTTGAGTTGATGCGCTCGCATGAGATTGAAGACTATCTTCAGGTCTTGTAGGTGATCTCCTTTGAGACGGCTCTTTACTGCGATGTCATCAACATAGCACTCTACTATCTTGCGAAGATGTTGACGGAAGATGGTACTCATAGCCCGTTGGTATGTAGCACCAGCGTTCTTCAAGTCAAAGGGCATCACTGTGTAGCAGAAAATACCCTTTGGAGTCCTGAATGACGTGTATTTT
Organism: Iris pallida; assembly: GCA_029216955.1. Classification (NCBI taxonomy): domain Eukaryota; kingdom Viridiplantae; phylum Streptophyta; class Magnoliopsida; order Asparagales; family Iridaceae; genus Iris; species Iris pallida. The sequence goes on along the minus strand of JANAVB010034368.1, from coordinate 173,422 downwards.
GCGTCATCGGGGAACATCTTGATCTTGTTGTAGCCCGAATACCCGTCCATGAAAGACATGCGTTCGAAGCCACATGTATTGTCGATCATCACGTCAGTGATTGGAAGCGGGAATTCGTCCTTCGGGCAAGCGGTGTTGAGGTCCCTGAAGTCGATACAGACCCGTATCTTTCTATTCTTCTTGGTGACAGGGAAGATGTTGGCCACCCAATCTGGGTGATGTTCTTCACGGATAAACCTGCAGGTTAGGAGTTTGTCCACTTCTTGATCGATAGCGTTCACGATGTCAGGACGAAAACGTCGTTATTGTTGTTTTATAGGCTTGGCATCAGGTAAGATGTTGAGCCTATGCATCGCGATCTGGGGATCAAGTCCTGGCATATCTTTGTAGCTCTAGGCGAAGACGTCGATATATTCTTTGGCCAATTGGACCAAAGATTCCCGGTCTTCTCCTTTGAGGCTTTTGCTGATGAAGATGGGTTTGGAAGAATATCCATCCCTAAGGTCGATCTGCTCGACTTCGTCTTCGGTAGGGGGTTCGCATAATTCAAAACGAGACTCCCACTGTGCTCCTAGGCATTGAGCCCAAGATTCTTCCTCAAAGAATTCTAGCGTTTGGTCTTCGCCTTCATCTTCTTGAAATTGTGCAGATGCTATGTTGGCTGATAGCACCTTCTTGAAGACTGAGCCGATACTGGTATTGGAATCCCAAGTTGATGCTTCGAACGAATGAGAATGTTCTACTTTTTCTGCCTCTGAACTTTCTGGAGTTGCCGGCGACGTGACGTAGCCTACCCCCCGTCGAGTCCGATGATAGTAGTCCTGCGGCTTTCCTTTAGGTGTTGGGAGCTGGAGAGGAAGACGCCGACCCTTGCCGTAGTTCAGGCCTTTGTTGCTTTTTAGGTCGTAACCCATCTTTTGGATGAGGTACTTTGCCTTGTCCGTGTACCGATAGACTTGTATTCTGCCGGTATCTGGTTCTGGCTCGAGTGGCGGGAGGTCTTGATGACGCTCAACCTTGCCGAAGATGATGGATTCTTCGTCTCGATTTCGCGGTGGGACTACGAAACAGACCCCTTGGGACGGGACTACTCGATTTACATGATTGACGGTCGTTATTTGTGTTTGCAACGACCATAGAGTGTTATCTAATGTATACATGGCATTCCAATGTGGAAGACTAGAATAATTAAAAGACACTCTATTATTGATAAAACACGAGATTTTATTCTGCGGGATTACATTGTCCAGAGAGGGTGCATCTACATCAACAGATATGTATTCACCTAGCTCTTCATTTGTGAGTACTGGGGTTGGATCGGGAGAGTCCACCGCAGCTTTGACCTTGGGATCCGAGAGGGCTATGTGGGCCTTCTCCGGCAGCTTGGATGAGACGGATGATTGCGAAGGCTTGCCTTTAAGATGCACCTTCAGAGGTGCCTCAATTGCGCCTTCGGTGATTGGTGCCTTCCCCTGTAGTTTTGCCACAAGGGGAGCCGATGTTTGAGGCGGCTTTCCCTTGAGTCGTATCTTCAAGGGAGCTTCAGTAGGTGTTCTACCTAGAACAGTTGGTGCTTTTCCAGATAGTTTGATGGTCATGGGAGGCAGCATCTGAGACTGTTTCCCTTTGAGTCGAATTTTCAAAGGAGCGTCGGGAATCATCTCTGGCTCCATGTCTGGCTCTACTACCGTTTCTGCTTCTTCGTCAGCATCATTGGCTTCCCCTTCGTCAGGCGACTTGTACATGGTAAAATCAGTGAAGTAGGCTTCGACCCCTTTGAAAGGGTCAATGTCCGCGAACTCCGTCCGGATGATGTCGTTGGTGGACACGTACTTCATACATTGGTGAAGTGTTGATGGCACCACCATGTACTCATACAGCCACGGACGACCCAGTAGAAGGTTGTAGTTGACGTCGACGTCTACGACATAGCAAGTCACCTCGGTTCAGAGGTTTTCGATATGACACTTCAGCCGTATTTTGCCCAGCGGCTCGCTTTTGCTAGCATTGAAGCCACTGATTGTAGTGTTGGAAGGCGCCAGACGGTACATTAGGATCCCCAGTGTTGAGAGCAGCATCTTTGGGATGATGCTGAGGGAAGACCCTGGATCGATCTGAATCCGCTTTACCTTGACGGAACCGACATACCCTGTATAATACAGTGGCCTGTTGTGTCGGTTGTGCTTGAGCAGCATGTCTTGTTGAGTGAAAGTTATATTGGGGATAACTTCATCCGCACAATGGCAGTGTGCACATGTGGTCGTAGTATCCTTAGGCTGCCTGACCTGACTGATGAAGGATTCAGCATCCTTCAGGGCTTCACAGAGAGCTTCACGAGTGTCTTTAGAAAGACGAAGAAGCTCAAACAGGGATAGGCGGACAGGAGTACTGACAAGTTGTGCCAGTATGTCGAAGTTGTGGGGCTTGGCTAGCCCCGAAGCATTCTCCTTTCGCAAAGGCTTATCGAAACGGGCCTCTACATACTTCTGTTTATTGGCTGCTGGAGGCTTGGATGGGCCCTCTTCCTGGGCAGCAGGGACGGTGCAAGGAGGCACCACCTCGACGGCCGCTTCGTCGGGTTGGGCGTTCTGATGCGAACGCGTCTGTACAGGAAGTGCCTCTTCCGCAGAGGAAGAGACCATGCGGAAAGACTTGATCTTCCTGCCTTTGGTTTTGGAGGCAGAGCGTACCTCCGGTTGAGTAACCTTGGAGACGAGATCGGGGTGAACCCATAAGATATCTCCCCGAGATGTGGTGAGTGGGATGAGTCCACTCACGTTGTCACGAGTAGGTGGTAAGTTAACCACCTCCATTGTCGCCTTAGGGATGGGGACGACACCATCTTGCGTTGTGGTTGGCGACAAGGTGCCAAATTAGAGTGACACCAGGTTGGCCGAGACCGTTTTCTCCTCGTAGTCGACGGAGATAACATCCGCATTGATCATGTGCTGGATGTAGTTCTTGATGACGTAGCAGTCCTTAGTTGGATGTTCGACAAATCGATGGTAGTGACAGTACCTCGGATGGTCCACTTTTCCAACCTCGTCGTGATGCTTCGGGTCCGACAACTTGATCTTGTCACCCTGCTTCAATATCTCGAAGAGTTAAAGGGTGTCTTCATCGTTGAAAGAATAAACCTTCTTTGGTCTTGGTGCAAGTGGAGGCTTCTGAATGGGTGCTGATGCACCTTTGGAGGCATTGACAGTCAATGCCTGTTTTCCTTTCGTCTCTCGTCCAGGGTTGTTGGCTGTAGGCCGTTTTCCCTTGTCCTCAAAGGTAGGGAAATTGACTCCTAGAAGACGAGCATTGGACGCCTTCTTTTCTGATGCTTTGGCCTCGATGATCAAGGAACTCCAGTCGGAAGGTGGATTGGAGTTGAGCCAGAGTTTGATCGCAGGCAGCATGTTCATACTGCAGGAGGAGAGGAGTGCATGTTCTGGTATGCCCGAGGACAGTCTGAAACAGGCTTGTCGAAAACGTTCGATGAATGCTCGAACCGTCTCCTTCTCCTTCTGACGCACCTCTATGAGGGACGCCATTGTCATGTCCTTCCCTCCGTCGTAGAAACGATCGAGGAAGAGACGCTTCAAGTCGTCGAAGGAAGATATAGAGTTATCAGGAAGACTACAGTACTAGTCGTAAGCCACTCCTTTCAGTACCCCGACAAATATGCTGGTGAGTAGTGTGTCCTCTTTCGGAAGATGTCCCGTTTGGGACTGGAAGTACGTCAGATAATGGCGTGGAGAGTCCTTCCCGTCATATGGCGTCAGTATTTGTGGTTTATATTTGGAAGGATAAACCACTTTGTTCCATTCGAGGGGATATGGTTGGGGGATCCCCATCTTCTGGCGCTCCTCTTGTCTATTCTTCGATTCAAAGCGCTCTCGTAAGTCCCTGATCATCTCCACCACGTCTTCTGTGGAGCTGGGAGTCGGAGATGGTGGCACAGCCTGGAGTTGAGCATTTGACGGCTCCGACGTCCGAGGTGCCTCGCGGTGATCTGTATCCAAGGATACCCGTTGAAGGGGTACGCTTGATTCTCCATTGGCCCCGGGGTCTGGACCAGTAGATGGTGCCCTGGCCAAAGCTGACCGTATCTCAAACACTGCTTGAGTCAGTGTTTGCATGGAGGCAGAGAGGGTTTTGAGTCCTCCCTCCAAGGCATCCATGCGCTGGATGAGGTCTGCTGGCGGCGCATCTGGCTCGGCATCACCCCCAGTCATGTATACTGTCATGACACAGCTGGAAGTGGATGGATCGGTTGAGGCTTCACTTTCGGCCTCACTCTCCTGTAGGAGAGAAACTTCCCCCGGAGCTTCATCTTGGCTACCCCCAGCTACGTTCTGGAGGACACCCTCGTCTTTGGAAGAAGTATCAGCAAGGACCTGACTACCTCCAGTTCTGTCTTGGAGGACTTCTTCGTCTTCGAGGCACAAATTCACAGGGGCTAGACTTCCCCCAGCTACGCCCGGGAGGCTGACTTCATCTCCAGGATGAAGATCCACCCCAGCTGTGCTCTGGAGGACATCTTCGTCTTCAGAAGGAGGATCAACAAGGGCTTGACTACCCCCAGCTTCCTCCAGGATCTTCTTTCTCCCCCGAGTGCCTTCAAACACCCCAGAGGACGTGACAGTTGTCTTGGTTTTCCTCGGCTGGACCTTGAACGAGGACGAGGAGTTGCCAGTCGCCTTTCGGATGGACGAGGAGTTAGAGATTACGTTGCATAAAGCAACCTTTAGTTCTGGCTCCTCTTCAATTGACACCTTCTTTCCGAGGCGATGTCGGAAGGGTGTTGATGATTGCAGCCGCTGGAACACCAACTGCCTTGGTGGTGGGACTGCTATTTTGCAACAATAGTTGATGGTGACTACAGCACAGGTGTGCCCTGTGAGGGGCGCATTGTGCTTGTCAGTCGACTCTCCTCATCGGCGCTTGTGACTGATCACATTATGCAAATCATTGGAGAAGAGTGCCACCTTCGTACCCCCATCAGGCGCATGGTAAGGCCAAGCGCCGGGGTGGTCAAGTGAATGCTGCGCCCCCTGATCCAACGCAAAACATGCGCTCAGATCAGTAGTGGGGGAACAACATTTACAGTGACTTAAACGAACCTCAGACGCACAACCAGTGAAGGCGCGGGAGTTTAAGACCAGAGGGTTTGCCTTGCTCGACTTGGTTGCGAAACGCAACAGCTGCGCCCAAGTGAGACAAGGACTTTGAAGGTCGACTCATTTCCGGCGCAGAAGCACCCGAGTCGACCTTATACAACTTACCATCAGCAGCGCGCATGATTGTAAGCGCATGCTTCTGGTTTGCTGCCGGCATAGCACGTTTGAGGCGTATAGCCCGTGCTGCCTTGGACTTCTTCGTACCAGCCCGCTGGGGTGCATAATACTTAGAGTCCAAATTCTCCTCGCCACGACAGCGAGTGAGTCTGTCAAAGACAGAGACCTTCTGTGGTGCATCAGAGGTGATGCGCAGGGCATTAGCTGTGCCCCTACTCCGTCGACGCATCTTCCTCGTCTGAAAGGAAGATGGCTGGGGAATATGGTCAGCCGTACGTTTTCCCGAAAGATGCGCTGCACCGGTGGGCGCATCTTGGCTGCTGAGGACGTCAGCAGGAAGGGTAGGCTGCATCGGCGCATCCCCTTCGGTGGTGGTGCCAGAGGCGTCGACCTTGCACATCCAGACTTGGTGAGTGTTCTTCGGCTTCGACAGCCGCTTCGAAGGACTCGCACTGTCTTCAGAGATGAACTCCTCATACGCCTGTTGATTGAGGCGTACGACCAGCATCTTGTGGGAGGAGCCCACCTTCACGTCGTCGGATTGCGACACAGCTTTTTCGGTGGAGGAGGAAGAGGTCCCCAGCAGAGTCGCCAGCTTGTTTGCCATTAAAATCTTTTGATTGCAATTTCAATTACAAACAGAACAGTGTTACAATGTAGGACTTAGATGTAGTCCTAGGAGTACACTTTTGTTTATCTGGGTCCCTTGTGCCGATGGAGCGAGTGGTAATACGTTGACTCCGTTGATGATCTGACGACGGTTATCGGTTCTCTGAAGGTCTGAGTTGCTCTGGGTGCTGGAGCTTGCGGAGAGGAAGAAGACGTTGAGTGTCTGTATCTGCCTCTCTCTGTGTATATGTAGGTTCGTAGCTGTGTAAGAAGGAAATGATCCCTCTATTTATAGTTTACAGGCTGGCTGCTCATGCGCGCATATGTAGGATGCACCTGTTTGTGGGAATGCCACGTGGTGATTGCTGATGGAGGCGCATGGACGATGCGCTGTGATTGAGGAGTTGAACCCTTCCTGTTGCCTTTGTGGGCTGCGGCCGAGCTGACACGTAGCAATGGAGAGGATCTTTCAGTTGCTGAGATCTTGGATGATTAGCACCCCTTCATAGGCTGAATCAAGTCAAAGGACACGTGTCATAGGTCCATGGCTCGAAGATCTCGGATTTGGTGGAGAGTGATCAGATAGGATGCGACTGGGATTGGGCGCATAAGGAGACTTTGGCTTGTAACCTTTAGGAGTCACGAACCAGTCGGGGCGTACGGCTTTTGAGGCGCATACGGGGCTTCAGTAGTGACTTTGACTTCTGTCTTTAGGGATTAGAGAAAAGTCTGAGGCGTATGGCTTTTGAGGCGCATGCAGGGATTTGGGCGCATGGCTGCGGAGGCGCATGCGAAATGGTTGGGCGGCCACGTGGCTTGTAACCGCCGAAGGAAAGCAATGATGATGCTGACGTCGGCGACGCTTCGTGTTCTGAAAAAGCTGTCAACTATTCAGTCCTCGGGGGACGTGCTGCCAACTCTGTCAGACTTCAGTATTTAATGTTCTTTGACAGGTGATGGGCTGTAGAGTGGGTACGTCGATCTGCATTCTAATAGGCGCATGGGGACGCATGGGCACATCCTTATAAGGCGCTTGGTGCTGACGGGCGCATCATTATGATGCACGGTCTGACCGGCGTATCTGTTTGTATGACACATCTTTATTACCCCGACTGTTACGTTCTTCGAGTGCTTTAAATAGCCGTTTTTGACTTGGCCAAATTCGAAGCGTCAGGTTCATCACCATTAATGCAAATTCATTGCACGGGATTCGGAGAGCCCGTCACTTGGTGCATTGGTTTGATTTGTCCGGCCTATAAATAGTGGCAAGGAGAGAGTTTGCTTCTCGTTCTCTCATGTCCTCCCGAAATGAATTTGTTTGCTCGAGCACATTCTGTTGACGAGATGCTTCCGAGGGTGAAGATGCGACGTATTGTCTTTATTGATGTACTTGAAGGTGACTATTGTATCCAAAAGTCGGAGTCGAGGGCTTCTGAGGCAGGTGGAAGGTCCCTGTTGCATCCAAAGATCGGGATGCTCGAGCCTCGTCTCCGTTATGCAGGAAGAGCCACAGATCGGAATTACGGTGCCCCGATCATCTTCCTTGGGCTTTGGGAGAGCTCATCCTCCTGCTAGAGTGGGTGTTGCCCATTCTGGTTGTGTTGAAAGCTGCTCCTTTAGCCGCGGATTTGCGGTGTTCTCCTCTTCCAGCTAGGGGGTTGATTTCCCACCCTCGTTCTGCTCAATAAATGCTTTATTAGTCGAAGCATTTAATCGGGTCGAGGTAAGGCGCATATGCTGAGACTTCATGATGCGCCTGACTGAGACGCTGAAGGGCGGCACATAACTGAGCTGCTGAAGGGATGCACATAACTGAGCTGCTGAAGGGATGCGCCTGGCTGAGACGCTGAAGAGATGCGTCAAACTGAGAGCGCATGGTGGTTACTACGCCTAGCTGTAGACTTAGGGTCTTTTCTTTGTAGAAATTCTCCTTTGTACAGCCCTTTTTTAGACATGTAATAAACTTTTATATGAAATAAAAATCTTCTTTTTTAATGTCTATGCTTTTGTTGTTTGCTGTGCCAAGTACTTCATCTGAGCTTCCTGGCGCATGAAACGTTAGGTGCATAGGATTTCTGGTCCTGAAATTCCATGCTTCTACAGCAACGAGAAAGAGTTGAGAAATAGGAAAGAGAAATGGAAAAGAAGTCTAGAAAGAAGTTTGAGAAATGGGAAATGTCAATAAACTTTGTCTTCAATAACTTTTTTTAAAATTTATGACATTTTTTGTTCATATTTTAGAAATTTTACATTACTAATTATATGTTAACTAAATAAAAAATTTAATTACAGTTTAATCTGTTAATCATAATAATTAACTTAATTATCATAAATAATTTAATTTGTCTTTAGTATATGTTTTGTTTATTTATGACATTTTTATTTATTTTAGAAAATTTGTATTCATTAATTATTTTGGGGGTAACTATACCTAGTGTTACCTTATCTCCAATCAACATCCACTTTCAACAACCATCCAAACAACTAACTCATTTTTCTTCCACTTGCAGGAGACAAAAAGTACTCTATCCAAACACATTTTGGAAAGTGTCACTTGCTGCAAGTGCACTGTAACTCAACCTGTTGTAAGTGCACTTTTACACTTCCAAAGAGTTACTTCTATCCAAACCTCCCCTTAAGATTAACGGCCTGATGGCCGAGCGGTTTGAGTGAGTCGGCTAAGGAGAGTCGGCTCCTCAATAGAAAGGGTCGGTCAGCGCCCTATGGCTGACAGGTGGGCCCATTCGACCAGCTTTGTGCGGCTGACGGGTGGGCCCCCTCTGCTGACTGGGACTGACTAGGTATATATATATATATTCAGAAATTGATTTAAAAATTATTTTAACTAAAAAAAACTAAATAAATCCCTAAACATTCTAGAAAAATTCTATAAAATTCTATAAAATAATTCTAACACTCTAGGACCTAAATAAAGTAATAGGTCACAAAAATAGCCTCAAATGACCATATAGTAAATCTTAAAAACCTTTAAAAATATATAAACCTTATTAAGTAAATATAAAAAATTATCTAAAAATCATAGTAAGCTATAAAATAGCTAAACAATGCTTACTAAGGGCCAAATAAGCATAATATGATCATAGCTCTCTTATGAGCTTAAGTACGACTCCTAATGACCATAAAAGTAAATCATAAAAAATAAAATAAAATAAAATTTTGGAAAGTGGGCTTACAATAAGTGCTACCCTCATATGAAAGTTCTGCTTTCTAGAAACATCGTAGTATTGGCGCCTACTTCTCATAGGTGATTCAACTCATCTATTAACGGTTGTAAGTACACATTGATGTTCCTTTTTAGATTATACGGATCCGGGATGATGATGGTTAAGAATATATACAGAGTCTTCATGCACATCCAAGGTGGTAGATTGTACGGAGTGATAATCACAGGCCAACACGAATACTAGAAGTCCGAAAGTCCAAATGGGGTAAAACCGTAAGAGCGAAGCCTCAATCTTACATTACGTGAATCTAAAGTAAAATCGGGATACTCTCGATCAAAGTGCTTCCATGCTTCTCCATCGGACGGATGATCAACACTCCTTTGATTTGTTACCGTCTGTGCCAACTTATGTTTTTGGCAGTCTCCTTCACCATAAACAACATTTACAACCGCGACGTCAAAGGCAAGTAGTGCATCAAATCGGTCGGCTTCCTCGTACCGGCAGACCTTGTTCTATGAGTTGTCTTGTAGCGATCAGCATCACAAAATTTGCACACGTCTACATCCTCATAGTCTTTGTAGTACACTATGATCCATTGCGACATGCATTAATTTTCTCGTATTCTATCCAGAGTGATCTCACCATTCTCTTAGATCGGTAGAAGTGTGTATGTAACTTGGCACCCGCCAGCAAGATCTCTATAATCAAATACATCAGTCTTACGACATGTTAAAATTGGAATTGATGCTCATCAGTCTTGTAACCACCTCCAAAGGGGAATGATTCTCACAACCATGATATAATAAACTCCTTGCATTCTCTAGTATCTCCATGAACTTCGCAGTCTCGGTATTCGGTGCCTCCTTGACTGCATCATGATTGTCAGGTTCAAAATTAGGCCCCGCAGCATCGAAAACCATGTTCACCCACCTGTCGTCATAATCAGCATGGTCGTAGACATCCATATATGGTTCCACATAAGGCTCTGGCTCTAATGCTAAAGGCACAAGTTTTTCGTGTGAGGTCTACTGATAGTAATTCGGCGTAAAACCCTTAGAGTATAAATGATATGTCATGTCTCTTCCGGACGACATTTTAAGTTGTGACATCTCATATATGGACATTAATTTTTGTGTCATCCATGTACTAAGGGAACACCTTGGCGAACTGAAGGAATTGCTCTGCACCCTGTATAAATTTATCCCGCACATCGCATATGTCATCAAGATGACGATTATACATCCACGAACGATATCGCAAGTAGTAATTCATATCCATTTGGAGATAATTCTGCAAAGATAGATACACATTATTTGAGTATATTGTCAAATCGATACAAAGATGAATACACATGTTCATCAAAGTAACAACTCTTATTGATGCGTGAGTATCCAAGTTGTGATACGTGAGTATCCATATCATGACTCTTGAGTATCTGTTTTATAAATCATAACTATCCGAAACTAGTAGACATGTGGACAACTCCGATTTCAAACCCTATTAAATAGGTGTCGTCACATGTTCATTGTGAGCCATTGTCTAAAATAAAATTTTACTCCTGCAAGCCTTTTAAGAATTCTAGCGCTCTACCAGATTTTCAAAAAATACAAGAAAATGCTAAGTAATATAAATTTTCTTTTCTAGGATTTTTTCCTTTTTTAATGACTTTTACTCCTTTCGTTCTTTGTCTTTTCTACAATTTTTTGGAAATTGGTGAACTCTAAAAAGCCTAAAAAAGGCTTACAGATGTAAATTTACTTTTCAGAGAAGGGTTGACATGAACACTTGACTTCGGGCTGACATAGACAATTAACATAGGAGATAATGATATCTCTGTCGACATGTGATATATCTTGGTATCCTTCTAGGATACTCACTCTCTACACTCTAGGTACTAGGATACTCCTTAGTATCTTAGTATCAAAATATATCTATATATACATATATACTTATCTACATTCCTAACCTCAACGTCTATGTTAGAATGTTCTGTATGTTTCGTATTTTCGATATCAAAATATATCACAACCTTCCTTAGATAGCATAAATTTAGGTCCGTCATACACATATAACCTTTTTTAGATTATCATTAAACTAGTTCCAACATGTTTATCGGTTAACACTTATTCATCTCCTCTATACTATAACATGTTTTATTTTTTGTATATAAATTGGTAGGAGATGCGACAGAAGCCTATATTCACACCCTAAACTTGGAAATACACCTATAATTATTTTGCGATACCATATTAACATGTATCCATACTAACTCATTTATGTATCTATATTGTGTCCTATATGTAATATCAATTTGATACTAATTAAACTTATACAAAATTAGAATGTAATCCATAGACATATGTACATACTCATTGACAAGAAAATCAGTGTGTGTCTATGTCAGTGTTCGATTTGTGTGTCTGAATTATGTCTGATTTGTGTGTCCATGTCACTATAACCTCAAATATATAACCAATTCTTAATTATGTATCAAAACAAAATATAATCCCTTAACATATTCTAAAAATTAACTAAACGAACAAAATTCCATTACTATTGTCCCATGTCAGCGTGTCAGTGTGTGTGTCTCGTGTCAGCATATCCAAGTTTGTATGTATGTCATGTGTCAGTGTTTGTGTATGTATCTCGTGTCAGCGTGTGTGTATCATATGTCAGTGTGTGTGTGTATTCCATGTCACAATATGTGTCCCCTGTGTTAGCGTGTGTGTGTTAGGGTTAGGCTTTACCTCTATAGAGCGAGAGGGAAGCGCTAGAGATGAAGGGGAGGAGGTAGCCAAGGGGTTGCTGGAGGGGAGCTGGATCACCTCCAGGGCATGATGATTTAATAGGATGCATTTTTCAAGAACCACTGGGACATGATTAAGGAGGATGTTCTGGTTGTGGTGAGAGAGTTGTTCGACTCTGGCCAGCTACTTAAGGAACTCAACCATACATTTGTGGTCTTAATTGCGAGGGCGGAGGGAGCGACTGAGCTGGGAGACTTTCGTCCTATAACATGCTGTAACTTCTTATACAAGATCATATCATACCATATATGTGCCCGGGAGATATCATGATAGAGCTTATCTCTCCCAATCAGACAGATATTATCAAAGGGTGATCCATTTCGGAGAATTGTTCACTGGCCCACGGGATCGTGAGAGATTTTAACAAGCAGGTGGCAACAAAACGTGCCTAAAACTAGATCTCAGAAAAGCTTATGATATAGTCAATTGAGACTTCCTTTGTCACATCATGATATGTATGGGCTTGAACAAATGGTGGGTTGATATGGTGATGGAATGTGTCTTCTCATCCTTGTTCTCGATTATGGTTAGGGGCCAGCCAAAGGGGTTCTTTGGTAGTAGCAGAGGTCTGAGATAAGGGGATCCCATGTCTCCCTACCTATTCGCGATAATGATGGAGTTCCTCACTTGCCTTCTAGATGACGATGTCATGGATAGGCTGATTACCCCCTTATTTCACAAATTAAGTCGTGGTCTCTTACCTTATTTATGCTGATGATCTACTTGTATTTGTGGAGCCTTCTAACAGCTCCCTGGACACGCTCAAGGAGATATTCGATAAATTGGAGAACTGGCCGGGGCTACAGCTGAACAAAATAAGAGCCATATGTTCATGAATCGTACTTATAGGAACATGGAGGCTTGGCTGGATAAGATGGGCATTGCGGAAGGTACGCTTCATGTTAAATATCTGGGGGTTTTTTCTTCGATCAATTATGCTGCTAATACGGACTGTGAGGGTCTTCTCAATTATACGCAATCGAGACTGGAGGTATGGCAGTCGCAAATATTGTCTTTTGGAGGAAGGATAGAGCTTATCAGGGCTATTATTTTAGTTGTTGCTTTAGACTGGTTGCAGGCTTTGATGCTTTCCAAAGGAACGATTAATAAGATTAAAAGCCTATTTGCTGACTTCCTGTGAAAAGGAGACATTCATGCTATTAGTTGGGATGAACTGTGTAGGCCTAAGAAAGAGGGGGAGTTAGGCTACAATCCTTGTCCCTCCTCAAAAAAAATGACATTTCTAAATTATTCTAGAGATTCATATCTGGGAAGCCCCTGTGAGCTGACTAGGTTAGGGGTAGGCATTTCTCGAAAGGAGACTTCTGGTCGTTTAGCAGCAACAACAAGTTCTCCGTCACTGTTAGCGTTGTTAGCGACGATACTCAGGGCTAAGGTTAAGTTGAATAGGGTGATCTGCTCAGGGGCTCAAACTAGCATCTTGTATGACCCTTGGATCAAGCACTCTAGTTTGGTTGAGAGGGAGGGTTGGCATGCTTATTAGTTAATGGGGACATGAGTAGCCTTATACAGGAAAGGGAGTGGAATCTACAGGGCCGTATGATCGAAGTTGCTCATGCGAAAGACATACATACGGTAGAGATTGATCGGCAGGGGATGGAAGATTACTAGGTTTGGGAGGATATAGAGAGCAGAACCTTCATGTTTAGTACAGCTTTGAAACAAATCAGGGCCGTCTATAAGGAGGTGGACTGGGCTGAGATGGTTTGGACCAAAGGGACGGCTGTCAAGAACTCCTTGTGCCTTTACAAAATGATCAGGAACATACTCCTTATATAGGACAGAATAACCAAATTTGACATTCCATGTGAGGATACTCTCTGCTGCTTATGTAGAAAAGAGGACGAGTCGAGGGATCACATATTTATTGAGTGTAACTTTGTTTGGGATAGCTGGTCTGCCTAGAGGTATAAAATTGGCCTTCCCATCCAGCAGGATAGACGTATGTCGTCTGTTTTGAACGATGTTAAAGCTCATAAGGGTAAATAAGCGAGAGGTTACTGGCATATCAAAATTATCTTTGGGGTGGTCGTCTGGCATGTGTGGAGGGAATGAACCGACGTATTTTTGAGGGGCTCTTTCTTAGTATTTTGTTGTATAAATGAATATAGATGCTGAGATAGATATCCTAGTCCCTAAATGACCTTATTTGTAATCTTGGCGGGATTATAGCGGTAGTCATCGTGTTTATCTATAATATTTACCTTCTTTATATATATATATATATATATATATATATATATATATATATATATATATATATATATATATATATATATATATATATATTAATAGAGAATGAACCGACGTATATATATATTAATAGAGAATATATATATATATATATATATATATATATATATATATATATATATATATATATATATATATATATATATATATATAAATATATATATATATATATATATATATATATATATATATATATAAATAACCCTATATATATATATATATATATATATATATATATATATATATATATATATATTTTATATATATATATATATAAATATATATATATATATATATATATATATATATATATATATATATATATATATATATAGACGCCAAAAAGGTTACATATGTAGATTTACCCAAAATCTTTATACATAGTAAAAAAATTGATCATACAAATATTCATAGGGTTATTACTAAGAAATACCTTATCATCTTAATATTGCCGCATTTTTATATACTATAAGTCCACCCACATTCTTTATGTATACAGAGTTTACCTCGGTATACTCTGTGTAAATATGTGCATTTAATTAATTTGTTCTTATAGTTGACCTACCAACTATGAAATTTACTAGAGGAAAAGGGTTTAAATTATTCAATTCAACCTATATAGTATTGTCTTCTTCTTCCCCCTCGTACCTAAAGATTGTTATCATAAATTAACAAAGAGAGTTCGAATATCTTAGCGTCGGTACAGAGAAGTTTCTCGGTGACCCTATTGGCGCGGTTGCGTGAATAAGGAGGGTCGTCGACTCACGGCATGGAGGTTGAGCAATACCGGTTCCATTGCATGTTGTATAGTTTGTTTGTACGAAGACGTTAGGCTCGGTATGGTAAAAAGTACGTGACGAGGTTAACTAGGTGGTCGACTACGCATGCGTAGGCTTGGCGAATAGCTGGCACAATCAGTTTTAGGCAGGAAGATGTGTGATGAGGGAGCTCGAGGCAGTCGACGATTGTCGCACGTGTCTAGACAAGGTGGATCAGCATGGTCACTCATGGGGAGACGACGTCAGGTGAGAAGCTTTGACGGAGGCCTTCGAGTTTGTCGCAGTCGCTTGTACGGCTATGCGATCCATCGTGGAGATCGAAGACTTCGTGTAGAGTCTCGCGGGCGCAGTCCTTTCCATCGAGGCTTGAAAGGATGGAACATATATCTTGTATACCATTTAATTATTTATCATAATTCTTATTTCTTTAGCATAATTAAGATATATATGTATTTATGGTTAATTTCTTGTTTTCCTCCTTGTTATATCTCTTCCTAAATTATTGATTAATCTAGTTACTAAAATTGGTAAAAAAATTAGTTACAAAATTTAGAATATTAAATTGGTATCACATCCTACCCACCTTAAAGGAATTTTATCCTCAAAATTTTAAGGGCCGATAATTTCTGAAACCTCTATAACCTTTATTTCAAGTCTTTATTCTTCATGTCATTTTTTCAATGATTCATCAAGCATCTCTACTAAAATCCCATCAATACACTCAATAATTAATTCAACACCAAGAACCAAATTTCCAATTGAGATCATCTTCCCACCTTTGATCATACAATCCTATAAAAACTCAAAATTACCAGAAGATTTTAATCTTCCAAAAGGAAAATTATTGGTAGGTTCATCTACAAGGGATTATTCTTGAGAAAAATTCAATACCCATATATACCTATGACTTATAGCGCCCATAATACCCTCCTTTTCTACTAAGGGAATAAAAAAATCATAATAAGCAGACTATTTATGAAGATACTTAAGGAATACTTGTCATTTTTCTATCTTTAAGTAATCGTCTTCTTCTAAAATATTCCACCAAGCATGAGCATTCAACCCTATGAAATAGGGAGAGATGAGAAACAATAATACAAGAATTCAAAGAAAGGAACGATCAAGTGTAAGTACGAAGTTCAAGGGCGATAATAAGTTTCGAAAGAAGGTTCGAAAGTAGTTGTGGATTGAGACTCCTAATCATGTTTAATCTAATCGTAGGCTCATTCAGTACAGTAGCGTAACTAAGACAATATGCTCTAACCTGCATGGGCTACCACAGAAACCATGTTATGCCCTAGTCTCAAAATATGTAGGACTAGAATACATGGCAATAGCTAGCTACATATCAAATGGAACTCAACCCAACTCGAATATGTATATGCTATCCAGAACATGGATTCCAACTAGTTAAAGGTCTCTATAACAACACTATAACAATACTAACATTTTTCAATCCATATAACAAAAAAAATAAAGAATGAACAATATGGTTCATGTTCTACAGTCCAATACCATATATGTTCGAATTGACAAAAAAAGAAATATGAGTCTATAAAACTAAGTTATAAATGCAAAGGATATCATGGTATAAAATATAAATATGAAAGAATGAACAAAAGAGTACCACTAGCGATATCTGAATCCTACAGAAGCACAAAACAACAGTAAATCTACGGGTATAACTCAACAAATACTTGGGAAATAAAATTAGGTCCTCAGAGGGATGTTGCAAGATACATAATATATATGTCATTAAGTAACAGTGAATAAACAAGCAACTGAAAGGAATAAAGAAATAAATACAAAAAAACATGAAGAATAACTACAACTAAGATGGTGGCATGCCATCAAAAATAACGGCATCAGTCATGTCAAAAAGGATCGAATATCCGCAACACGGTATGTGTCTAGCGGTCCTAGCAAGAATCACACAATGGGTGCTCCAAATTTATAGAGGGTCTTTATCGCAACACGATATGTACCTAGCGATCAAGAGTGGTCAATAGCCTAAGCTTAATAATGTTATCCTCACCTAGAGAACTAAGGAATCAAGTCAAGGAAAGTCATGGACTCATGTAATACGGGGATGAAGTAAGACGTGTCACATATCAAAAGATGAGGGAAAAGTATAGTCAACGAATATAAGAAAACCAATAATTATACATGCAACGTAATCCTGTACAAGCAAAAAGCGATAACGATAACAGGAATATGACAAGTATATATATAGAATAGAGGAAAATGAGCATGCATGAAAATATTGTACAAGTTCGCCAGGTATACTTGCCTTGGAGAGTTTGTCCAATTTTGAATGCTGAGGGTCATGTCATTGCAGTTAACCAAAATTGACAATAGAACAATCACTCTAATAAGATGTTTTAAATGGGAGTCCCTACGGACTATCAATTATGACAATGCAGCAAGGAAATACATATAATAAATTGTAGGGTTGGACCGGTCCACAGCATAAATCCATAATCCATAATATAATTTCACAATCTGTCATAGGGTAGAAACTACCCCTACAACAAACAAGAACAAGAAGATGGTTATTATCCTCAAGACAATACCAGTATAATATTCGTTACATAGTGTCACTACCACTTTCTAGAATAAGGGTATTTTAGTAATTGTAAAAATTTTATTAATTTTTATATCATTTAATTTAATAATTGGTGAATTTTTTATTATTTTAATATTATTTAAATTGATGTATTGTGATTTTATCTTTTGTTAGTGAAACCCTAGAACTAATTTGACTAGAGACTAACCATGAATCCTTGAGACTTAGTTAGTAGACTTAGATTAGTTAGTTGAGCTCTAATTAGTCTAGAATGGCTATAAAAGATTAGAGTTTTAATTATTTAATAAGCCACTTTGGGCCTTTAGCTAAAAGAGCTAGTTTTATAAAGTAGAAATGAGGTATTGGGCCTTGAAAGCAACCAAACCCTAACCACACCTGGCCGGCCAACTATAGCAGCCCCACCCCTATATATTATCATCTACATGAAACCCTAGTCTCCCTCTCATTGCAAAACCCTAACCCTAATTGAGTTCTTCTTCAAAAGTTGTCATCTCCTTTAAATCAACTCCAAATCCAACCAAACGAATTGCAAACTACTCACCTTGAGTAGAGGAGGTCTCCATTGGCTTGCTAGCAAGGATTTGGGGTGATTCGACCATCGGAGTTGGTGTAGAAGCTTTTTAGGAGACTTTACATTGGGATTCCAACTCTTAATAGGTAAATACTTCTAAACTCTTTTAAATTCTGATTTCTCTTCATAGAAGCATGTATCTAGGTACCCTAGACCTGTAGATATAGTTTGGTTATATTTTGTGTCCGTTTGATATATGTATCAGAGGCGTGTCGGTGTATTATAACATGTGTTCGATGAAATGTCTCTAAGAATTAAAAGTTGTTATTTTTCAAAACTAATTTCATATACTTATAGCCCTATATGAGGGGATTCCAAAAAATATTTTCTGGGTTTATTTTGACACTGTTTTCGTGTCCAAATCGAACACGGGGACGTAGCACGAGGCCCCGTGCACTGTCCTGCATCTCGAGTGCCATAACTCGATGGACAGGACACCATTTGACAACAAAATTGGTGGACACGTGGGGGCTATGTCTGAAAACATGATCCCAAAATTTAGGGTGATTTGACAGAGTGGTTTGGAAGATATCGCACCAGCATGGATTTCGGGCTGCTGTGCATGTGCGAAAAAATCCGCCCTGACACGCGTTTGTAGCACGCACACAAGGACTCAAAATAGGGTGTCCTACAACTAGCCCTATACCTAGGCTACCCACAACCCTGACCACGAGACTTGTGGTCTTGTGTGTCTTGTCCTATTGGGGCTGACACACGTGCACGAGGCAACACGCACGCACACGTGTAGCCTCCCCTGACACGGAGTTCGTGCGTGGACACGACGACTCATGGACATGATGCAGGCCTTGGGACACGTACCCTAACACCCTACCTACCCTTTGACACGAGCACGAGGCTTCTCGTTGGACACGGTGAGTCCTATGTTGCTCGATACACCCCGCACACACGTACATGACATTGTTTTCGGATACGCACTGTTTGGACACAACTTGGACACAGTTTTGGCTCGGTATGAACACGAGCATGTCACACACATACCCTCCTTTCCTGTTTCCCAGTTTGCACGAGGTATGGTTGTGTGTTTGAGATTTTATGTTATGAGTTAGGATGAGGTATGGTTATGTTGTTTTCGAAATTTGATATTTGAGAATTGGATTTGGTTTTTGATTTGAGCTTCTATTCTCAGATTTTGGCATGTTAAGTTTTGTGTTTTGAGAGTTAACAGCTAACTGGGTTTTGGATTAGTTAGTCTTATCGAGTTTTCTTCACATTTGGGTTCTAGGTATATATATATATATATATATATATATATATATATATATATATATATATATATATATATATATATATATATATATATATATTCTTCTATTCTCAGATTTTTGTGTGTTTGGGTTGGGTCTTCACACCCTTTCACAACACAGTATACACACACACACTTGCTCTCATTTTCCTTTCCTTATATATATACATATATGTATTTTGTATATTTGTGTGTATGTATCTATATTACATATAGTATTGAATTGAATGATATATTCGATATTAGTATAGGATATTAGCCCATGGTTAGTGAGTTAGTTCAGAATTTACCTATAGGCCTAGTTAGGCAAGGTTTGACTAACTAGTTGACCAAAGTCAATTATGGGTCAAACTTGACCTGGAATTGACTCAAATGGACTTAAAATGACTTATTAACTTAAGTTTGACTTAAACCTAGACGAATTGGCTAGTTGACTTAGGTTTGACCTAGTTTGACTAGAATGGTTGACCAGAGTTGACCAAGAGTTGACTTCGACCTAGAATGACTTAAAACATATAGAATGCATAGTAAATTTTATTTATTTATATAAAACACATTGTCACCTGTATTGCACTATTTAGGACATTGTGACTCCGGTTCGGACATCTGATATTCATCAGTCTTTCAGGGTATCAGGGGAGTACATTCTCTGATAGTTCTTCCATTTACTTGTCGATCACTGTAATTCAGTTCTAGTTAGTTCTATTTGATTCTCTGTCAACACGGATTGATCTTACTGGATCCATTGCATGCGACACTCACCTTTTATATGTCTAGCCTCTATTACTGGAACTATTACTGGAATTACCTACTGGCATCATAATGTTCTGGCTAGACTTGTGCTTATTTTCGTGTCGAGTTATGAATTCACTTGTACTTGATGGACGAGGAAATATTTGAGTAAGACATGTGAACATTCCTATACTGGAACTACCTCCCTTGGAATTATACTGGAAATGATAGTCATCCCTCACCTGATCAGTGTATGATGTGCCGTATTATCCACAGTCGTTTACATGTCGATCTCAGTATTTTAAAACACACTGTTAGAGTATTGTATGGGCTCACCCTGGATTTATCGATCTTGTACTAGATTCATCTTGTATATACTCACACCGAATTACACTTGACTTACATTGTACTGTCTAGACTTATATCAATACTCTAGTTCAGCTAGTTTTATTTACAGTCTTCATTGCCATGATTTTCTGATTCGTTACATTACTCCTCTTGCTGTTGCTCTATATCATCACCTGTATAAAACCTCCATCCTTCATCAATATAACTGTCTATAACTATTTTATAGTCTTTGCCATTTATTTAGGATTTCTAGATGAGTTGTGCTCGTTCCAATCCTGACTGGATACGTTAAAATATTACAGATGTTTGCCCCGAGGACACTTGCCCTACTTACTATGGACCAAGAGATGGATTAGCTACCTTTGGCCCCGACTCTCAGGAGTGATCGGAAGACTAGATTAGTATACTTGTTTTAGATTTTATGTTTAGAACTTGAATTGTAATAAGTTGAGATATTGACTTGTATTTGAGTTTATTGAGATATTACTATTTAGTAGTTTATATTTTGTTGTTGTTTAGTCTTTTAGTTATAGACTTTTGTGTTGTCTTATCGTTCTTAGACTGTGATTGAGTTATACTATATCTTTACTTGTCCTCCATTCGGAGTTGAGACCCATGACATGTATATTATATATTTGTGTGAGTTGTTAGATAGTGACCTAGTACAGCGTTCTACCGTCGATTCTGCGGCGTAGGCTGAACGTTGTTACGCACTTGTACCCTTACACCGGGTGCAGGTCGTGACATATAGTAGGCGTAATAACACGATATACTATCTTATGTTCTAAATATAGAAATACATCGGGTAGTTCATGTCATAATTTAGAAAGGATCATGAATTTTTTGCAAGATATATCATCAGAATATGACTAGCAACCAATCAGTATCGATAATTAATATCTTGATGGATCATGTGCCTACGTCAAGGAAGATCAACGAGTCCTTAATAGTATGGTATCTCGGTCCACACATTGTGAAGGTACCGGATTCGAAGCCCTAGCTAGTGAGGTCGTGCAAACCTATGGTCCCTCCCTGCCTATTACTACTATAATAAATTATCTATAGTTAATCCTATTATTATTTTTTCTCGATTTTTTTGCCATTGTCGACAAATCGACCCTATATGTCTCCTCCCAAGAAAGATGGCATTCTTGGAGCCAAATTAATACAAACTTCATTGGCACGAACCCCATTGATCGGTCTCGCGGGATGAATTGATACATAATGTAGTATCTTAATAACAATCACAATATCCACAGTAACTATGCAAATACAGGTACAAGTATAGTAGAAGTACACATGCAGGCATGCAGTCAATACAAGAGTGCATATAGACTCTATATTAACAATTGTGTACAAGTACAAGTAGACCACCCTGTCTATATAGACACACCATGCATAGGTAAAGACAAGTAATTCAAGTACAATGAGCTTATAGAAGAAAATCATATACAAATTGGATTCTAGAAATTCATTCAAAAAGCTCCCTCAAGGGACACATAGCGAGATCGAGAGCTCGGGAACTGGAAACTATACGAAACTAGACACACAAGTATAAATCTCACTACAAACTGCAAAAAAAATACTAGGAAAGAAGGGAAAGAATAAGGAAAATGACAAGAAAAATGGGATGTCCTGGCTTGTGTCACAGCCATAAGCATACTGGCAGTATACTACCAAAACATTAGTGATCGATTCAATATCAGGATGCACTCCATGTTAATCATGTTTTTGTTGTTTCTCGATGGATCTTCAACCAAATTAAAGATAGAAAGTAGTAGTATACTCATAGTTACTAGTGCTTCGTGTGAGTTAAGTTCCATGTCCATCCTTTGTGCTATTTATAGATCATGTCAAAAATAGAGAAAACATGAGAATGAGTATAACTCGGACGTTTCTTGACCAAAACTAAAACTGTAAAAATGTAGTGGACTCTAGCGATGCGATCAAATCCAATGGTGTATATGTGCATGTCCACCTCCATACCAATTCAAAAGCACAAGCCTCCCTTCCTTGAATCACTTGAG
Source organism: Iris pallida (assembly GCA_029216955.1). Taxonomy (NCBI): domain Eukaryota; kingdom Viridiplantae; phylum Streptophyta; class Magnoliopsida; order Asparagales; family Iridaceae; genus Iris; species Iris pallida. The sequence goes on along the minus strand of JANAVB010034368.1, from coordinate 150,954 downwards.
CTCACGGGTAGATGTGAAGAGGCTATTTTTTGGAGAGAGAAAAGAGTATTATAAAAAGTTAAATGAATGACTAAATGAGTGATTTGGAGATAACTCAAGTGAACTGACTCAGACCGTTGGATCAAAATTTGACTGTCATGATCCATTCACTACTGCTCACAATGAATTAAAGTAGACGAAACTAGTATAGTGGTAGTATACTAGTTTTGTCTTATCCATGTAGAAGAAAACTAGGATTGGTCCTAATTTGGTGTCTCAATCTATGCATGGGTCTTAGTCCAGTATAAGGCATTGTCAGGGGCCTTTACAAGTCTCAGATGGTCTACCAGTTAGATAAATTACTCACAAAACCTAAGATATGCTTATTGGTCGCGTTAGTCATTAACCACTTTCGAAGATCTAGGAGTATCTCACGAGTTACACCCATGTGATACTCAATGCATGCTAATCGAGAAAATCCAAGAATATGTGAGCAAGTCAGCAATCCAGTCATATGGGCTAGTTATTGTATTAGTGATCGAGAGCTCGTACTACGAGAATCGATATACCATCGATATACATGAATTTATATATTACAAGAAAACTCAAAACTATTGACCAAGATACAAAGAATACAAAATATGAGAAAAGCACAATTATTTATCCATATTCATATAAAAATACTGCTACCAAAAAATGAGTGTTTCAAAAACTCTACCTAAAGTGATGGTTATATAGCCTGAGGATATAGGAAGGTAAAAAAAATCTATTGGAACACTTAAATGTATTCAACGAAGCTTTGAATCGACTTCATATTGTTGATGTAAAAGTGGAGAAGAAGACAAGCCCTTGTTGCTTCTTTATGGGAATGATACAATAAAGTTGGAGAAAGTCATTGCATCACTTTTATCTAATCAATTACTAAAAAGTCATGCTTCTGAGGGTGCACTACTGGCCATGGAAGTAGTGTAATAGGAAAGAATCTTGCTAAAGGATCGTGAGCAGCACAATCTCTATCTGAATCGAGGAAGGACAATGCATGTTATCATTGTAAGGAATTAGAACACATAAAAAGAAACTGATCGCGACGTATGGAGAAGAAAAAGGATCCATAAAATATAGGAGGTTGCACAAGTGCGTGATGACATTTGGGATGATTTTCTCATGATTTTCTAAGATAAGGAAGCTACTCCTAGATGGATATTGAATTCTGGTAGTTCTCTTCATATTTGCTTAGATGAGTCTCATTTTGTCTCTCTAGAGAAGAAGAATAGTATTGTTCGCTTGGGTGATTATTTGGTTTGTAAGGTTGTCAATGAATGAACATCAGATATTAAAACAAATGATGACATGGTGCACAATCTTGGTAGGGTACGATGTGTATTGAAGATGCAGAAGAATATCATTATCGTTTAGTATGTTAGACTCTGCGAGTTGTGGTTTTTCAACAAGGGGTAGAGTTCTAAGGGTGCACATGGTTACACCATTCTTATGAAGGAAGACAAGTGCGATAATACTTACTTACTAATAGGGGACACCGTGCTAGTGGTTCTCCTATGATTTATATGGCGATTGGGTTTTAAGATGGTTTGTTTGCAGCAGGTCAACCTTTCATGGCTTGAGAATGAATTAGATTTGCAATTGATCCAGATGTGAAGATTGTAGGTTGAAGGTTGCTAGAAGCTTGTTGAGTTGGATTGTGAATATGGTCTAAGGTGGTGATTGTTAGGTTTTGACTCATATTTAGTAATCTTAACATAATATGATTTGAGGAAAGTCCTAGTCTTACCTAGTCATATGGAGTTTCTTAATACGTTTATCTACTTAGGATTGGACTTATATGTATGAAGACATGACATGCTAGCTATATATACATGGCTAGGTTCCTCGTGTTATAGATCACCATGCTAAAAAAATGTTAGGTAGCCACCAATAGGTTGAGAGAAAGAATGAGAAAAGAAATAGAGAGGTTTAAGATAAGAGATTGAGGCTGCGTTTAGTTACAATTTTAAAAATTGTTTTATGAGTTTAAACATCAAATCAGCCAAAAATTGCGTTCGGTAGAGGTAACTCCAATACGTATGTTTGGAAGAAAAAAAATTGAGAATCACATGTTTAAACTTAGTTTTCCCAAAACAAAAGAAAGTTGTTTTTAGAAATATTTTTGCACATTCTCCCATGGAGAGGGTCCCCCCACCCCCCTCTCCACGTTATCTCTCCTCATTTACAGGGGTCCCCATCCCTTTCTCTCATCCCAACTTCGTCCTCTCCTCCGGTCCTCGAGCTCTACAAGGACGAACCTCTCCAAGGACCAAGCTTGCTTCCCCTTCCTCCTCTGTCCCTCCCCCCCTCTCTCTCTCTCTCTCCCCCTCACCTACGGTTCCCGAGCTCGTCGACGACAGGTTGCATCCCATCTTCGAGGACGACGACCTAACTCCGAGCTCGAGCGGCTCCCTGTCGACGTCGAGATCCTGATCGACGTTGAAGCTCGAGCGGCTCACTGTTGGACAGCCCAGTTCGAGCGGCTCCCTTCGTCGTCGACAGCCGAGTTGATCGACGTGTAGCTCATCGTGGACCTCGACCATCGTCCACAGCCAAGCACAGTGCCGACCTCGACACGAAGACCTCGAGGACATGACAAAGGTCGACCTCAAGGACACGACGATGGTGGACTCAACTTGACGACGACGGTGGACTCGACCACAACCTCGAGGACACAGGATGACACGACGACGACAACGCACTCGAGCTCTAGACGACGAACTCGACACGACTTGATCGGAGGGAACTCGAGCCCTAGACGCCGGAGGAAACTCGGAGACAGTTGGACTCGAACAGTTTTGGGAGGGTCACAGTTGGACATGAACAGTGTGGACACAGGTTGGACATGAACAATGTGGACACAGTTAAAAAACCACTTTCTAAAAATATTTTGCCAATCAGAATTTTTAATTTTTGTTTCTTAAAATTACTTCCCAGATAAAGGTAACCAAACGCAAAGCCAAAATTTCTATACTCAGAAAACAATTTTATAACTTTTTTTCAGAAAACTGTTTTCAGAACAAATTTTTAGAATGCCTATCCAAACGGACCCTGAGTTTCTCAGATCTTATTGGGTGCAATCTCTGAAGATTAATTGGGTTCTTTTTTTGTGTGTGTGGATTACGAAGTTGTAGCGATCTTGTAACTTTATTTAGTAGTGATCTTACTTTTCTGATAATTGTTACCAATTAGAATTTTACATGTATATTTCTTGCGTTTTTGTACTTGTACTTATGATCTATTCTTTTTTGTAAGAATCGACCACCATGTTCAATGTTGTAGGTGTCTCTTCGTCACATATGCTTATAGAATATATTCTGCTGAAATTCTCATCAATAAGTTCATGGTATTCAAATCCAAATTAGCCTTTACACGTACGTGCTATTTAAATAAATAAAAAAATCAATCAGCTTTTCATAATCTGCGCCCTAAAATGTTTTTGTGTGACGAGTACAAATGCACTTGCATAAAAAAATAGTTCAAAAACTATTGAGTGTACACTACAACAGCACCATGAAATGAAATGGGCATGCTTTTTACCAATCTTATATCCTATTCTTGGACGTGGACTCCATTGAAGCATATGCTAAAATAATGTGCTACCAAACTCTTACACTATCAAATCTCACCACAATGAGCAATAAGTACAAATGCCTAGAAGAAAAAGAAGTAAATGCGTGTTATTAGCTCAACCCAAATGTACACAAACTACTCTCTTGATGTGATTTTGGCTCCTCTGAGCCTCTTCCTCATTGCAGGCTACCATGCATGCATATGGCACAAAGCCAAACACCATGTTGCCACGGCCAGCGGACTCGACATGATACGAAAGAGAACATGGCTTCAACGCCTCCTCCCGGTACGCAAAACAAATATTCCCCCTCCTTTCATTATCAAAATTCATATACTTGTTAGTTTCAAATATTTGTTTCTCAACAAAAAAACATGGTATCAGTGACATCCAGTGACAAATACATAATCCAATGAAGTAACGGGAAAATCATTCAAATGAAGTATGACAATAGGCGACAGTTTTTATAGGTGACAGACTATTAATGACATAATTTGTCATGAATCTATGCCTATAGCAAGTACAAGTATAAGAAGAATAGATGAAAGATCTTATTAGGAATTCAAAGCTTTTCTTTTTAATGATTCGGAGAAATGGTGCAGGCCGACGACGACAGGAAGGCCTTGCTAGGAGTACAGAGCTCGAGGAACACGCTGATGGAGGCCATCCTATCCGCGTCTATATCGATCATCGTCAACACAACTTTGGCTGCACTGGCCAACAACACGTACAAATCGAGCCACCTCCTGCACGGCGCAGCGTTCGGCTCCCAGACGGGGTCCCTTCTAGTGCTCAAGTACACATCGACCTCACTGCTCTTGCTGGTCAGCTTCCTGTGCAGCTCCATTGCAGTCGGCTGCGTCATCGAGGCCAATTTCCTTATCGCTCTTCCCGGTGAGCTCTGCTTCGCAGAGCAGGCCAAGTTAATGCTGGAGCGTGGATGGGTGCTAGCTACCATAGGGAATCGCTTGCTTCATGTCGCGCTCTGGTTCTTGTCGTGGATGATCGGTCCTGTATTGCTGTTTGTGTCATCGATTGGGGCGATCTGCGTGTTCTATTGCCTTGATTTTTGAATTACAAGTCAGGACTCCTCAGAATAGATTGTTGGTGTTTTAGCTTGTTATTGTTAGTGTTTTTCTTTAGAAACTAGAAAGATAGTCCCGCATTGGAAGAACCAAATGGATGGTATCTCTATATAAAGCTTTGCTTATGTTGAGAGATCACATGATGTGTGGAGATGCACATGGGTGCCATGTGGGGCATTTTTCTAGTGGAAAGAAGGCTAAACCAACAAAGAAGCATTAATAGTTTTTTGTCATGCTCATGGATTAATTCCCTTATGGAGCTCAGCTCCGAAGGGGCTTAGCGACTCGGACTCGGGCGTAAACTAGCATTTTGTTGGCGCACTTTGCACTTAGCACGTCAGCAATGGCGCATTGTGCGCAGTTGATGCACTCGTCTCTGCGCGAGTCGCAGCGCTAGACACGCAGGTGCTACGGGGCTGCGGCGCTGGACGCGCAGGTTCTACGGTCTTCGCAGCTACGCGCGCAGGTTGATGGGCTGAGTGGCTATGGGGCGCAGGTGGCGTATGATGTGGCTGAATGGAAGATTTGAGCAGTTATGGAAAGATTGAGTTAATTGATCAGATCCGATCTTTGTGGGATTTGAATTTAGTTCATTCAAAATTTTCCATTATTCGCTCATATCTTTTCGCAATCAGTTATGGCCAGGATTAGGATTAGGGTTTCGGCCCTTCTCTATAAATACTATCTTCGTGCCTTCATTAAGGACTTACGCTAAAATAAAGAGATGAAGAGAGAAGTGATGCCGCCGCCATTGAAGTCCTAAGGAGTTCTTCGAGTTCGTAAAGGAGGTGGCAGTGAACGTTCCAGAAGTACTTTCGAACTTGCTGGTTCCTAGGGGCAGATCGCAATCGGGACGAATCTTGTTTTAAGTATCGGTGATCTTTATCACCCCAGCAAAGTCATTGCATCAACTCCGGTTGAGAGCGATTATTCATATCGTTGCATCAACTTCGTTTGAGAGCGATCATTCATCTCGTTGCATCAACTCCGGTTGAGAACGAGTATTCATGTCTCTCTTAAGAGAACGAGTTTTTCGTCTATTTGGAAATATGAGTTCGAGATTTCTATTTTCCATCAAAAGATCTGTTTCGGAATAATATAGATAACATGAGGAAAGAAAAAAGAAGATGTATGATGATCTTGGTGATGTTTGTAATTTTAAATTTTGATTCCTTCTAATCAAGGCACAAAGTATTGATAGAACTAAGCAACTTCAAAAACTTTAAGTAACTCAATATCCAATTCCTTTCATGTGTTTGGTTCACATTTTGTAAAGACATGGGTGCCATGTGGGGGGCATTTTTCTAGTAGAAAGAAGGTTAAACGAAGAAGCATTAATGCTTTTTGTCATGCTCATGGGTTAATTTTCTTATGGAGCTAAGCCCCGAAGGGGCTTAGCGACTCGGACTCGGACTCGGACTCGGGCTCAAGGGCGTAAAGTGGCATTTTGTTGGCGCATATTGCACTTAGCACGTCAGCATCGGCGCAAGGCATATTGTGCGCAGTTGATGCGCTCGTGCGCAGTTGATGCGCTCATGCGCTCGTCTCTGCACGAGTCGCAGCACAGGCACGCAGGTGCTGTGGCGCTGGACACACAGGTGTTGCGGGGCTGCGGCGCTGGGCACGCAGGTGTTGCGGGCTTCGCAGCTACGCACGAAGGTTGACGGGCTGAGTGGCTATGAGGCGAACATGGCATATGATGTGGCTGATTGGAAGATTTGAGCGGATTGTGGAAAGATTGAGTTAATTGATCAGATCCGATATTTATGGGATTTGAATTTAATTCATTCAAATCTTTCCACTATTCGCTCCTATCTTTTCACAATCAGTTACGGCCAGGATTCGGATTAGGATTTCGGCCCTTCTTTATAAATACTCTCTTCGTGCCTTCATTAAGGACTTACGTTAAAATAAAGAAACGAAGAGAGAAGTGCTACCGCCGCCATTGAAGTCCTAAGGAGTTCTTCGTGTTCGTAAAAGAGGTGGCAGTGAGCGTTCCAGAAGTTCTTTCGAACTTGCTGGTTCCTAGGGGCAGATCGCAATCGGGCGAATCTTGCTTTGAGCATCGGTGATCTTTATCACCCCAGCAAAGTCGTTGCATCAACTCCGATTGAGAGCGATTATTCATATCGTTACATCAACTCCGGTTGAGAGCGATCATTCATCTCGTTGCATCAACTCCGATTGAGAACGAGTATCTCTTTCGTAAGAGAACGAGTTTTTCGTCTCTCTGGAATAAGAGTTCGAGATTTCTATTTTCTATCAAAAGATCTGTTTCTGGAATAACAATCTCAAAGTAAGATTCAGATCTGATGGAGAACAACTGTGCACAATTTCTCAATACAAGTTTTAAACTTGAGAAGTTTGACGGGGAGCTTTTTAACGTCTGGAAGAAAAAGGTCAGCCTTAATCTTCAACTCATGAGCGTCGACTATGTGTTGACAGATCCTGAGCCTTTGATTCCAGAGGGTGAAAATGCTCGAAGGATTGCTGAAGCCACGGCTTTGCAGTCAAAGTGGAGGCAGGATAACAACCTCTGTAAGTTATTGATCCAGAACTCAATGGAGGACTCTCTGGCAGAATCATACAACAAGTCGATCAATGCAAAGGACATCTGGGAGTCTGTAGAGAATCTCTACAAGGCATATGAGAACAGGAACAAGATCTACGTGACCGAAAAGGTCTGGCGGATGAGGCTTAAGGACGACAAAATGATGTTGCCTTAAGTCAAGGAGTTCCTCAAGTTACATCAGAAGCTGGCAGATGACAGCATGCCTTTGGTCGATGATTTTATCGTCGGGGGTATTGTCGCCAAGCTCCCACCTGGGTGGAGCAACTTCATCGCGGACATGCACCGCAAGAAGATGGAAGTAGATCTGGAAAGCCTCTTACACTGGATACATATTGAAAACGAGTTGAGGGCTCAACTCAAAGTGGACGCCTTGTCAAAGCAGATGGCTAAGGCGAACATGGTACAAGGAGAAAATTCTAAAAGGAAGCAAAAGGCTTCCTACCAAAAGAAGAAAGACGTTCATTATCTGAAGGTGAAGTCGGCTCAGTTCAAGCCCAAGTCCAAAGAACTTGGGACTTGTTTCAACTGTGGCAAGAATGGCCATTGGAAGAGGGGCTGCAAAAAAAAAAACCAAAGCAAAAGGATTAAGGTGAGGATAACTTTGTTGCTATGATTGCGCAGGTTGACTCAGCTAGGATTGACACGGACTGGTGGATAGACACTGGGGCCTCGTGTCATATTTGCTCAAAGAAGGAGTGGTTCACCACGTACCAACCTGTTTCTGAGAAGGTTATAGTGGCGAACCAGACACAAGCTGAAGTACACGGGATCGGGACGGTGGTATTGCAACTGACTTCGGGGAAGTCGTCGACGCTTCAGAATGTGAGGCACGTACCTGCTATAGCCAAGAACCTGGTCTCTGGAAGCCTTCTTTGCAATGCAGGCTTGAGGATGGACATTAACGCTGGTTAAGTCGTTATATCCTATAAAGGAACATACTTCGGGAAGGCTTTCTGTATCGAAGGGATGTTCAAACTTTAAGTTGTAACTCCTATAGAGATAATGAATGCAGTTTCTTCTTCTGGTTGTTCTCTTGAGTTGTGGCATAAGAGACTAGGACATGTTCAATGTAAAAGAATAAAAAAGATGTCTAATCTAGGGCTTATCTCCAAATATTGGGGTAAGGAGTTGGAGAAGTGTGAGGTCTGTGCGCAGACGAAGATCACCAAAAAACCATTCAAGCGAGTAAACCGAAGTACAGATATTTTGGAATTGGTGCACTCAGATATTATGACTTTAAACAGTTCTCCACAAAGGCCGGGATGATGTATTTCATTACTTTCATCGACAACTTCTCAAAGTATGTGTTCGTTTATCTGCTCAAGTCTAAAGATGAAGCGTTTGAGAAGTTTAAGGACTTCAAGGCTGAAGTTGAGTGTCAAACCGGACAATAACTCAAGAGACTCAAGAGTGATCGAGGTGGCGAGTATAGGTCTCATGAATTCGCATCGTTCTACAGAGAACATGGAATTATCAACAAGACAACTGCTATGTACTCACCTCAATCAAATGGTATTGCAAAAAGGAAGAACATAACGTTAACAGAAATGATGAACTCAATGCTGTTGATTACGGGTCTTCTAAATTGCTTTTGGGGTGAAACGGTGCTTACGGCTACATTCATATTGAACAGATTGCCGCACGCAACTTTGGAAGTCACTCCTCATGAACTCTAGTTCAAGATCAGACCCAACTTGAATGTCATTCGAGTGTGGGGGTGTCTGCATATGTGAAGCTTCCAGATTTGAAGATTCAGAAGCTGGAAACAAGGACTACGAAGACTATATTCCTGGGTTATGCTAATAAGAGTTATGCTCGGAGGTTCCTTGATATTGAGTCAAATTATATTATTGAATCTCGTGACGTAGAATTCTTTAAAGATAAGTTTGCAAGGCACAAAAACATTATTCTCGTGGACATTCCGAAGAACAATGTGAGTGCACAGGAGGCTCAAGTTCCTTACGAAAAGGTAATCCAAGACGATATTATTGCTGCAAGAACAACTATTGAACCAGAACTCGCAGAACCTGTATCTAAGCGAGTGAGGAGACAGAAGGACTTCAGAGAGGATTTTTTGTCACCTATCATGTGGAAGCAGACCCACTTACCTATGATGAGGCGATGAAGACTAGAGATGCTATCTTCTGGAAGGAGGCTATTAATGATGAGTACGACTCGATAACCTCCAACAACACGTGGGTGTTGGTCGATCTGTATGAAGGAGTAAAACCAATATAGATCTTCAAGAAGAAGATGAAGGCCGATGGAATTGTTGACAAGTTCAAGGCAAGTTAGTTGCCAAGGGGTTTTCTCAAGCAGGGGATCGATTACTTCGACACATATGCTCTAGTAGCTCAAATGACGACCATCAGGATGTTGATTGCTCTGAGCACAATTCATAAGCTGGTAATCCATAAGATGGATGTCAAGACCGCTTTCTTGAATGGTGAATTGATCGAAGAGATTTATATACAACAGCTAGAAGGATTCGTCATCAAGGACCTCGAAGACAAAGTCTACAAGTTGGAGAAATCTCTGAATGGTCTGAAGCAAGCTCCCAAGATGTGGCATGAAAAGTTTGATAAAGTCATAAGATCAAACGGCTACAGGGTCAGCAAGATGGACAAGTGTGTGTACACAAAGTTCGTGATGGGAGAGGAGTTGTCGTTTGTCTGTACGTTGGACGACATATTGATCTTGGTACAAATCTTGCAAGTATCACTGAGACAAAGAAGTTCCTCTCATCTATGTTCGGTATTAAGGACTTAGGGGAAGCTGATGTTATCCTGGGGATAAAGATCATCCGGATGGAAACTGGAGTGGCATTGTCACAGACTCATTATGTTAAGAAGATGCTCACATGCTATGGTTTATCAGGATCTTCCAGGAATCGATACACCTTATATGTGTGACAAGAAGTTGAAGCCAAATCTAAGGGAAAGCGTCATGCAATTGGAGTACTCAAGCGTCATCGAAAGATTGATGTATGCAACTACTTCCACAAGGCCTGACATAGCTTTTGCTGTAGGGATGCTGAGCACTAAAAAGCTGTGAAGAGGGTTATGAGATACCTCAAAAGGACTCAAAAGTATGCACTGCACTATTGTGGAGATCCAAAAGTAGTGGAAGGCTTCAGCGATGCAAGCTGGTGCTCAGAAGTAGAGAGTGAGAGGTCCACATGAGGATATGTTTTCTCCATGGGTGGAGCTGCTATATCGTGGAAGTCGAAGAAGCGGACTATGTTGTCTCACTCTTCTATGGAATCTCAGTTCTATGCACTAGCGGCTACAGCAGATGAAGCAGAATGGCTTCAGGAGCTTATGTATAATCTTCCAATGGTTGGTGCACAGATACCGACGGTACCGATATACTACGACAACTAGGCGACTACAGCAGTAGCATCAAATCACCTCTTCAATGGCAAGAAGAGGACCGTGCGCCTAAGGCACAGGGCGGTAAATGATCTTATTAAAAGAGGAGTCATTGTCGTAGTTGATGTTCGAAGTCAAAAGAATCTGGCAGATCCGTTCACCAAAGGTCTCAAGCGCCAGCTGGTTGAAGACACAGCAGGTAAGATAGGCTTGAAGACACTCTGATATTGTGTCTTTGCAATCTACTATAAAGTTTTATGCTATTAGTTTAAAAAGAAATCTATTAGGCATCTAACTTTTAGTTCAAAGAAGGACCATTGACTGGAAAAATATTAGGAATAGTGGACAGTCCTTTGGGATGTTGCGAAGTTAAGAATCCAGAACCACTATTGTCTACTGTTTGTTCTTTACAAAGAACAAAGTCCTGTGGGGGGATGGCTTGAAAGCCTTAATGAGTTCTCAGGCATCTGGGATGTCTGGCGTACTTTACAGGAAGTACGGGTAGCACAGCACTATAAAGGAGCGTAGTACTCTATGCTACAGTGGGGTGACACCACATGAGGTACCTAGTGAGGATAAAGCCTCGGCTTCGGGCCAAGTCACAGTGGCATAGCACCGTACATAGGTAAGAGGGCCTAATGTTGTACGATAAAGAGTGGTAGGAATTCCTACAAAGAGGCTGGGCCTTATGTTACAGTGGGTGACACCACATGAGGCAGTGCCTCGGCTTTGCAAGCCATGTCACGGCAGCGTAACACCGCAAGGAAGCGAAAGACTTCATGCTGGGTAATTTGGCACTACAAAGAGGATGGACCTCATGCTACAGGTGGTATGACACCATAAGAGACAGGTCTCGTCTTTGGGCTATGTTATAGCGGTGTAGCACTGCAAGGAAGCAAAATATTTCATGCCAAAGACTCTTTAAAAGAACTCACCTAGTGTGTATGGATAGAGATGTAGGCCGTCTCTTGAGGGAAATCTTGTAGACACCCAAGATACATACACCAAAACCAGGATGGTACAAGGCCTGTAATGTGCAGCCAAAAGTGCAATTGATGTCATTATGTGAGTGGGAAGAATTGTAATTATGGTACAGAATTTAAGGCTTAGTCCATTCTTGTATCATGTTGTCATTTAACCAATGCGGGAAGATTTAAGTCGTAGTGACATCTATCCTAATACATGATGGACAGTCTCTGTGGGGAACGCTCAACCCATATATAGACCTATGTGAAGGATTGTTGGTGTTTTTGCTTGTTGTTGTTAGTGTTTTGCTTCAGAAACTAGAAAGATAATCCCATATTGGAAAAACCGAATTGATGGTATCTCTATATAAAGCTTTGCTTGTGTTGAGAGATCACATAAAGTGTGGAGAGGCACATGGGTGCCATATGGGGGCATTTTTCTAGTGGAAAGAAGGCTAAACCAACAAAGAAGCATTAATGCTTTATATCATGCTCATGGGTTAATTCCCTTATGGAGTTAAGCCCGGAAAGGGCTTAGCGACTCGGGCTCGGGCTCAAGGGCATAAAGTGGCATTTTGTTGGCGCACTTTGCACTTAGCATCGGCGCAAGGTGCATTGTGTGCAGTTGATGCGCTCGTCTCTGCGCGAGTCGCAGAGCAGGTGCTGCGGGGCTACGGCGCTGGGCGCGCAGGTACTTCGGGGCTGTGGGGTTACGGCACTGTGCGTGCAGGTGTTGCAGGACTGCGGTACTGGGTGCTAGGCACGCAGGTGCTGCGGGCTGCTACGGGCTTCGTAGCTACGCACGCATGTGTGACGGGCTGAGTGGCTATGGGGCGTAGGTGGCGTATGATGTGGCTGATTAGAAGATGTTAGCGGTTATGGAAAGATTGAGTTAATTGATCAAATCTGATCTTTGTGGGATTTGAATTTAATTTATTCAAATCTTTCCATTATTCGCTCCTATCTTTTCGCAATCAGTTACGACCAGGATTAGGATTAAGGTTTCGGCCCTTCTCTATAAATAATCTATTCCTACCTTTATTAAGGACTTACGCTAAAATAAAGAGACGAAGAGAGAAGTATTATCGCCGCCATTGAAGTCCTAAGGAGTTCTTCGAGTTCGTAAAGGAGGTGGTAGCGAGCGTTCCAGTAGTTCTTTCGAACTTGCTGTTTCCTGGGGGCAGATCGCAATCGGGCAAATCTTGCTTTGAGCATCGGTGATCTTTATCACCCCAGCAAAGTCATTGCATCAACTCCGGTTGAAAGCAATAATTCATATCGTTGCATCAACTCCGGTTGAGAGCGATCATTTATCTCGTTGTGTCAACTCCGGTTGAGAACGAGTATTCATCTCTCTCTTAAGAGAACGAGTTTTTCGTTTCTCTGGAAATAAGAGTTCGAGATTTCCATTTCCCTCAAAAGATCTATTTCGGGAATAACATAGATAACATGAGGAAAGAAAAGAGAAGATGTATGATGATCTTGGTGATGTTTGTAATTTCAAATTTTGATTCCTTCTAATCAAGGCACCAAGTATTGATAGAACTAAGCAACTTCAAAAACTTTAAGTAACTCAATATCCAATTCCTTTCATGTGTTTGGTTCACATTTTGTAAAAAAAATTGTTCTATTATTCCAAACTAGATGGCAAAATCTAAGATAAGACTAGTATAATGATTAGCAAATAGGCACGTACATTTATTTGGCGGACGAAACTAGCGGCCATGAAACCATCGTGAGATGTCGGCTGCTATTGGCATGCCAAAACGAGCATTGTTAAGCACAAGATTTTTCGTCCCACCAAAACTGATTTGTATAACTCTTCACGGACATAAATTTTATCGAAAGTTTTTCAGAATCCTCCAGAATGTTGAGTCTTCTTGAATATTCATGAAGTTTTCATAGTCTTCTGAATATTCTAGAGTCATGCCGATGCATAATTTCAAAATAGGTCCTCATACATAATGTAAAAAAACCTAAAGAACTAAAATTAAAAAAATGTTAGCAACAATAATTGAACTAGGAACCTCTAGTAGAAAAAGCCAAACATAATAATCACTACACCATAACTATTTTGTGTTGGGGATATCCATGGTACATACTAGTTCTAATTTAGATATAAAATTATTAATATATTTATGTTTAAATTAATTTTTTGGGGTCCACCTTGTCTGTGGGTCCGGACGGTCTCCTTGGCTTAGAAATATCTCAAAACTAGAATAAATCCTGAAATATTGCGTTTCCAGAAGCTTCATGTAAGTCCTTTGACTATAAATAAGGGAGAGGCTCACTTTTTCCTTACCACCCAAGAAATTGCAAACTCCATCTAGTATAGTGAAGTTTTCAATCCTCCAATTCCTTTCTCTTACGCTCCACATTGCTCATTTCCACTTAGCGATATAACTAAGCGTTTAGGAAGGATGTAGGTCTTCAAGTATGAAGCTTGTGCGCCGCACGGATCACAATGTAACAAGTGGTATGAGAGCGAATGTCGGTTGGTGCCATGTCGACATCCGAAAACGTCCAGGAGGGACATGCGTCGCCTAAGGAGAGGCACACTAAATCCAACAAGAGGGGAAAAAACAAGGAGCCTACGATGGAGCGTAGCCTTGTCGATCTTACAGAACGTCTCGAGATCATGGAGACGGGTTCGAGGGACATAGGGATGTGCACGGGTTCTGTGGAGTAAAGAAACACGAGGATAAAGGAGTTTTACGATGGGCTAGAGAGTGATGTCACTTCGTCCATAGCAATCTTTCGAGAGAAATTTCAAAAGATTCGATACACACTTGAGGAGGAGCTCAAGGCACATCGTACGGAGAATGAGGACTTGCGTGGGAAGATCCGAGGCTACGAGGAGCTAAAGACCGTAGTCGAGAGTTATGGAGAACTCAAAACCAAAGTTGCCATATTGGAAAATGTCGTTGTGAACGGTGGACCTTCGAGTATGGAGGCACCAAAAAGGAAGATCTCCGAACCAAAATCCTTCAATGGGGTACGAGGTGCCAATGAATTTGATAACTTCTTGTGGAACATGGAGCGATACTTCAAGGCGATGCGCATCAGTGATGGGACCGAGAATGTGAATAATGCTTCACTCTATCTTTTCGACGATGTTATATTGTGGTGACGTCGTAGGTCACGGGAATAGAGAAGGGTTCGTGCTCGATAAAGACTTGGGAGGATCACAAGAAGGAGATCAAATCTTAGTTATATCCGAAGAATGTAGAGTTCGGGGCGAGGCAGAACTTACGGCAACTCAAGCACACCGGTGTGATCAAATAATACATTGCGGAGTTCACACGTTTGATGCTCGTGATATCTATCATAGTAGACAGTCGCTTGTTCTTCTTCCTCGATGGACTTTAACAATGGACGGCTCAAGAATTATAGTGACAGAGGGTGCAAGACTTGAACACCATCGTGGCAGCAGCCGAGAGGCTCGTCAAGTACTTATGGGACGACAACGATGACGAAGCCAAGCCAAAGACCACCAAGAAGAATGGTGGGGGAGAAGGGGAGCTCTCCTAAGGAAGGTCTGTGCGAGGGAAAGAAGCACAAAAAGACCCATCCCGAACGAGTAGTTTTGTGCTTCATATGTGAAGAAAAACACTATGCTCGGGATTGCCAGAAGAGGAGCAAACATGGCTATATAATCCAAAGTGAGGAGTGGAGGTGGAGGATGAGGAGTACGAAGTGGGAGCACAAATAGGAGCGTTATGCTTACTCAACACTATCAAGACCAAGTTCGATGTGTTGAAGAATCCGAACAAAGAGCTCATGTACGTTGACGTGAGGATCAAAGGCATGAGCACACCGGTGTTGCACTTCCAAAATAAGTCAAATTAGCAACAAAATTAGCGACACATGAATAAAACATCGCCAATATTTCGCACACTAACGACGTATGTAAAAAACGTCGCAAGACGTCACTGTTTGCGACGTCGAGAGACGTTTTGCGACTACTGTAATTTCTTGAAAAAATAAGCCACAAAATAGTCGATGAACGTCGCTATATTTTTAGCAATAGCGACATTTAGCGGCCCCAAATTTAATGTGTCGCAGTATATCAAATAATAGCGACATTTAGCGACGTCTATTTTGAACGTCGCTAAATTATTGCTATAAGGCTCTAGGCGCTGGTTCGAGTTATTTTTCATCCCAAATTTTCATTTGCCACCCCCTTCCCCTCCTCCGACTTCTTCGTCCACGAGCCCCGGCGACCCCCTATCCCCTGGGCGACCCCCAAGCGCTGCTCCTCCCCAGATGCTCCCCTCTGACATGGTGCTCTGCCGTGGCCCCCTCTCTCAAGTCCTCCTCCTCCTTTCATTCTCACTAGGTAAACCCTAACCCTCTTCCGGACACAACCAGGACACACACAGAGATGACACAACTAGGACACTTTGACACGCACATAGACACAACCCTAACCCTGACATGTGAAACCGGACACATGGATACACACAGAGGACATAACCAGGACACTTTGACACACACACAGACACAACCCTAACCTTGACACTTGGACCAGGACACATGGACACACACACTATGTGTTTTTAGTATGAATTTATATCTATATTCTCTGTTTGATATTCAATCACTATTTGATATATTTGTGTACTATTAAGTGATTTATACACATTCCTATATGTAATGCCTAAAAAAAGATATGTAATACCTTATATTCGTATATGAAATGCACATTCATATTTGTGTACTACTAAGTAATTTATTCCCATTCCTAAATGAAATGCACATGTATAACTAAAGATTACAGATAAGAGTACGGATCATTTAATACTTAAACCAATAAACATATATGACTAAACCAAATACTAATACGTATGACGGGTCCTAAATTTAGGCTATCTAAGGAAGATTGTATCCTAGATATATTTTGATATCTAAGATACGAAACATACGTATCCATCTAAGTATATATGTATTTATATTTATATTTTTGATACCAAGATAATAAGGAGTATTGTAGTACGTAGAGTGTATAGAGTGAGTATCCTAGAAGTATATAAGATATTTTAGGAATTGGATAATTGTCAAGGTAAGTTTGGGGTTTATATGAAAGTATTTAGAGTGTATAGAGTGAGTATCATATAAGATATGGTATGGTGTCAAGTATAGGTATGAATGGTATAGTGTCAAGATTCAAGTAAGTATCTTGAGTATATGAGTGCCCACGTGTTCCTTGTGAGTTATCTCTCTTAAAGAAAAATTTATTTCTGCAAGCCTTTTGAGACTTACAATTTCTACCGAAAATGGTTAAGAACGAAATAAGCTAAATATCTAGAAAGACTTGAGGTGAGAAAGACCTCTGAATCTTTCGTTCTTAGTTTTTTCCAGTATAACTCTAATAGCCTCAAAAGACTAGTAAAAGTAAAATTTTCTTTTAGGGAATGGCTCACAAGGGATACGTGACGATACCTGTATCCTGAAATTGGAGTTTTGCACATGTCTACTAGGTTTAGAGATAGATACATACATATATAAGGGTATAGAAATGTACAGTTATAGAAGTAGTATAAATATTTGTTAAGTGTCAAGAGTGAGTAGCTTAGAGTATATGTTGGTACGAAGATACCAAGTGTCAAATATGTTGGTACCAAGATACCAAATACCTAGAGAAGGCGTCAACACCTATGTTTATATTGGAGTCGAGAGGGTCAACTGTTATAAACACATGTGTTTATATTAGACATTCTGAGGTCAAGTGTTCCTTGTGGGCTTACAAGAAACACATGACGACAAAGATATCATTATTTCTTATGTTAAACGTTCATGTCAGCTCGAAGTCAAGTGTCCATGTCAGCCCTTCTCTGAAAAAGTAAATTTATATCTGTAAGCCTCTTTGAGACTTTTAGAGTTCTACAACTTTCCAAAAAATAGAAGAAAAGACAGAATGAAAGGAGTAAAAAAATTATAAAAACAAAGAACGAAAATTCCTATAAAATAAAATTTATAATACTTAGCATTTTCTAGTATTTTTCAAAAATCTTGTAGAACTCTGAAAGCCTTAAAAGGCTTGCAGGAATAAATTTTCTTTCAAGAGAAGGGCTAACATTGAACACGTGATGACACTTATTTAATAGGGTTTGTCCACATGTCTACTAGTTTTCGGATAGTCATGGATTATAAAACGGATACTCATGAATCAGGATATGGATACTCACGTATCACGACTCGGATACTCGCGCATCAATTAGAGTTTTTACTTTGATGAACATGTGTATCCATCTTTGCATTCATTTGGACAATATACTCGAATAATGTGTATCCATATTTGCAAAATTATCTTCAAATGGATATAAAATGCTATATGTTGCATCGTTCATGGATGTACAACCATCATCCTGATGACATGTGTGGTGTGCAGGATGAATTTATACATGGGGTAAAGCAGTTCCTGCAGTTCGCCAAGCCGTTCCCTTAGTACATAGATGGCACAAAAATTAAGTATCCATGTGTGAGATGTCACAACTTGAAATAACATCCAGAAGTGGACGTAATATATCATTTATACTCGAAGGATTTCATGCCGAACAACTATCAGTAGACCTCACACGGAGAACTTGTGTCTTTAGCAGCGGAGCCGGAGCCTTATGTGGAGTCGTATATGGATGTCCACGACCATGCTGAATACGATGACAGGTGGGTGAACATGGTTTTCGATGCTGTGGAGCCTAGTTTCGATCCGGACAATCATGATGCCGCTGAGGAGGCACTGAATGTCGATGTTGTGAAGTTCATGGATTGCTGGAGAATGTAAAACTCCATTGTATCCTGGTTGTAAGGATCATTCATCATCGGACGTGGTTATAAGATGCGTACTTTTCCATATAGTTAGTAATAAGTACCTTAGACATTAGCAACTACAACGATTGGATAGTAAAAAGTATGCTTATCGAGATGCGTACTTATCTAGGATGAGTATCTTAGGCTACGTGAGCGGACGAGTGCTAGTGCACCTGCAGAGGGGGCCGGTACTTTCTCACAGCCCTCTCCAGCTCCATCGGCGGACGAGCTCTGGATGACCGCCATTGGTGGTTTTCAGAGGGGTACATACTACAGTACGGAATCCTACGGTGCCTTTGTTGTGACGCAGTCATCCAGGACGCCCTCTGCTAATGTGCATTCCCCACAGCCCTCACAGGAGTCGGCCCGAATCGAGGAGAGCATTGTCCGACGGGTTGCTGAACTACGTGACAAGATGCTGAGGAGGATTGCGGAGCAACCCCAGTCTTAGCCGCAGATGGACGATGCTATACGCTCGAATGTGCCATCTTGGAACATGGTGAGAGGACAGATCATAGCGTTACGGCACTGCAGGGGACGCAGATGGCCATGGGCAATAAGTTTTTGAGGCTACAGGATGCAATGGCTCACAACAATACGAGACTGACATCTGCCTTGGATATATACAATTCTAGAGTTAACGCATTGGAGCAGACACGTCCTCCTGGTCTGGCAGCATCGACACCGACACCATCAATTACACTGCATCCTTCATCGTCATCGGTGACGCTTACACAGGAGCAGTATGAGTTCATGTTATCCCAGATGCGCGGTGGTGCTCCACCTTCTGGTCAGTCGTAGTCCTTCGTTGGACAGTTTGTGTTTGTTTGTTTGTGCGTTGGTCCATTCTTGGGTCTTCATGTATTTATTTCAAACTTTTTGTTACAGTATTTGATTGTTGTATTTGATGTGATGTGTTGGCCCATTCTTGGGTCTTTATTGGACAGTATTTGATGTGACATTCTATTCTATTTGTTTAATATAGTCAAATTTTTGTATTTTATGCATTCACTCTATATGCTTTTTCGGTGTTGAGTGTTCCACCGAAGGGGTCGACGAACCCAGGGAATTCAGCAGAGGGTTGCTCCGGGTCTAGTTTTTATAAATTGTGATATACTAAATGTAGGCAAATTTTGGACAGAAAACAAATTCCTTAATGTTTGTTTTTCTATTTTTTTTTTTTTGCAGTTTAACGACGTTCAGCGACGATTTATTACGTCGCTAAACATGTATTCGAACGTCGCTAAACTGTATTGGTGTCATCGCCAATTGTGTCCCGAAACGTTCTTAGCAAGCTGACATGGCAAAGCTTGACACGTCAACATTATCGTAGCGAACATCACTCTATTTGTCACTAAATTTGCAACGTTTAGCAACGAAGTTTGATGTCGTTGATTAGCAATGGCACGTCGGTACGCGTCGCTAAATCATCGACATTACTTCGTCGCTGAGGGACGTCGCTACAACGACGAATAGCGAGGTTTTTGGTGTCAGCGACCATCGACTACGCGACATCATGAATTCATCGTTAAAAACGTCGCTAAATTTTTTTAGTGACCTTTTTTTGCATATTAGCGACATTTTTCGGCGTCGCTAATCTGACTTATTCTAGTAGTATTGGTTGACACGAACGTCACTTATAATTTTATCTCAGACGCGGAGGTCCGTCGCTTGGATCTAGCCTTGGAGAATGATTTGAGCAAGATGAAGGCGGTCAATGCAGAGGTACGTCCCGTGTAGGGGGTAGTCAAGGGAGTTCTCGTAGAGGTAGGATATTGGTCAGACGTTGCCAATTTCACAGCTACGTCATTGGACGACTTCAAGATGATATTGGATATGGATTTCCTAATCGCGACGAAGGCGGTTCCGACCACACTTGGGACTCATCAGCTTCATGGAGGAAGGCTCGTCGTGCATGATGAAAGTTGCACGAGGCTTGTCATCAAAGGGGAAAGTTATCTCCGTCATATAGCTTAAGAAGCACAACAAAAAGAAGACAACCTACTTACCGGTGCTCAAGATTGAGGACTTTGAGGAGGAATATCTTCCGAACGAGACCCGAGGTGTTGCAAATGGGTGTCTCGATGAGTCACTTCCGCGAAAGGAGGTGGATCGTATTACCAAGCTGGACATGAGTGAGGAGAAGTATGTCGTAAACTACGATGAGGCATGGACAACAAAGTGGAGTTGCTCGCGCAAGGAGTCGCTCAAAGTTCATGGTGGACATTCGGGTCGATAGAGTTGCGATAAGACTCACATGCGCAAAATTGTGGATAACTATGTGCATCCACGATATAATGTGGATCGACGACCTGATAGCCCGCTCGAGACTATTTCTATGGTGAGAAAGGAACATACCATGGTGAAAGTTGATGCAACGAACCAATTTAATTTTGATCGAAAAAAATACAAGTCTGAAAAAGGTCGCACAAGAAGCAAAAAGAAGGAATGACGCGCAAAGACCATGCCTACGAGTGTGAAAGTCGTTCCGAGACTTGATGTACCTGTTGACGAGCGTCGACGAAACAGGTAAAGAATGTCGTGCACAAAAATTTTCACCGAGACAGATCTGCATAACCTTCCACGGTCCAACGATTTACTAGATGCTTCCGGAATCCTCCATAATAACGTGGTAGTCTTCTTAAATATTCATGAAGTCTTTATAACCTTCTAGATATTCTAAAGTCTTTCTTAGAAATATCTAAGAACTAGAATAATCCCTGAAATATTCCGTTTCTAAAAACTTCTTGCAAGCGCTTTCAGACACTATAAATAAGGGAGAAGCTCATTTGTTCCTCATCAGTCAAGAAGTAAACTCTTTCTAGTATATGAAAGTTTTCAATTTTACAATCTCTTTTGCTCCACATTGTTCTCATTTTTGCCTTAGCGATCTAGCTAAACGTTTGAAAAAAACTGACACGAATCTTCAAGTAGGAAACCTTGTGCGCACGTATCGAATTGTAGGAAAAAAAATACTACGCCTGTAGCAACTAATAATTAAATGTTGAAGTGCAGAGGTTTGATGTCTGAAGACGGGCAAAGACTAGAGAGATGAACCTTCAGCATGCAAAATATTTCAAGGAACTGACAAAAATGATAGCGACATCAGTGGGAGATTTTCAAGAGACAGTTAGAATCAATATACAGAACCAATCAACAACCCAGTTGCTCTGTAACAAACAACATTTTATGCTCAACAAACAAAATATCATGTGTTCTGTATGCCGCTATATAAAGTCCGTAACTCAATGTCTTCCTGCTGCATCCAAAGTCAGAGGTAAGGAATCTCTACAGATAGAACACCCCATACTACCATTCCCAATCATTTGTAACTCTTTAAGCAATTGATTAGTTCATTCATAAAGGACAGAGTAGGTTACGAGAAAATATGACTTCCTACACTAGTATACCAACTTGATTAGTTCATTCATAAAGGACAGAGTAGGTTACGAGAAAATATGACTTCCTACACTAGTATACCAACTGGGCGTTCTATTTATTCATACAACCTCAGGTTATATTCTTTCCTTTGCTCAAATCTAGCATTTTCTTTCTTTACAAACTCGTTTAGTTTCAATCGTTACCTGCACCATGGAAAAAAGGAACCAAATCAGGAAAGATGTGTACATCAGTTAATATGCAGTTTAATCGGGCTGAAGACTAAACCTCTAGGCATGTCCTGTTGAGATCCCTGTTGTGATTCAAACATCCCCATCACAGACCTTAGAACATCAGAAACTTGCTGAGGTGTTTCATTGAAATCAAAGTTTATACTTGCTTCCACTGTGACCTCGGGCTCACCAGGCAACTCGGGATTGCTACTTGGTCTACTCTCATGACGAGCATGGTGAAGGGGGGCAGTGGCAGCCATGTTTCTGAACAAATTAGCAAATTCTGCAGGATTAGGAACATTAAAGGTAGTAGATGCGGATGATGCTCTGCTATTTCCCGGCTCTGCTGATGGTGTAGTGGATGCTTGCTCATGATGTGACCCAGTATTCTGCAGAAACAAAGTAAGAATAAAAGGTCTGAGAAATTAGTGCTCTCTTGTTATGTATAGTAAAAGAGGTTGCTAAGGCGATGAACCACCCTTTTACAACTTCATACGGGATAAAAAACTAATCAGCTTAACTACCACAACACGATCATTCCTTCTCAACAAAAAACAGAAGGAACAATTATATAGTAGGTAACAAGAAAGGAGATCCATGCTTAAGAATATAGATCATGTTCCCTATTGTAGAGACACGATTACAATATGGACACCACAATATAGAACACTGATTTTGGTGTTGCGAGATATTTGTCTGCAGACATTGATGAAGCTTTTTGAGTACTTTGCTCTTTAAGTCGATCAATTAAACCTAGTCACACAAAATAATAGGCCAATATAGAATTTTTCTGCATGATAATTTAGTCACTCCCGTACTCTCAAAATATGTATGTATAGAGTTCACGGCTAGAATAGCTGTGAACATCCACTTAAACCATTAATCTTTTCTTTGTTTGGCTGCCACACCCAGTTTAATACGAAAGACCTGTGCATCGCACCAAATCCCAACTAACACCTGGTAGTTGGAGGGAAGAATCTCAACGGGATTTACTTCTATTCCCACAAAATTCCAACTAAATATACACAACTCAATCAAGGAAATTCTCAACCCACAAATTGACCTTTTAGTTGTATTGGCAAGCCTCTCACGAATAATATCCTCGGGCATGAATTTGGCACCAATCGACATCCAATTACTACGTGCAGCCTCTAACTACTATATTAAATTGCTATCTAAAGTTGAACAAATTTAATGGGAAAATGCTTATAAGAAAAATATGAGTATAACAGAAGTTGGATAATAGAAATAAGATACTAGAAAAGTTAGATCTTACATCTGCACCCATTCTGATTTCTGGTTCACTAGACTCTGAATTGTCTCTAGATCTTCCTTCATGAGATTGGTGGCTCTGGGAAGCCATAGTCCTGAACAAGGATGCAATATCTACAGGAGTTGTCGTATCAAAGGTAAAAGATGCAGATGAAGTAGCGTGGTTAGTGGACCCTCCTGATCCTGCTGTTGTCCTAAATACATTGGGAAACTCCATAGGAAATGAAGAACTAAAGGGAAAAGACGTGAAAGAGCTGTGACTTGTTGACCGAGTTGGTCGTCCACTTGGATCTTGCCCATTATTTGATGTTGCATTCTGTATTTACAAAGAAAGGTTAATGATAAATGGGGATGCCTTCACAACCAGCAGAATTAGTATAGAAGCAGTGCCTCAGACACAGGCAATCTACAAATGTGTTTAAGTAAACGTATTACCTTCTGACATAATAATCAAGAGAAACGTCCATGCAGGTCATAATAATCAAGAGTTGAAGTAAACATATTACCTTCTGACCTAATAACCATGGGAAACGTCCATGTAGGTAATAACCAAGAGCTATCCAGCCTTTCAAGGACTGAAATGACAGAATTTTTTTACTGAAAAAGGTAAGCTGGTTTTATTGCACTAAAAATGAAAATATGTACAATATATCCATAGTTACTTTCACTGCCCTGTACTCTGGCTTAAGCCATAGTTATTAAGCACTTCTATGGATCTAGGATCATTTATTAAGCACTTCTATGGATCTAGGATCATTAACATTATGAAAATTACGTTGACTCATCAGAACTCTAACATCTCTTACTATTTTTTGATGCATCCAAACAAGAATTGAACTCCTCAAGCATTCTTTCTGGGATGTGACTGCCACCTACATTTTCAGAATTATATCTAACACTGTTGAAGTTTTCCTCCAGCCAGCCATGGGGTATGAATCGTTTGGGCTAGTGCTCCTAGCTTCTGCTATAGAGACATTGTCTGATGCTATATTAGACCCATATATTACTGAGATGAATATGGCTAATTCTCCCAAGTTCAGCAAATTCATGGTCACAGATTGCAATGTAACATGAACTATCTAGCATTCCACACTGTTGTCCCAACACATCCAAATTCTTCCCAGATCCTAATCATTATAAGAGCAATTCATTGGGAAGGTTTTGAAGACTTATTATCACTCTTCTTCATTCTTGTAGCAAGTTGAGCCTATGTTATTTTAGCATGCCTCTTTGCCTCCTTAGCTTCTTTCACTTTAATTAGTTCCAGTGTTGTGTGCAAGGTAGACATAACGCTCGAGGCACAAGGAATATGACAGGACGAATGCCTCATTGAAGTGAGGCGCACATTTTTTTATTGTGCAAGTAGTTTAGAAAAATTGAAAAAATTTAAAATCTTACCCGAGAGACTACTAGACTCGACGATGGCACACGGTCCATAAAGGAAGATCGATGCTAGCCCAACAATGAATTCTTTGATGTGGTGAGAGAGAAAGAGTAAAAATAATTCACAAGAAATAAGTTATAATTTAAAAGAACCCACTTGAGGAAGGTAACTAGATTTTGGTAGGGAAGTTCGTCGATGCATGAAAATCATCAGCATTGACTAAATAGAAATTATAAAAATAGAGAAGACTATCAAAATGAAAAAAAATTGAAACTTGCAAATAAAAAATAACTTAAATCCTTTGGCTCGCATAAGTTGTTGGCAATCGAAGGATTGGGATCAACAATGATTGTTGAAGAATTGAAAGATTGTCGAGGGTTAAAAGAGGGTAAATATGGATTTCTCAAAGTACAAAGTTAAGCGTTCCTGTGGGGTAGTAGGTTAGAGTATGGCTCATGGCGCATTGAGGCGACCTAACACGAACTTTCAGGTTTTATTTTGCATGCGACTGAGGGATGTGCCTCAATGAAAAGCAATGCATCGCATCACAGCGAGGCACCTCAGTGCCATCACAGCGAGGCACCTCAGTGCGTCACGTTACGCCTCTTGCCAATGGCGCGCACCTCTGCTCCATTGACACACTGGTTGCTTCCTCCAATTGCAAGGCCCATTCAGTAGTAGTCATCATTTGTGTGACAGTCCTCTGCTGCCTTCAGAATCTTTCCTATGTTGTTTTACTGTATTGAGGACCACCGGCTAGATCTTCATAATTACTTGCATCATTGGTGTTAATGGTAGCCTAATGAACTGCATGTTGAGCCACTATATTCTGCTCAGAGGTGGTGACCGTACTGTACTGGTGGCAATTCCTTACTAGGTAGGGCCTATCCCCTGTTGTTGTGGCATATGAGAAGGACCCTGATTTATTGGTGGTAATAGCCCTTCCTGCTATAGAGTTACCTTCTCAGTGCTCTCATTTAAGTCGCCTCTACAATGTTTTTTTTGCCTCTGTACTGCCTGTGTTGTCTGCAATAGAATGCAATCATCCTTGGTGGTAGCCTGATGTACATCGAGACCTTCTTGATGGACTCCAAGGTAGTCAAAGACGCAAGGCGCACTCAAGGCGCAAAGGGTCCATATCGTCCGAGGCGCAAGACGCACTTAAGGCGTACGTCTGAGCCAAGTGAGACACAAAAAATAATAGATAATAAAGATGCACATAAATAAATAAATAAGTAATGTTAGAAATAAAATCAAATAACATATTAAAAGCAACAAAAATATGTTAAAAACAACCAAATGAACTAGCATCACAGTAATAGCAGTAAACGGAACTAATAAGGGTTTGTAATCTTCCTACCACATTTTTAGTAAAATTTAGTTTTTCTAGTTCAACTGTAACCAACTTTGGCAACCATGGAAAGGACTATATCCCTCCCACTTGTATGAGGTAAGGGTTATTTTCATGCCTCAAATTTTTTTTGTATATATATATAAAAAAAACCATAAGGTGTGCCTAGGTGCGCCTTTTCTTGGTTGCGTCTTGCTGAAAGGCGCGCCATGGGGTGCGCACGGAGAAAAGCGTCTCGCCTAGTGTTGTGCGAGACGCAGCTGCTACGTCTTTCTGCGAGACACGTCTTTGACTATTATGGACTCCTCTATGATACTATCTGCAGGATTGTGGGTTACCGGATAATTGTTATCCAAAGTCTCCTTGGCACAAGAGTTTGGTTATCTTTCGTTATCCACATCTGATGCAAGGGACATTG
The DNA here is from genome assembly GCA_029216955.1 of Iris pallida. Classification (NCBI taxonomy): domain Eukaryota; kingdom Viridiplantae; phylum Streptophyta; class Magnoliopsida; order Asparagales; family Iridaceae; genus Iris; species Iris pallida. The sequence goes on along the minus strand of JANAVB010034368.1, from coordinate 124,523 downwards.
TTTTTGGATGTGTCCAAAGCACTTACCTTTGACTATTTGAGCATGTTGGGGGATGCCACTCATATTTAATATGTTGCTCTCTCTCTTCTTCATCTGGAAGCTGCATGTATACTGATCTTGGCAAGTTTTTGTCTGCAGATATCTCTACAAAGATTTTTTTCCATATTGTAGGAAATATTAGAAGTTTGCTAGGAAGCCTGTTAGCAAATTTGGAGAAATTTGTTAGGATTTAAAAGTTAAATCATGATTACTAGGAGTTAGGAATAGATTTGAGTTCCAAATTGTATGCAGTTAGTTTATAATTTTCCTATTTATATTGTGAAAACTAAAGGTTATTCAATCAATAAAGAATTTTAGTTTTTTCTTCCACAAAACTTTCATGGTATCAGAGCCATGAAAACGACAATGACGGGAACAAACACAATTCATGCTTTAGATGCTACCTCGACAACTCCTTCGATGACTACAGGCAGTGTTGGTCCACTGACCGCCCCATCTTTGCAGATTATTGTTTACAAATAGAATGGTAAAATTACCTAAAGTAGGCACAATCAATCAAACTAGCCATTGATGGTCGTAGACGTTTAGGGCATCTGACGGGGGAGACTAGAAGACCGGCTAAAACTGATCCAACTTAAAAAAATTGACGATCAGTGATTTCTTCCATCATATCATGGCTCTCAACACGATAGAGCCAGCTATTCGAAAACCGTATATGTTCATGCCAACTGCAAAGGATGTATAGGATGTTGTGCGAAAAACCTACTCAACTTTGAAAATTTCTTCTCAAGTCTTTGAAATGAAATCGTGACTGGCAATCGAAACAAGAGGATAGGGATGTGATAGCCTGTTACAACGAGATGCTCACCCTCTGGCAAGAGTTAGACCAGTGTTATGATGATGTTTGGAAAAATACTAACGATTGTGCATGATTCAAAAAAGGGGAAGAGAATAACCGAGTTTATGTTCCTGGCTGGTGTTAATACATGTCTTGATGAGGTGAAAGGGCACATAATTGGAAGAAAACATTTACCCTCCATCTGTGAGCTTTTCTCTGAGGTGCGATAAAAAGAGGGACGAAAGATAACGATGATAAACCAAGGGACTGCTAGCAATTTAGAACCCGACGACTCTAGATCTCCCGAGGAGCCGGCGAAGGGGCGAGGAAGAAGAAACTGTGGGATGACTACTACAGGAAAACCTGGCATATCCAAGAAAACTGCTAAAAAATCAATGGAAAACTAGCCCATTTGAAGAAGAAGAAGAGTGAATGACTAAAGCCTCTCAAGCACAATCAAGCAATTCAGAGGCGTCTCCATTCACAAAAGAACAGTTAGATCATCTGTACAAACTCTTACAATCTCCACAATTTTCGGCAAATTTCTCTTGTTCCTTGGCCTACCAAGGTAATTCTTTTCAAATCACCTTTCTAGTGCTAAAACCGAGTCTCAATGTTCCTAGGTAATTGATTCTGGGGCAACTTATCACATGACAACTTGTTCAAAATTATTTTTTTCCTATAGTCCTTGTGATGGAAATAAAAAAATTCTGATTGCAGATGGATCTTTTTCGGCAATAGTCAGAATAGGTTCAATAAAATTGCCACCCTCTCTAACTCTCCATAATGTTCTTCATGTTCCCAATATTTCCTGCAACTTGTTGTCTATCAGTAAGCTAACCAGTGAACAAAATTGTCGTATTAATTTTTCCTCTTCATCTTGTGAGTTTCAGGACTTAACATTTGGAGGACAATTAGCAATGCTAAGGAGTGTGAAGGCCTCTATTTTTTTGAAGATGGATCAAATTCAAATAAATTAGTCTCAAATTCTTGTTTCAAATCTATCTCTGTTTCTAGTGATCAATACATTATATTTATAAGCTAGGCCATTTCAATATTTAAGACGGTTGTTTCTAACTTTATTTCGAAAAAAAAAATCCATCTTCCTTCCAAAGTGAATTGTGTTAGCAAAGTAACAACGGTCTGTTATTCCCTACAACCTTACACACCATTAAAATCTTTTTCACTAATACTAAGTGATGGGTAGGGTCCTTCAAAGACTCCCACATTTCCGAGAAAAAACAGTTTGTTACATTCATTAATGATCATTCCAGATTAAGTTGGATTTATCCATTGAAAGAAAGATATGAAGTAGAAGGAATTTTCAAAAAAAATAAATATGCCATAGTACAAACACAATTTCATGAAAAAATCTAGATTTTTCGAAATGATAATGGGAAAGAATACTTTAATAAAATATTAGGACAATTTTTCTTAGAAAAGAGAATTATTTATCAAATTTCTCGTACTGATACCCCTCAACAAAACGACGTTGCTGAGAGGAAAAATAAATACTCCTTGAGGTAGCATGAACTTTGTGATTCACAAAAAATGTGCCCAAATATCTTTGGGGAGATGCTATCCTAACAGCCATATATTTGATAAATCAAATGCCTTCTATAATTCTAAAATTTCATACTCATTAGCTATCTTTCAAAACGGTTTTCCGCACGCACGCATATTAAATTTTTTGGATGTCTTGTGTTTGTTCATGGAAAAAATCGCAACAAATTGGACACCCGGAAAGAAAATGTATGTTTTGGGTGCATACTCAAAGGTTTTAACTTTTAAGTGTTTTGATCCAGTTTCAAAAAAAATGTTTGTAACCATGGATACTACATTTTTTGAAAAGAGATCTTTTTTAAAGCTCATCTTCAGAAGGAGAATAGATGTGAAGGTTCAGGCTTGAATTTAAAGACTTGCAAACCGATTAAACTAATTCTGTTATTGATTCTCTTATGAATGGAACCGAGTCCACTATGAATGAAAATTTGGTTTTAAATATAAACAAAAATCTAGTTGTACATCAATATTCAAACCAACGAGATAATTTTGAAGCAATTCTGCACCAAAATCCGAATATTTCAAGGAAAAAAACGGAACAATCTTTAATGTTGCTACATAAGTTTGATCATTCATGAAGAAGAGGTACATGAACATGAACAAAATATTTGGGTAAATGTTTTCCCAATATTATTCAGATCAAAGAAATAGGACTGAAACCTCCTTACATAGCCAAGAATCCAATCCACAACAGGTCCAAGACTCACCATGTATCACCAAATTAGATCCATCTGATTTGAATATTCCTATTGTTATTCGTAAAGGTGTTAGATCATGTATCATCACACTATGTCTCAATTTGTGTCCTAAGTAATTCTGAACCAAAATCTGAATATTTCAATGGAAAAAAATAACAAAACAATCTATAATATCGTCACGTAAGATTGATCATTCAAAAAAAAAAGGTAACGTAAACATGGACAAGATATTTGGGTAAATAATTTTCCAAAATTATACAGATCAAAGAAATAGGACTGAAACCTCCTTACATGGCCAAGAAACGAACCACAACTGGTCTAAGACTCGCTATGTATCACCCAATTAGATCCAAGTCATTTGATTTGAATATTTTTATTGCTATTCGTAAATGTGTTAGATCATGTACTCATGGTCCTATGTCTCAATTTGTGTCTTATGAGAAATTGTCATCCTTCTTTTCATCATTTATCACTCAACTATTTCTTGTGGAGATTCCAAAAACTGTACAGGAGGCCTTACAGGTTCCATAGTGGAAGAAAGCAATTCTTAAGGAGATGAGTGTGGTTAAGAAGAACGGGACCTGGAGAGTGGTAGATCTTTCTAGGAAAAAAAACTCATGTTGAGTACAAGTGGGTGTTTATGGTTAAGTATAATTCGGATGGAACTCTTGAGAGATACAAGGCACGCCTCCTCGCCAGAGGGTTTACACAAACTTATTGCATTGATTATTAGAAACATTCGTACCGATAGCTAAACTCAACATCGTGAGAGTTTTGCTATCCTTGGCATCTAATCTAGACTGACCTATGCAACGAAAATCTAGAAGAAAAAGAATACAGGTTCCACCTCCGGACTTTGAAAAAATATTTGGCACTAGAGTGTGTAGATTGAATAAGTTATTGTATGCTTTAAAACAGTAACCTTGAGCTTTGTTCGAGAGATTTACTAGATCATTGAAAGGCCAAGGATATGTACAGGCTCAAACAGATCATACCATATTCATGAAGTTCTCTGAAGATGGAAGGTAGCATACTCAATTGTATGTAGATAATATTATTATGACATGAGATAACATTGAAGAGATAAACCAGCTAAAGAAAAATCTAGCTGAGGAATTTGAGATAAGGAGTTATGGTCTTTTGAGATATTTCTTGGGTATGGAGGTTGCAAGATCTGGAAAAGGTATTGTGGTGAGAAGAGGAAGTATATTATGGATCTGGTAAACGAAACCTGGATGAGTGGGTGTCGCCCAACAGATAATCCAATTGACCCAAATGTCAAGTTAGGAGAAGTCAAAGGAGGAAAACCGATGGACACGACCAGATATCAAAAACTAGTGGGTAAATTAACATGTGTCCCCCATACACGACTAGACATAAGCTTTGCGGTGAGTCTCATCAACCAGTTCATGCATTCACCTCGAGATAAACATCTAGAGGCAGCATACAGGATACTATAGTACTTAAAAAGCTCACCAGAAAAGTGGGTTGTCTTTCATAAAGAGTTATCAGCAGAGTGTTGAAGGTTTTACAGATGCAGAATGGGCAGGTTAAAAAAACATAACAAAAGTCGATTACTAGATATTGCACTTATATGTGCGAAAACCTAGTGAGTTAGAGAAGCAAGCAAAATGTAGTAACAAGAAGGAGTGTTGAAGCTGAGTACATAGTTATGGCAAACAGAGTCTATGAGTTACTCTGGATACAATGAGTACTCTCAGAGTTGAGGAGACCTTCAACAACACCTATAAAGCTGTATTGTGATAACAAGGCTGCCATAAGCATTGCTCACAATCCAGTTCAGTATGATAGGACCAAGCACATAGAAGTCCACTGACATTTCATTAAGAAAAAACTCGAATCTGGGACCATTTCCATGCCATTCGTTCCATCTTCTCAGCAGACAGCAGACAGCAGACATATTCACAAAAGAATTGTTTAAACCGAATTTTGATACATTAATTAGCAAGTTGGAATTGTCAAATATCTACTCACCAACTTAAAGGTAGTGTAGGAAATATTAGAAGAAATTTGTTAGGAAGTCGGTTACGAAGTTTAGAGAAGTTTGTTAGGATTTAAAAGTTAAATCCTGATTACTAGGAGTTAAGACATTTCCTATTTTGATACAGTAAGTTAGTTTCTATTTTTCCTATTTATATTGTAAAAACTGAAGGTTATTCAATCAATAAAGAATTTCAGTTTTCCCTTTCACAAAACTTTCACATATGAGAGTCCGATATTTCCATGTTAAAGCATCCACCTTGACGGGTTTACCTACTGTACTTGTGATTTTCCAAGTATTATAGGGTTTCCACAGTCTCAGGTTAAGACTTGGCAATCTAATCCATATGGAAGCCTTTTTTAGAAGCTCTCTCTCAAGATTTGTGTAGGGTTCCCTTAATTTGACTACCAATAGTCTCCCATGAAACAGCCAAAGGACATCTTGAACCACAGCCTCGCGATCCTCCTTCACAGCAAATTTAAACAAGAAAAAATCATTTACCCTTGAGAATACCTCCCTATCTCCCTTTAGTTTTCATACTCTAATTTGCATATGCCTTAATATGGACATGAAGGGATACTACATAAGCAAGAATGGAGTTAGCCCCTTGCTTACAGGTTTGCCAACTATTAAGGAGAGTTCCTCGTAAACAAGGGGAAAACTCTCATCTGCTTGTTTTTGCATGGATCAGCCCATGAAGATGGCTGACTTTTATTGTTGAACCCATGGTCTCATATCTTTCTTTTGTTGAGCAATGCTGATATCAAGGAGCGGCGTAACCTTAGAAGGATTGGTTGGAAGCCTGCCTTTACTAAGACGTTGAAATCCCAGATGAATTCACCCTTGCCCCTAAATACAATCCTGATGTAGGAAAGTTACAGGTTGCTTTTGCTTTCTCCTATAGGCTTGTATCCAGCCTTCATCATCGTGTTGTTTTCCTTTTGATGATTCTCGTCTTTGCAACAAAACCCTAGTTACACTCAAGCTTGTACCATCTAGTGTGTCAGGAGGAACCCTGACAGCCCCTCCATCAGACAAATCGTTAGAAGAGATCGCTTCATCAGGAGGCGGCTGTTGAACCTGGGAAGGATCCTTATCTAGGGTTTTCTTGGAAACCCTAGATTGACCACCCAGGACCTCCGGATCGCATATATATATATATATATATATATATATATATATATATATATATATATATTTTTATATATATATATATATATATATATATATATATATATGGGTCGTTCTACAATACATCCCCTAGAAAAGGATGTATCGATACATTCGAAATCTGGACCGTTGGATGTTGATCCAATGGTTCGGATTGAATAATAGAGTAGAAACATCATTTAATGCTGATTTAGACTTTTAACATGTTGGTAACTTACTTTAGCAGGTCATTCTTCACTTTAATTTTTTCAATGAACACCCTAAATTAACTCATATTCACTCTCTCTTTCGTCCATCCAATTTAATATTTTGTGCATCAACGTATAAATTCCGATATATTTTTTTTGGTTATAGGCCGTGGTGGTGGTGGTGGTGGTGGTGGTGGTGTTGGTGGTGGTGGTGGAAAGAGAAACGGAGATGAAGAAGGAAATAAGAATCGGTCCGGATCGCGTCGAACGTCGTCGAGCCCTCCCAGAACAACGAGGAGTACCAGCTGCGCCGAGAAGAATCGGTCCGGTTCGCGTCGGACGTCGTCGAGACCTCCTCGAACAAGGAGAAGTACCAGCGGCGCCGCTCTAATTTTACTGTCCATGCCATTGTCAGAAATTTTATTTTTCATCTAACAATTTAATATTTTGTTAATAAAGCTACATGTCATGGTGGTGGTGGTGAACTGAGGAAACCTGCTTCTGTGGTCGGGCGGATCATCTGGAAATTGGACAGTAAAATTGTTAGATGAAAAATAAAATTTCTGACAATAGGAGTGTTTGAAGGCCAACTGTCAATCAAATAAACGCTGGAAGGCCAACTACCAATCAAATAAACGCTGGAAAAGGATGTTTGAAGGCCAACTGCCAATCAGCATCAAATGTAACATTCTCCGTCCTAAATATACCATTCTCCGTCCTAAATGTACCATTCTCCGTCCTAAATATACCATTCTTCGTCCTAAATGTACCATTCTCCGTCCTAAATGTATCATTCTCCGTGTTAAATCATGTTCAAGAAAATCTGAATATCATTTTATCAGGCTTCCACTGTATGGCTGCACAAAATTTCTTGCGAGTGTTTGAATATAATTAACCTACTATCAAAGAGAATTTTTCTTACATTACATTATGCATTACACTGGCATCGACTTTATACTGATGGCAACGATGTACTGATTGTAATAACAAAGGATGAACAGGCAGGATTACAATTATGCTTCAGCAATAACAAGGGATGAACAGGCAGGATTACAATTTTGCTTCAGCAATAACAAGGGATGAACATGCAGGATTACATTATGCATTGCACTGGCATCGAATTCATACTGATGGCATCGATGTAATAATTTTTTACAGAAAGCAAAACACATTACAATCAAATAAAGTTTTAGTGATCCCAGGAATGCATCCGTAATGAAGTCATATGTAAACCCTAGAAAAGCACCCAGGACTCATGAAATCTGTGATGGGCATCTGCAAATCAAAGGAATACACCAAAATATCAATATCATCTGTGAAGGCCAACTGCCAATCAAATAAACGCTTCAACCAAAAAATCATAATCAAATTAAGTATACTTCATTCCAAGTCCAATAAACCGCATAATCCACGTTACAGTAATCTGCTCAATCCACGTTAGTAATTCAACATAGAACCTGCATATTTCACAATACAATAATCCAAATAAATATCAGACCTACTCTAAATTCAAGAGCATATTACATTTTCCAAACAAATTACGAACTATGCACTTAGTACAAGCGAAAAGTTTAGTCTTACAATATTTCAAACACACAATTTAGTTTGACCGCCATGACCAACAAATATTCAGAACCATATTACAATTCAAATATTACTTCCAAATTGAAATAAAAGATTCAAAACTCAAAAGATGAATCTTCATAGCCATCTCCATCTTCTTCTTCTTGTTTCTTTTTTTTTTCTTCTTCTTTCTCAAAATATCCTTTACCTACACCTTGACGGACGGAATAAGAAAAATTATAGTCAGTATGGACTCACTGTATATGTAGAAATAACATCCAGAAACATAAATAGAAGTATCAAAGTGATGGCTAGCATTAAAGTGTCAATGTGCACAGTGTGTATTTTTACATAAGAGTTTGGGCTAGCCCCATTTACCTTCTTCACGAGGAAAGGAAAATCTTATTCTTGGTCAGCAAATTCAACCTCTATCTGGTTAATCTTATCCATAATCAATTTCTGGTTGTCGGATATAGTCTTCATCTCTTTGAAAACATTCTCAAAGTTTGCAGCAACAAAATTGTATAGATCATCAACCCTGTCCTTAGTGTTTTTGATTTCATAAGTTGATGGTTTTTCAGATGTTGATGGTTTGCTTGCAGCTGCTGCCCGTTTTCCAAATATTCGAGTGAACGTTAGTTTTCTCATGGGGCCTTTGTTTTTAATATAAACATCCCCTGCTAAGCTTGGGACATAATGTTTACTAGCCATAGAGCATACAAATCCTCCTAAAGGGAGAGCTGTCATTGCAGTTGATTTTCCCACGAGATGTATCATTCTACTGAACATGTAGGAACCTATATCCATCCTATTTTTCTTCCCCATATAATAAAGAAATTTTACTCTCTCGGGATGGATGAAAAACTCATGTCCAGTAGGGTCTAGCGTTTGAGATACGTAGGCATGCAACAATTTATACAAAATTTTTAATTGATCTTTGTATACATTTTGAGGGGTCTTGGCACCCACTGATACACCTGTAATCTCATGAATTGCATCCGTCATGGAAACATTATCAATATCTTTTATATCAAACTCAGGAACTGGATCAAATCCATAAAATTCATTGATGACAGCAGCATTTACCCTAATCAGTTTCTCTCAGAAACACCAGTTGTTGATCCTCTTCTTTTTCTTTAATTTCAGCCGGAAGATTTGAGTAAAATTCTCTTCTATTGTTTGGAAGATTTTCTCAAGACAGGATTTGTTCAGTTTCTCCAATTGATAGAATTTTAATATATCCAGGAAAGCTTCGTCTTCGACATCATCCATCTTAATTGATCTTTCAGGCATAACAGCATTTTTCTTGAAATATTTAATGTAAATCTTCTTAGATTTAGAGTCTTTAAAAATTTTTATCTCCTCTCCATCCTAGGACTTATCTGATGATTGCTCTTCCTCTTCATTTTCCTCTTCTGATGAGGATTCAAAATCCTCAGAGTACGCTGATGACTCTGTATCCGTTGCCACCTTAGCCTTCGCTTGAGTACGCCTTCGATCTTCATAAGTTGAGTCTTCCGACGACTCTGTATCGAAGATAGATTTTCCGGTCTTTGTCAAGCAATGAGTTTTTTTAGACTTTTTTGCAGGTGGCTTGGCTGCCACATCCGCTTTCATCGTCGCTGCCGCCGTCGCTGCTTCCGCCGCTGCCCTTTCGGCCTCTGCCCTAGCGACCATAATCTTGGCTTTCGCCGCCCTTGCAAGTTCTGCCCTTCGGGCCTGTATCGCATCCCATTGTGGATTATTTCCCTTCGGAGACGGTCGTTGTTTCTTCGGCGACATTTTGATAAGAAGAGGGTTTGGGAGAGGATTTTGGAGAAGGAAGAGGGTTTGAGAGAAGAATAGGGAAAACTCGATCGTCTTATATGACCTTAGGAAGTGAAAAAAATTAGAATAGTTTTGAATCTTAAATTAAATTTATTACTATTATTACTAGTATAAGACGGTCGAATTTATTACTATTAAATTTAAAAAAACTACTTTCCAAAATTAAATTTATTACTATTATTACTAGTATATATCCATGTGAAATCACTACATAAACCTTTAGGATTTTGAGACCCTAATTTTAAAAACTACTTTCCAAAATTAAATTTATTACTATTATTACTAGTATATATCCACGTGTTCCGTATAAATTATTGAAAAATTTGGCAGAAAAAACGTGGTGGAAACATGTTTAATTAACAAAATTTGACAACATATTTAAGAATGTGAAGTTTAATCTCAATATTTCCATTTTTCGAATATTTGATTAAATTTTTGAACGTATTTTGTTTGCATTAAGCCGTTCTATACTCATATTTTTGCCATTCCGAATTTTTCACGTTTGACGACTTGGTAACAAGACTATGTACTTGAAAAGAATAAAATTGAAACACTCAAAGTTGTCCTCTAGTTTACTTTGTAATCATATTTAAGATGGATTTGACGGCAAGATTGACGCTGGCAGCATAATCAATTCTATGACGTAACAAGTCATTGATGGGGATATCGTCGCAGATATATGGATTTGACGTAATAAGATTTGTTAATTGAAAAATAGATAAAATAGTTAGTCGCTTGTAGCCGAAACCAAATTGAGTTAACAAAATATTATATTGCATTAAATCCCAGCTTCGTCGCCGGAACATTCTCCGGCGATGTATACAAGAGGACAAAAAACTGTAAAAAACGAGAAAAAAAAAAGAAAAATAAGAGGTCTACCCCTCACCGGCCTCGCGGAGGATCTCCGCAAAGTCCTGCAGGGTGCGCACACCCGCCCTATGGCATAGGCGGCGAAACGCTTCCCTCTTCTACAGAGAATCGCGTTCCTCCGGAGTGATCGACAACAGGTCAAAGTTTGGCGCCGGATGAAGAGGTCGAGCGATGACCTCCAGTGACAACCCGCAGGAGGTCAGGAAGTTCGCAGCCGCTGCCAGCCAGTCATGGGCCGGAGGCGGCGCAGAGGGTGCTCCATGCGGAGAGGCTCGGCGACGACTGGAAGAAGACTCTGGCCATGGTTCCCAACCAGATGATCTTTTTGGAGCCATATTAAATGTGCAACCAACTCAGATGAATGGGGACCCCTATGTATATATATACACGTTCCTAACCGACTCTTCTTATTCCTTATTGGAAGTTGGGGATATTCAATGACCTCCAGTGACTCTTCTTATTCCAAGCTTAGTTGGTTGTGCTATTTGGCTTTTACATGGAAGGCCTAAGTTCGAGTCTGGTGTTTGGGTTCTGTAGAATTTTTCTATTGTTAACATTTTTGGGTGCTATTATATGCTTTTAACTTAGTATGGAACAATTTGGGACTGTTAATGGCCATTCTCCGTTCCTCTAACACGGAGAATGGTACATTTGAGACTGGTGAAGATGAATAATTTGAGACTTGTGAATTTTAAATAGTTTGGCTGTTTAGTTTTGTTTTGAATCTATATAAATTGGTTTTGAAGGCTGGTGAAGATGAATAATTTGGCTGTTTGGCTGTATAAATAGTTTTTAAAGGGTTGTTAAAAAAAATCAATGTTTTCGTATCGATCACCATTAATTATAGTGAATGGCACTGATACCACTAATTTGAGTGGAATTTGCACCGCCAAAATTCATCTTGAAGAAGGTAAAATCTGTGTTGGGAAATGTCGAAATCTCTTGGATATGATTACACTGAGATGTTGTATTAATGTTAAGATACTGATATCATATCTTCCACTATATAATGAGATTTCAAAACGGCTCAAAAGTGAGCCGTCTTAGGCGTCATTATATCACAGTCCATTTTATTTTAAAAAAAATTAATCTTGTAAAAAATTGTTGACAAAAGAAAATTGTTGTCAAAATGGAGAATCGAACTCAAAAAAAATATCCAGAGGGATTAAACTTGAACTCAAATGGAGAATCGAACTCAAAATACCTAACAAAATGGAGAATCGAACTCAAAAAAAAAAAAAATCTTCTATAAATAACAAACCTGCAATTAAGGTAATCACAACCCTAAAAATGAATAATCCTTCTCAACATCTTATTGATTTAAATCAATCTCCCACCAATTCTTATGAGTCTTTTTTGCAGAGGGGTTAAACTTAAGTGTCTTATCAGTATCTGTAATTAAAGCTCAAGTATATTTTCAAAATGCAACTCTTAAATGCATAGAGAATTGTAGAGTTTATCTTGATATAATTGCAGTTTAAATAAGACTAAAATTGTAAATAACTCCACAAACATCCATTATATATAAATAAATGCTCTATAATAATGGGACAAACCAAAAAGGAAAGTGAGACTATATTTTTGGGACGGAGGGAGTATATAATAAGAAAAGTTGGTGGTGAAACTTTTAAATTCCTAAAATTTCCTTGAGTATTTATAAACATGATGTTTTTATGTCAACTTGCATGTCATTTATGTTCGAGTCAAAAGAATAAAGTTTGCATGCAAGTTTCATTTTTCCATATAACATTATGTTCCAATGGTAATAAATTTTTATGTCATTACCATTTTCTAAACGTTATTAGTCTCAATAGAAATTAAAAAATTTAAAAAAAATAATTGTACTTCGAATCTCTTGACATATAAATAGTCACCTGAAAAAGACGAAAAGATGACAACTGACTTTATAATATTCTAATTAAAATACGTACAAAGTACGTATATGTAGACTAGTGAAAAATATAAAGAAATGCATGCATGCATGCTAATGTCAGAAGAACCATTCACCCCAGAAATAATTGATGATATCTAAATCACTTTACATCTCGTATCCAGGTTCCCCTAGGATTACATCATCAAAGGGTCGTTTAAACGTCTATATGAAATCACAAATTTTCCTGAGGTCGTCGTCGAAGTGCACGTTGAAGCACCTACGTATGTCGAGCACGCGAAGACCCTTGCAGTTGCATATGATAGATCGCAGCGTGTCTCCATTGAACATGTCGAATCCCATCTCTAGGTGCTCGAGACGCGGCATCGAATCAGCCACGGCTTTTCTCTCCGTCTCGTTCTGCGTGTTCAGCATGAATCTGTTCCTGAGCATGAAATATGGAGGGGGCATATTCCTCCTCAGCTTGACCAGATGGTAGCAATACTTTCCGGCGGAAAATATTCCAGTCGACGTGATATAGAGGCAGTAGCTAATGTCGAGTTCTTCCAGCACTGGGAGAAACTCCAAGTGTCTCACGAAAGTTTCATCACTCACGTCGCACTTCGGAATGCGCAGCACCCTTAGAAATTTCCCACTGTATTATAAAAATGGAAAAACATCAATAGAAATTAACAAAAGTATACGTAAAATTTTGTAACAGAAAAAATAAAGTATCAGAATAAGACCAAATAAAATTTTGCACAGGCCTTAAACATGCAAAAGGGAAGGCTGCTTCGTCGAGCTTGTACGCGGAGAAGGACTGTAGATATTCCCTACTGCGAGCCACGAGCTTCTTTACGGTCAAACTAATCTCAGCGGTTTGCTGGGTCCTCCGGCACCACTGTACCAAGTCGACGTTAGACCAATAGTCTAAGGGACCGTTGAGCGCCTTCCACCACGAACGGCAAACTGGGGCCACGTTGCACATTACCTCGTCCGCCGGCATCCCCGACAGTACAAGTATCATCGAGAGAATCTCGGTAGAGATGACGGCCCATCCGCTGCAGTTGATCTTGTTCTTGCTCCTCTCCATTGCGACTGTTCTTCTTCTTCTCGTTTGTTTCTCTCTAGTCGAATGGGTTTTCTTCTTTGGAAAAGGCTATTTAACCCCACGTTTCGGGGGTGTAACCCGCTCGTGGAGGGGTGTGACCGAACAAGGCACGAAGTTATTGGAAAATAACGGTAATGTCACGGTATTAATATTAGCAATTAGTCGATGTAGCTCCCAAAATATTTGGGTGATGACATCTCTCATTATGTGGCATCTGACATGGCAGATGACATAACAGCTGACATGACAAATTTTAACCCAAAAAATTAATTACCCAAATTTTTTTAATGTTAATGTTAATGTTAATGTTAATGTCAATATTAATACTAATGTTAATGCTAATGCTAATGTTAATATTAATGTTAATATTAATGTTAATATTGATATTAATTAATGTTAATTTAATATTAAATTATTTATTTACTATTAATGTTAATTTTAATATTAATTTTATTGTTAAATTTTGCCATGTCAGCTGTCATGTCAGTAACTATGTCATATGCCAGATAATGGAAGATGGTATCACCCAAATTTTTTGGGAGCTAAATAGCATTTTTGTAATATTAGTTTCAATTATATCGTAAATTTTAAATTAACAGAAAAGCCACTGTAGATTTAATATTAATGCTTGTTCCAATAGTATTGTAGATTGTAAATAAAAAGAATGGAATTTTAACTTTAACTACTTTTAAATCTAAGTTTAAATGTTAAATCAAAAACTAATTTAAATTTTAGTATTAGTATTAGTTTCAAAAATGGAAGTGAGATTTATAGAGCTAGTATTATCAATGTTGATGGCTACGAAGAAAATGGTGTCTAATCTCAATGTGTTTCGTGCGTGAGTGACAAATCGGATTTATCGTGAGATTTATAGAGCTAGTATTATCACATTTAATGGAAGTTCAAGTACAAACACTAAACATAATATCGGGTTTGCTTGGTATCGTGCACATATACAAACACTAAACATAATATCGGGTCGGCTAGCAGTTAAATAGAGTAAGCTCCCGATCCTCGATATTTACGAATGTCGACCGAGATACCGTCTTCATCATTATCAAGCTCCCGATCCTCGATACTTACGAATGTCGACCGAGATACCGTCTGTAGTGCCCCGTCCCTACATCGTGTCCCGTTCTCCGTCCACGGGGTGCGCGAGAAAAGAACACTGTCGCTATCGATTCGGTCGGGACCGATAGATCGGATCGATTGAATCGATCGAACGGGAACGGTTGAATTAAGATCCATTCCCCGTTATGGAATGGCTTCTTCGGAACCAAGTCTCATATTCAGCGGGTTGCGTCTCAAGTATTGACTCTGCGGCTGAGTCGGGAGAGACCTCCCGTTGCTCTGCTTTTCACGCCGCTTGCGTTGGTTTTGGCTTTGTTTTCTGAATGCGTTTTCGTGAATGTTTTCGATGGTTTTCATGGCTTGCATTTCGAACTCGCATTTCTTATCGAACTTCTTGAATAATGCAGTGTTCTAATCGGTTGCTTGTGCGCTTTCAGGTAATCGTGTAGGCGACGTCTAGCGCGACCAACAAGTTCTCGCCTGAAGTAAACTCAAGGTGAGTGGCTAACCCTTCTCTTCTCGACCCCTTCCTAGGTAAATCGATAGTGTTGTTGCGAATGAAAGAATAAATATAAGGGCACGGATACGATAAAATGATTGAGTTTTCAAAGAGAATGTAGGCTATGTCTTAATAACGAAAAGAAAATTGGTCTTTGCACGGTCATGGACAACTTGTCGACAAGGTAGAGTTTTTCCGCACGGCAACCCGGGACCACGGGATCGTTGCGGCCAAGAAAGAAAACAATTACAAAAGCTGTGATGGCACGAGTTAGGCGGGGACTTGCAGCGGGGCTCGCTACTCGCGCTGAAAGGTGCCCCGTCTAACAAAAGCAAAAAGGAGTCCATGATGGCTCTGGGAGCCAGTGACCAAGCACACGAAATATTGCACTTGGTATGAAAATGATAACAATTGACAGGGAAGAATATGGTAAGTTTCATAAGGCGCGGTGCGGTCCGCCGTGGGTAAGTTCCAACGTATTTTATATTATGTTTGTCATATGCTTGTTGAAATTCATTAGGATGGTTAGAAACATTCATGTACTAAGTCATATAAACTCTTCAACCAAATGAGAGCTTGGAACTTAAATAGCCACGCACCAGTACAAAGTGTAATGTACTGATCCTCGCTCTCCACGCAGGTACCCCGAACCACGAAGGGCGTGCCACTTAAAAGCTCAAGGCGACGTGAACTCTTTTGAAGCCTCGTCCGCGCGTGAAGGCTTGTGTTCTAAAATCCTTTTGAAGACTTCGCACTCAGTACAAAGAAGAATAGATGGCGACTCGGCTTCCCTCGATCGTAGGTGTAAAGTGTGACTATTTTGCTTGTAAAAAGGGGATATAATGTATGGAACGACTATCTCATCAGCGTTCATTTTGTAAGTCGAGTCATATTGTAGCCCGCGCGGCAATGATTGTAATGGAGTCAATGTAAATGAAGTTTATTATCAATGAAAAGTCTAGTTCTATTTCAAATGTGTCAGTCAATTTCTCTGCGTACTCTAACTTGATGTTGTGTTTCGGATAACCTTATGACTATGCCTTGTGCGATCGCAACTTAGGTTCGCACGGCATCACGCCCGGGGGACGACTATCGATTCTACGGAATCGGGACGTGACATAATGGTATCAGAGCACGGCTTTACATCCTTTGACCTCGCTTCGATGAGATAAGTTTTTCCATACAATGAGTCCGTAATAATTTGTGACTGATGCGTTGCCTTCGTATCGCAGAGGTGCCGGAACCCACGGCAGGGCAAGAGCAGAGCGCTTCTAGCGGCTCTAGTAGTTCGCGTCGTTCGCGGGCCGAACCTTCTAATGATACCATCGAAAGGATGCTGCGCATGATGGAGGCGCAGCGGAACCAGTCCGAGAACTGACATCAATAGACAGAGGAACGACAGGCCCAGTTCGAAGCTCGCTTCGACGCACAGGCTAAACTTCAACAAAAGCAGCTGGATACCCTGCAGCAGATCGTCCAGACAATCGTGGCCAACGAAAATTCTGCGACTGCGCCTGCCGTCACCACGCCTACTGTCACCGTGTCGGCGGTCCAACCCATTGAAGTCGACACGGAGGAGCCCGAGCGTCAACCTGCGGCACCGAAAAAGTACAACTTTGAAGTGTCAGAATTCAAGAAAGTGTGCCACACTTCCTTCAGCGGCACCGAAGGCCCTTCTATGGCGATCGACTGGTTGGAAGAGCTGGAAGATCACTTCGAGCTCCTCAGCATTGAAGAATCAAAGCAAGTCGCCTGCGCACAACTTCAACTACGGTTGAACGCGCACGACTGGTGGGCCGTGCACAAGCGAGCAATCCGACGCGACAACAACACAGCGCCGATCTCTTGGGCTACGTTCCGCAAGGCTTTTGAAGTCGAGTACCTTCCGTCAGCCGTTCGTCAAGCGAAGGAAAATAAGTTCATGCAATTGAAGCAAAGGAACCGGACAGTAGAACAGTATGCCGCAGAATTCAACAAGTTGTCCAAGTTTGCTAGTGCGTTTCTGCCTACAGAGGAGTGCCGTGTACGACGGTTCGAAGTGGGTGTGCGACACTCTATCGGTGCGCATGTCGAGGTCATGGAGTACAAGACCACGGGCGAGGCTCTGAATCACGCTCTCCGCCTTGAGAGCCTGCATCCTTCCGTTGATGCCGACTTTGTGCACAATTCCAATCACAAACGTCCTAGCTATACGGGAGGCAACAACTACGCGTCAAAGTGTCCACACACTAGCGGCTATAAAGGCCGAAACCCGTTACCGCGATGCAGAATTTGCCACCAGCTTGGGCACACAGACGACCACTGCTTTGCCAAGGCAGAGTGCTACACTTGCGGGCAGAAGGGTCACTTTGCTCGAAACTGCCAAAATCCTCGACCGAATCGCAATGTCCGGCCACAACAAAATCGTCAAGAGAATCGAGGACAGGCGCCCCGACCTGCTCAGCCCGCTCAACCCAACAACCAAGACCGACGTCCTAATGCACAAGGGCGCGTCTTCGCCCTGACTCGAGACGAGACGTTTGCTTCCGACACTGTCGTGACAGGTATATTGAATTTCAATAATGTACCTGCTCGTGTGTTATTTGATTCAGGCGCTTCGCACACATTCATATCGGCAGACTTCGCCGCCGAGCACAAATTTCCTGTAATGTCGTTAGACCTTGACCTTAGCGTAAGTATGCCTTCGGGCGTGCCACTACTCACAAACTTAGCCTGCGGGGGAGGAACCATATGTATTGGGGGTCAAAAGATCGGTCTTGATGCGATAGTTCTATATATGAAGGACTTCGACATCATACTGGGTATAGATTGGCTCGGTCCTTGCAACGCTACAATCGACTGCGCAGGAAAGAAGGTCACCTTCCGCATACCTGGAGTGCCCAAATTCTGCTATTCGTGTGGTGAAGCGTCGCTGTCCTGCATGGTGAACTCGGCAATTTCGGCTCGGAAGCTGCTGCATTCCGGATGCGAAGGCTACTTGGCGTCCGTTCGTGACATGAGACAGGATGGTGCAAACGCGGGTCAGACCGACGTTGTGGCAGAATTCCCAGACGTATTCCCGGACGAGATACCCGACATGCCGCCCGATCGAGAAATAGAGTTCACCATCGACACATTCCCTGACACCCGACTGATATCGAAAGCTCCGTACAGAATGGCCCCTGCAGAATTGAAAGAATTGAAGGCACAACTTCAGGAATTACTCGACACAGGGTTTATCCGTCCGAGTGTCTCGCCGTGGGGTGCGCCCGTGCTATTCGTGAAGAAGAAGGATGGATCGATGCGACTCTACATCGACTATCGGAAATTGAATAAAGCCACCGTCCGAAACAAATATCCCCTACCCCGCATCGACGACTTGTTCGACCAGCTCCAAAGTGGAACGGTGTTTTCGAAGATTGATCTGCGATCGGGTTATCACCAACTCAAGGTCAAGCCAGATGACGTGCCGAAGTCTGCCTTCTGCACTCGTTACGGCCACTACGAGTTCTTGGTAATGCCGTTCGGTCTGACAAACGCTCCTGCCGTCTTCATGGATCTAATGAACCGGGTGTTCCGTCCGTTCGTTGACAAATTCGTAGTAGTCTTTATCGATGATATCCTCGTCTACTCGAAGGATCGAGCGCAACATGCAGAGCACCTGCGGACGGTACTCCAAACCCTTCGAGAGAATCAGTTGTATGCGAAGATGAGCAAGTGCGAATTCTGGCTGAACAGCGTCTCATTCCTTGGGCATATCATCTCCGCCGCGGACATCGTAGCCGATCCGAAGATAGTTGAGGCAGTCACTGATTGGAGACGGCCCGCATCAGTTAGCAAAATTCGAAACTTCCTAGGCTTGGCAGGATACTACCGACGCTTCGTGAAGGACTTCGCGAAGATTGCATCGTCGTTGACTCGCCTCACCTAGAAAGGAGTCACGTTCGAGTGGTCAGACGACTGTGAAGCTTCCTTCCAAGAGCTCAAGCAACGGCTCGTTTCGGCCCCGATACTTGCACTTCCTGAAGGGACGGAGGGATTTCAAATCTTCAGCGATGCTTCTAGCCAGGGCTTGGGGTGTGTGCTCATGCAGCGGAATAAGGTGATATCTTTTGCTTCCCGGCAGTTGAAGCCGCATGAGAAGAACTACCCCACGCACGACCTAGAACTAGCGACAATTGTGTTCGCATTGAAGCTGTGGCGTCACTATCTCTATGGCGTGGCGTGCAGGATTTATACGGACCACAAAAGCCTCAAGTATCTCTTCACCAGAAAGAACTGAATTTGCGGCAGAGGCGATGGCTCGAACTGATCAAAGACTGACTTATCAATCGACTACACGCCGGGCAAGGAAAATGTTGTAGCGGATGCGCTGAGCCGGAAGTACTTAGCTTCGTTATGCATCAACGATCGACTGCTGCGTGACTTAGAAGGAATGGGCATTGAACTCCGAGTTCGTTTCAGAGACGTGAAACTGTCACAACTGCAGGTGGAACCGAGCCTACTGGAGAGGATCAAGTCTGCTCAGAATGACGACCCATACCTGGAGAAGATGCGGAAGCTGATATCGACAGGAAAAGCGTCCGACATTGCAGAGGACGAGTCGGGAGTGTTGCGAGTGAAGTGACGGCTATGCGTTCCGGATGACGCAGAACTTAGAAAGGAGATAATGTCGGAGGCGCATTATGCGAAATATTCTTTGTATCCTGGTAGCACCAAGATGTATAAGGACCTCCGCATTGTCTTTTGGTGGCACGGCATGAAAAGGGACGTAGCGCTCTTTGTATGGCATGTCAGCAAGTCAAAGCCGAGCACCAGCAACCGGACGGGGAGATGCAGAACCTCGCCATTCCAGAGTGGAAATGGGATCATGTCACTATGGACTTTGTTGTTGGCTTGCCGAGGACGCCGCGGGAAAACGACGCCGTCTGGGTCATCTTCGATCGACTAACCAAGTCAGCGCACTTCATCGCCATCAAAGTTACTTGGAGCGACTAACCAAGTCAGCGCACTTCATTGCCTCCATCTCTTCTAACATTTCTTTGAGTTCTTCATTCTGCGCAAGAATATCAGAATGATGTCTTTTCAAATCCTCCAATTCCTTTGCTGAGTCGTCCATCACAGCGCCCATTTCATGATGATGTGGTATCCGTTGTTCATCAAAATTATCCCCACCTGCTTCTTAGTGTTCTTCCTCTCCCTCTTTTTCAACTTTTCTATAGGTGGCTCATCTTCTTTGTGCCTTTTTCTTCCCCAACAGGTATAACCAGATCTTCCAATATCATCTTCGATCTCAACTTGTTGTGATATTCGGCCTTGAGGTAATTTGAGATTTCGTACCCATTCCATGTGAAAAATCTTGGGTAATCAGGAATTGGGGCGAACTTCCTTTCCACAAATTTACTATGTTCTGCAAACCAATAGAGGAAGTATATTGTGCAACCTTCCAATTTATGGAAAGCCATTGAGTAATCCCCCCGTTCAGTTTTGCTTCTACTCCTCTTTATGCTATCCATTACATATGCCAGGATTAACCTTGGCCAGCATATATTGTTGATTACGTCCACACTGTCTACCAAGGCCAAGAATCTGTACGACAAATTTGAACCGCCAGACTTTGTGAAGAATACTGTTTGCCACAAGTGAAAGATTATTAGCTTGACCAAATCATCTGGATTAACAGCGTTATCTCCGCCACGAAGCCGTCGTAACAATTCAAAGAACTTGTCTCTCATTTCCTTATTCGTGACTTCTAAGTGTTTGCCCTTAGTATTAGCCAGCAATCTTGTGAAGTGATCTCTACACAGGCTCAATGATGCTGGTGGTGTGGGCTGTTGTTGTTTTTCCTTTATCAATCTTCTGTAAAAAACATCATTATCGCTTTCTTCATTCAGCGGTAGACCGAAGATGACTGCCATATCGTCGACGCTTGGCGCAATTTTAACAGTGGTGCTCAATTCAAAGCACCCGACGCCATCTTCTTCTTCTGTGTAACTTGCAATTAAATTCTCAAGCCCTTCCGTTACCTTGGCCAATTCGGAGACGTGGACTCTGTTTTGGTAGAAAATTTCGACAAAATTCCAGAAACCGGTATTCTTCAAGGAATCAATAACTGTCTCAGGTAAACGGCCAACATCTTGATTGACCTCCTCCATAAGATTTAGCATTGGCTTGAAGGTAGAACGAAAATGTCTTGAATCCTTATTCCTGACAGATTTTTTTCTACAAAAAAAAAAAATTAGGTCGGAGAATGGCCATTCATATGGGTTTTAACACTGGGAATGACATTCTTCGTATAAACTAACATGGAGAATGTTATTCTCCGTTTCAAACTAAACGGAGAATAGCATTCTCAATCGTTTTAATACTGGAAACGGCATTCTCCGTGTAAGACAACACGGAGAATACCATTCTCCGTTTCAAATTACACGGAGAATGTCATTCTCCGTTTAAAATAAAACGGAGAATGAACATTCTAATGTGTTTTAACACTAGGAATGTTATTCTCCGTTTCAAGTTAGACGGAGAATGACATTCTCCGTTCCAAATTAAACGGCAAATAGAATCCTCAATCGTTTTAACACTGAAAATGCTATTCTCCGTGTAATTGGAAACGGAGAATGCTATTCTCCGTTTGTAAAAACACGAAGAATAGCATTCTCTTTCGTTTTAACTCTTGTAATGCCATACTACGTTTAATTTAACACGGAGAATAGAATTCTTCGTTTCAAATTAAACGGAGAATAGCATTCTCCGTTTAAATTAACACGGAGAATAGCATTCTCATGTGTTTTAACACTGAGAATACCATTCTCCGTTAAAGTAAACGGAGAATGATATTATTGATTTAATTTAGACGGAGAATGGCATTTCAAGTGTAATTTGACAGGGAGAATGAACATTCAAATGTGTTTTATAATGGAGAATGTCATTCTCCGTGTAATATATACAAAATTTGCAAACATAAACTCAAAGTTATACCTTCTGTTTGCACTTCTTCTTATATTTTTTTTGTTTAGCAACTTTTCTTTTTTTTCTTCTGTGCAACTTTCTTAGAATAGGATTTCGGTTGTTCTCCGTTTTTCCCTTTTGGATTTTCTGTAACTGGTGCATCTTCTCTAATTGGTGATGCTGCCGGTGATGATTCTGCCGCTGATGCCGACATGGTGTGAAGATTGCGAATGGGAAGGAAGGTTTGAAGATTTTGGAGGAGAATGACCTAGGTTTGAGTACAGAGTGGAGTATGGAAGAAGAGGAAGAATCGAAACGGTTTTCTTTTTTTTTTGTAATAAAAGGGTTCGGGGTGTTTTGAATTAATTATAAGGGAAAAATGTTATTCGATGGAAGGGCAAAAAGAATCGAAACCGTTTGGACTCCTTTCTGCTTAATTATATTAATTAGAAGGGCAAAAATGATTTTGCTTAATCAAAAAGAATCGAAGCCGTTTGGCAAAAATGTCATTACAACTCAACAAAACAAATGAACATAATACATTAGATATAAAAGAAGAAGAAAAAAAATCATCGTCTTCCATATTCGATCATTTCAGATTGGACTCATTTCTGCTTAATTATATTATATAAGCAACTTTTTTAGTACTTCATTGTGCTCTGAAGTTGTAATCCATTCAGTAGTTTTGCGTCTTTCCATTTCCGAATCAAACTGCATATAACAAACATAACATCAAAAATATTGCTCTAAAAAGTTTAAGTTTTTGACGACATATTTTCAGACTTACATTGAGAGAACCGTAGTGTAGACTACATCGGTCTTTCATTAATGCAATTACAAAAATCCCACAATCAACAAAATTGCCTTGGTGGGGAACATAAGAACGACATTTTATTGCAAAAGTAGAAAAGCTGAACCTAGCATCTCTCAACTTCAAAATCTCTTCTTCGAGAAAAAGATCCAAATTTGAAAGTTACAATTACCAGAATACAATATTACCACGTATCTTGTACCCAATTTATAAAAATTGATGAATATGAGCTTACTATTTCTTTTATGACTGTTTTGTTTTGAATCGGCTCATCTTTAGATGCAAGTGAGTCCCAAATTTCAACAGTCCTTGTTTTAACCAGAACTCTTGCAAGAGTATATTGTTCGTCCAAAAGAATGGGTATGTATATCTGAATCAGGATTAATTAGGTAAAACAAATTAGTAAATTTTCAAAAAATTAGGAATAATATTTAAACAGAAATACATTAATACCTCGTTACAAGTGCTTAAAGATCCCATGTAATCCTGAAAATATTTGTACTTCTTCCATATTTTATGAAACTTTTTGTCGGATGTAGGTAACGTTTCTTTCTACATACACATCAATTAATACATTACGAAGGACAAACAAATGAAAAAATTGTTAATACATATGCATTGAATAATAAAATACTCACTCACCGTTATCCTTATTGGTAAAAACCATACATTAGCTTTATTGGAGGTTCTTTTCCGTTCCTCCGCGGTGAGAAGAGCAAAGACAATGCCTACAATCTGAATAAATTATTAAAAATGTCAGCGATGGAATCGAAGTAAACATAGATGGCATTTAAGAATAAATATACTATCTATACATATCCCATTTTTAATTCTCGTTAAAGGAGCTAAGGACTTCATCTCAAACCGAGACACATAGATTTTGTTGCATGATAATATTATTTCTCTAAGAAAAGAAACGAATAAATTAGGAGAAAAAAACTGTTGGAATTAAATCAAAACTCATATTACTTACTCGTCAGGTCTATCATCGGCAAAAATATAGTCGTAATAACTTGAAGAACCACTAGTACAATTGCTAGGCTTCGAGGTTGAACCCTTTGTTAAACTTTTCGATGGTGTGACCGGATCTAAATTTTCACGCATTCTTTTCGAAGAACTGCTAAAGTCAGTTTCTTCTGTAGGACACAATGCGAGAATTCGGTCCAATGCTTTACTACGGTTCTGTAGCATCACGTCCTCCTCATCGGAAGATTCAACGGAAACCTCCTTCACATTATTAAATACTCTAGATGAAGATGCCTTCTTCAAAGATGGAGATTCTTCAATCTTCTCAAAACGTCGAGATAAATTCATTTGTTCAATTTCTAATGAACAAAGCTTAGAATTGATCTTTACAATTTCAGCTGAAATCGTCGACAGATGTTCTTCAATCATGCGCAACATACGCGGAATGAAGGTTTCATTTGGAGCTGCAACCAATCTTCTACGTCTTCTACATTTCTAACCACACGAGTAGACATCTTGAGAACAAGAAAACTATTGTATTTCAGAAAACTATTCTATGTATTTCAGAATGAATAATAGTACTATGAAACAAAAAAACTATTGTATATATAGCAAGAGAGAAGTACAAAAAGTGAGGAAGATGGAAAGACAAATAAATTTCGAGACTAGCAAACAATCTACTAGCCGTTTGATTGAGGAGGGCTCGAGGAAGATTCTACTAGCCGTTTGAAAAGTACAAAAGGTTATCATGATCAACTTCAATTAACGAACTCTATAAGAGGTTTAATTCCGTTTGATTGAGGAACTCGACGAAGTCCGTCGCGAACCGGAACTTCTTTCTTTCTTCATCTCCGTTTCTCCTTCCACCACCACCACCATGGCCTGTAGCTTTATAACAAAAATATTAAATTGTTAGATATAACAAAAAAATACTAATTACGGAAAGATTACTAATTCAAAATCAAACAGAACACATATTCATAGAAAACATGAGATTAAAGATGAAAGTGTCACAGAAGCAACAACACAATTTTACAACAACTAAACAGACTCTGCTAAGCAATAACTAAAATTAGGGATTGTGTCCTTGTATTTAATTTACACAAAGAAGAGATTTGAGAGAACGAGCTTTTATCGGCTTCCTAAATGTACCATTCTCCGTCCTAAATGTACCATTCGTCGTCGGTGTTATTATCTAGATCGCCAGCGACGGTGGTGTCGTCTACATCGCCTACAGACCTGGACACACTGTGTCCTTAGGAATTGTGTCCTCCTTGGATTTAATTTACACAAAGAAGAAATTTGAGAGAACGAGCTTTTATCGGCTTCCTAAATGTACCATTCTCCGTCCTAAATGTACCATTCGTCGTCGGTGTCACCATCTAGATCGCCAGCGACGGTGGTGTCGTCGTCTACATAGCCTACAGACCTGGACACACTGTGTCCTTCCTTTCCGGCCGACACACAATTATTGTTTTATATACGTAGTTGCACAAAATATTAAATTGCATGGACAAAAGAGAAAGTAAATATGAGTTAATTTAGGGTGTTCATTGAAAATTTGCATTGAAGAATGACCTGCTATAGCAAGTTAACAAGAGGTCAAAAGTCAAAAACAACATTAAATGATGTCTCCTGCATTATTTCATCTGAATTTAATCTGAACCGTTGGATTAACATCCAACGGTCAAGATTTTGGATGTATCGATACATCCAAAAAGGGTGGATGTATTGTAGAATTTTTCTATATATATATGGAGAGAGAGAGGCTAGACAACAGTAGAGAAGAGGAAACGGAGGGGATATATATAGTGTAGAGAGAGGGAGAGAGAGGCTCAACAATAGTAGAAAAGAGGAAACGGAGGGCAAGTAGGGATGGTAAAGGTGGTGGTGCTGGGGCGTCCACTTTCCCGATAGGATTCCGTTGGCGTTCCATGGTATCGTACCGGAGCTCCAACACCACATGCATTTGTAAAAATGTCGGTGAGGACAATCTTAAGGATACAGTGGCTGGCGGAGACAGGGTTCAAGGAATCAATCCGGAAGCAAAGCGGCAGGTCCAGTGAAGATGTTGAGGGACTCCTACCCTTCGTGGGCGGGCTATGTTCAAGCCGGCCAGAGGGGTCGGGGTGAAGGAAATGTCCTAGTTGAACCTTGTGTCAAGGAGGATCAGCCAATCGCAGAAATTACAGTTGAGGACTTAGAAGAGTCATGTTAGTACTAGAAATACACGGTTATGTTGTATGTAATGGGGAACGAACCGTTGTATAACTCCGTGCCTACGCTACTCCGAGTTCGAAGTCCAAAAGGGAGTTTGGAATTCTTCACTCGTGAAAATGGTTATTACTTTAGCAAAATTCGGCTTACAGGAGGATATGGAATAAGTGCTACAAGTAGGGCCATGGACTGACAGTTAATTGTGATGAAACAATGACACCTAGAGACCAATTTTGATCGGAAGCGGTTCGAAGCAGTGCCGGTATGGGTCAGGTTCTCATGGCTTAGACCACAACTTTAGAATCATCAAGCTATCTCCAAGATTACAAGTTTGGCAGGTACCCATATCAGTATGGACAAGTATACGGAGTGTCAGCAGTAGCTGGAGTTTTCTCGAGTCTTTATTGAGATTAAAGCCTAATCTATATTGCCTACTTTTTTTGGCATACTTCTTCCTAATTGGGAACGGATATACCAGCATATAGAGTAGGAATGGGTGCCGCCACGGTGTAATGAGTGTAGTTTTCGGCACATCGCTCGGCAGTGCAGTAGCCCGAAAAAGAGTGTAGGTGAAGAAGAGGGAGATGGTAAGCAGGAAGTGCAACAAGGGAGCAATTTCGAGGTTGAATCGCCGATGGTGGTAGATGTGGAAGAGCATATTAGTGATTGGGAGTCCCAGTTTACCTTGACGGAGGCACAACCTAGTGTGAGCAGGGGGCCAAGCTACTTCTAGGTGAGCCTCTAGAAAGGGGGGGGGGGGTTCCTTCTGCATTGGTCACGGCCATTTCCTCTGTATCTGGGCCAAATATAATAAAGGGACCTCTGATTGTCCTAGGTAAGACTTATATGGTTATCAGAAACAGAAATAAGTGCCCCGACTCCACTCTACCATTCCTCCTGAGAATGAGGCTCATAGAACTTATAAAGAGGGGCTAATCGAAGAAAATCCACGGTGGGAATTAATGACGAGGAAAAATCGGGGAGGGAGTAGGAGCTAGTGCACCATTGTACGTATTGTCGTGCAATCCCCCCCCCCCCCCCCCCCCCCCCCAGCGTATGAGTATCGGACATGCCAATGGATTTCCAAAGGGCTTTTGGTTGTCGTTCTTAGTTCTTATGGATGGTGCGAGTTGTTAACTCGATAGGGTGATGTCGTGGAGGGGATGGTCTCTCTTGTGTCTGCATTTTGTTGATGTGTATTTTGTATATTAACTACATATAGGTGATAGGAGTGTAATGGAGTTTGTAAGTGTTGTTGGGTTATAGGTTTTTGTCCTATAACCTATTTGGAAATCAATACATTTACCATTTAGAAAAAAAATACACACTGAAATGCCAGATTTGGTGCCAGTTTATTTCTCTCTTCGGAAAGGAGTGAACTTATTCATAGCCAGTCTACAAATTTTCTTTAGGATTTTAACTTAATAGAGATGGATTAAACATATGATGAACAATGCATTTAAATAACTAATTAAAAAAAATTAAAATGCTACTCATTCTGTTACTTAACTATGTGATAATCAATGAAGATTCATGACATCAGTCACAATTTGAGTATATTTATTTGGAGACAGTTCTTCATCAAAACTGCAGCAGTATTGTAGAAGAAATAATGGGATAATTTCATTAAGATGGGTAAATACATATATATAGGAGAGGACTAGCCTCTCACTATTGTATCTACCTGACGTGGGACTAAACCCAATAATACTTATAATTAATACCCTCCCTCATGCTAGAGCATAGATATCAATCATGCCCAGCTTGTTACATAGAAAATATACACGACGACCTAAAAAGGATTTCTTGAAAATATATGCTATTCAATCTCCATTTCTCACATGGTGAAATGTGATTACCCCCTTTTGGTATTCATCAGGGACGAAGTGGATGTCGATCTCAATATGTTTAATCAGTTCATGACAATGTTCTAAAAATCGGCATAGGCGTCCGCCTAGGCGCTAGGCGCCCGCCCACTGCACCGAAACCCCCCTAGGCGGTAGGCTAGGCGGGCCCTAAGCGGCGGATTTTTTTGAATTTTTTGATTTTTTTTTTTTATTTTGTTTATTCTTAGTTGTATTTTGGATATTTGTTCGGGTTTTAAGATAGTATTTGGATTTTAGAATATTGAAATTTCAAATTTCAAATTTCAAATTTTCAAAAAAAAAAAAAAAAAAATCTAGGCGGCGCCTAGCGCTAGGCGGACCTCCGCCGCACCGAGTTCGCCTAGCGATTTTTAATACATTGGTTCATGAAATACGAAATTGGTAGCAACGTGGATGGTTGATTGATTAGCACACCACATGTCGATGTCGCCTCGGTCTCCACAACGCTCGGCCCCTCCGTAGAAGTGGTAAGGGTCGAGCGGACGGCGATATCTTTCGTTGTCGCGGAAGGGGTCACGGTAGTAGTCGTAGCAGAAAGGAGCCCCACGCAGGGGTTCATCGTAATAAACTCCTCGCGGGGGAAATGGGGGGGTCGTGGTGGGTTGGAGGGAGGACCCGCGGGGGGCTGTCGGAGCGGTGGAGGGCCCGCGGGGGGCTGTCAGGCCCATGGGGAGTCTGTCGTCGGCGTGCGGGTGTCCCTGTTGTGGGCTGCTGCTGCTGTGCAGGCCCTGCAGGGGGGTGGGGTACCGCGGCCGGTTGTGGTGGTTGTCGAGTTCGCGAGCAACGCGTTGATTTTTGCGACGTGGTCGGCGATGGAGGTGTTGATGGAGGCGTGGGTTGCCGCGGTACTCTCGGCCTGGGCGTCAAGACAATTACGGATGCCGTCGACAGTGGCCTCGAGTCGAAGGAGGCGTTCGTCGTTGGATGGTGGTGTAGGCACCATGAGGTCAGGAGGATCGACCGGCTTTGATACCAACTTGTTACGCGCTTCTTTTTGCTTGGCGAAGGCATACATAACTGGGTGATGGAACGAAGACGATGAAAAAGAAGCCGTCTGGTCTTGTGACCTGTCTGCCTTGGTATTGCGCGTAATTGCAGGCACGGACGCTTCCCAGATCGGAAGAAGTACCGCCTATTTCTTTGATTGAACTTTTCTTTGATAATCTTCTCAAGAGAATTCCCACATCTATATATCAATAGAGGATGGCTACAATTGCTAACCATAATTTGTTGGAAAAGAAACTAATTAATTACTAATAATATCTTTCCTTGAAAGGAAAGATATTTATTAGCAATATCTTCTTTGAAAGGAAACTAATCATTAATTACTAATAATATCTTCTTTGAAAGAAAACTAATTATTAATTACTAATAATATCCTTCCTTGAAAGGAAAGATAATATTAGCAATATTTTCTTTGAAAGGAAACTAATTATTGCTAATGTTATTAATAATATTGTCAAGTAGTGCCACCAGCTAGGTCTGGGCAACCCTAGCCGGATCTTGTGTCTTTCTTCTTGGCCGGTCGATGTGAGTAACGGGTAAAGGTTCGTCCGAACCGACCCGTAACAGTATGCACCTTTTCTGAAACTTCTTCTCCTTCTCTTCTTTCTCCTTCTCCTTTTCTATCGGTTGCTTCTAGGTTTTTGAAAGAACTGAATTTCTGGTCGAATTTTGATATTTTTACCCTTTTTTTTGAACCGAGACCTAGTCGGCCAGCTAGGCTCGTCTAGCCACCTAGTCGGCTACCTAGGTCCGATTATTGCTTGAGCCAATTTTTTTGCGGACTAGCCCCCTAGTCGAGTCGGTAAAGGCCGATTACCGACTAGTCGAGGACTAGTCGGATTTTTAAATCAGTGGATGTAGACCATCGATCTGTAAGACTTGCTCCCCAATCAGCATCTATGAAACACTCAAGACGAGTATGCCCCTGATTCTCTATACGGATTCCTTTTCTCATGTTCTGAGCTAGATATCCTGAGAACTGTCTGCCAATGCATAACTCGTGGAGAAGCCATAAATCTACTCACTACACTGACAGCAAAAGAAATGTCTGGACGTGTCATCACCGCCAAGTAATTGAGTTTCTCAACCAGCTAAAGATACTTCTCAGGATCGGTCACCGGTATCCCCTCATCTAGAAGTAACTTTACTCCGAGATACATTGGTGAAGTTGCTCCCTTTGATTGCATCATCCATGCTTCAGTTGGTATGTCAAGAACATACTTCCTTTGAGACAGTACAATGTCTTGCTCGTCCCGTGTGACTTTGAAGCCCAAGAAGTACTCCATTGCTCCCATATCTTTGATATGAAATTGTTCGTCCAGATACTTTTTCATCCCGTCAATACCCTGATTAATCTCTCCCGTAATAACGATGTCATCAACATAGACACTGATTAGTATCTGATAGGCTGATATTTGTCGATAAAATACTGAATGATCTTTCTTCGATTTGCACGACCAAACCAAACATGAGGTGATTGTAGAGGACGTTTCGCATATAACATACTTTATCCTCCCTTGCGACGAACCCAGGAAGTTGTGCCACATACACTTCACCTTCAAGGTTCCCATAGAGAAATGCATTCTTCACATCCAACTAAAGTAAGGGCAAGTCACAGCGGATGGCTAAGGATAGGAGCACGTGCACAAAGGTCATCATGGCAACTGGAAAGGTCTCAAAATAATCTTCGTCGTAAGTCTAAGAATGTTCTTTTGCCACAACGAGCCTTCAGACGGTCTAAAGTGTCATCTGGTTTCACCTTGATTGTGAACACCCATTTGAAACCTACCAACTGCCTTCTTACCAGCAGACAAATCCACCAAATCTCATGTAATGGCGTGAAACATAAGTGCTCGAGTTATTTCCAACAGATGACGGTTCTTACATTTTGCCACACCATTTGTTGTGGTGTATAAGAACAGGAAGTTTGGTGGATAATCTTGTGTTTAGCTAGATGAGAAGCCAATGTCCGAGATGAGAAGCCAATGTCCAAGACACATACGACCGTTGTCGCTCCGAAGACACTTGATAGAAATCCCGAATTGGATTTTATTTTCGCAAAGAAAATACACCAGATATAAAATAATTCGAAATGGTTCTCCATAAGATAGACATATGTGACTCGTAAGTAGTAATCAACAAAAGACAATATTTGAACCCTATCACCGATTCAACGGGACAAGGACCCCATATATCATAGTAGACTAATTCAAACGGAGCAGAAACAGATTTATCCAAACTCACTGGATAAGATGCACGATGATGTTTAACTAGACTACATGACTCAAAATTTAGAGAAACGTGAAGATCTAGCAAAGGCTAATTTCTAGAGAGCTTGGATAGATGGATGGCCACGCCGACAATGCAACTCAAAAAGGTAGTGAGATACTCACACAGGCAACAGACGAATTCAAGTCAACTAGATATAAGCCTCCAACGACATGTCCCCTACCATCTTTAGGTCCTGAAAAACACAACTATCAGGAAAGAATGTTATCGAGTAGTGTAAGCAACGGTTTATCCGACTAATGGATAATAGACTAAATGGGTTTCCAGGTGTATATAAAACTGAAGTGAGTGGCATGGTGGAAGAAAGACCGGTACTTCCTCTTCCATGAACTTTCAGAGAACTGACATTCACAATAGTAATATATGTCACACGACCCACAGACACATAATCATACAGCATAACTGCATCCCCTATCATGTGGTCAGACACACCTGAATCGATCACCCTTTGTTTTGATTATACCACACACGCCGCTGAATATCCGGCTGCGGATCTAGATGTAGAGGCTGTCTTTGCAATCATCTGCACAGATCGTCATTCATCGTCATGAGCATCCGATACAACATTGGCAACATGAGCTTTGGGACACTGCCATTGAAAGTGGCCAAGTTGACCATAGCTGAAGCATGTTCGCGGTAGTCCTCCAACACACCCGACATTTGCTTGTCCACCATCACGACCAACATTTCAGCCACCATGTCTACCACTACAGCCCCCACGAAATCTACCACGAGCAACATCCAAGGCAGATCGATCAGCAGGTGAAGTACTCGTATCATTCACAACTACTTTAGCTGTCCGTAGGACACGAAAGTAGACTTCCATCAGAGATGGAACCTCGACACCAGCAATAATATGAGACCGTACAGAGTCTGCATTAGGACGAAGTGAGACAAGGTACGTCATGACATAGAGCTGCTAACGTTGAGTCCTCGCCTAATTGATATCTGTCGTCAGGGGTAACACGCGATCCATCTCATCAGTTAGGGCCTTTAAGGCACGAAAGCGGTCCTTATATGACTAGTCTTCTTGGCCAGCTCGGTAGACACTAACAAATCGTGTTTTCCATCAAACGCAATCGTTAGGACCTCCCACAACTCATTCACTGAGTCCGTGTTCTGAATTATATCCTCGACGGATAGTTCCATCTAATTCATCAACTATGTAAATAGTCTACTATCATCAGTCTCCCACTGCTCATATGTGGGATCAGTCTCCTTCGGAGGGTTGTCAGTAAGATGTTTGGACAACCGCATTCCTCAAAGCGTCTTCTCGACCTTCTTCTGCCATGTGGATTAGCTATCCAGACTATCCAGCCTCCGATCGACAAGTCGAATCAAACAATTGTACCAGTGATCGGTGTCCCCACTTTTGTGTTCCTGATACTGGTGCTACCGGCACTGGTTCACCGCAGTATTCGACATCCTTCAAGTTCTCGATCCGACTATCTCTTCTCTTCCCAACCCGATATTCACATCAACCTTGTCAATGCGCGATCAACGTAGCCAGAATTGGCTCGCATAATGTTGGCAGAGATCAAATATGGATTACACAAGTCAGGACAGAGATTCATACGAACATAGGTTGCTTTCTGTGAGATCATGATGTAGACACCGGACCAGAAACAAAGATTCACACAAACAATCAAGTTTTCTCTTTGTTGATGTCGTTTCGAGGTTCAGAGGTTCATGCAAACTATCATAGTTTGTCCTTTGAAGATCTCAACTCTGACGGATTTTTTTTATCAGATCTGAATTTTTTCTAGATATGTTTTTTCAGAATTTGGGTTGTCTAAGGTTAGGTTAGTAATGGATTTCATGGGTAGTGGCTAGGTTTAGGGTTTGGGATGGAGGGGAGGGGTGTCGACGGGAGGGGGGATCTGTCTGGATGAAGGGGGGTCAACATGATGGAGGGGGAAGTCGGCCTGGAGGTGGGAAGGGGAGGCGTAGTAGCAGGCAGGGACGGTGGCGGGCAGAAGGGGAGGCGGCGTGGTCGCGACGGCGGCAAGTGTGGCGGCTAGATGAAGGAGAAGTTAGAGTTATAGGATAAGAGAGGAGGGGTATAGCTATACCATATAGAAGAAATAATAGGATAATTTCATTAAGATGGGTGAATACATGTATATAGGAGAAGACTAGCCTCTCACTATTGTCTCTACCCGATGTGGAACTAAATCCAATAACACTTATACTAAACAAGTATCTTGACATGTAGCAGTCCGGATCTCAACTGTGTGGGGATGTACGGAAGTCCAGAAAATGGAACAGAGGTAGCAAGGATGGGTCCTTTCCATCCAGAAAAGAACACATTGCCTGATAGTGTAATTTGGAAGTTCATACAACTTCAACAATCGAATACTTCCTAATAAGCTTTGGCAAAAACCTTCCTATGGGTCATAGAACTAAATATATATAGTTTACTTCTTCAATCCTATTTCTGACTCAGACTCTCAGTAAGTGAACTTTTTGTGTTACTCTTCTTCCCATTATTACCTCCATTGACATGACTTGCTAACAAGAATAGTAGATGCAGAATCCTCCAGAATCAATTATTTAGCTTTCAAAACACTCCCCTAAGAATAAAGAGCACCGAGTGACATTTTACACAAACACATAAAGACCTGCTGCTACAGCTTACTTCGCTACTCCATAGTTGTGGTGAGGTTATATATCTTTACTGTTTAACTACAACAAGTTTGAAACCAACCATCACGACAAAAAGAAGCTCAAGAGTCCCTGGAAAAAATTTAGAATTAATTTTATATTTCAAACTCATGCATGCATGATAAGTTGAAAATGCATGCATGTATTATATTTAATAAATTATCTTTTTAATTTTGATCCACGTGCATTTGCATGTGCATACATATCTAGTTAAATTATTCCATCATGCCCCTAAAGCCCAATTTATGGGCTGAAAAAGCTGGATTCAGGCAGCTTTATAATTTTTATTAAGTCCGCTCAAAAGAAAACATTTATTCTCGACTCCTTGTGCTTCTGATTGAATTGATTTGATGCTATAGCAGTTCGAAAAGCAGCTTAGATGCAACCACAAATACATTGTGAAAGGGAGACAGATTACTCTCAGTAAGTGAACTTTTTTGTGTTACTTTTCTTCCCATTATTACCTCCATTGACATGACTTGCTAACAAGCAACATAGTAGATGCAAAGCCCTCCAGAATCAACTATTGTTAGCTTTTAAAACACTACTAAGAACAAAGAGCACTGAGTAACATTTTACACAAACACACAGAAACCCTGCTGCTACAGTTTACTCCAGAGTAGTGGTGAGGGTTGAGGGTTAAATGTCTTTACTGTTTAACTACAACAGGTTTGATGCTGACCGTCATGACAAAAAGAAGCTAGAGAGTCCCCAAAAAATAAGTAATTTTATATGTCAAACTCATGCATGCATGATAAGTTGTGAATTCATGCATGTATTATGCTTAATAATAAATGGTCTTCTTTTACTTTGATCCACGTGCAAATGCACGTGCATACATATCTAGTTTGAATTATTCTATCATGCCCCTAAAACCCATTTTATGGGCTAAAAGCTAGATTCACGCAGTCGTATAGTTTTTATAGAGTCCACTTAAAAGAAAACATTTATTCTTGCCTCCTTGTGCTTCTCGTTGAATTGATTTGATGCTATAGGACTTTGAAAAGCAGCTTAGATGCAACCACAAATCCATTGCAACAGGGAGACAGATTACAAATTTCATTCACCCTGGTTAAGGAAATTCACTAATGGAAGAGATTTCACCAAACCTCCTCTAACTAGATTTGCTACTGTTTACTTGACATTAGCATATCTTACTTGACATTAGCATATCTTCATGAGCTAAAGGTTCCATTGTATGTTCTAAGCAATGGAAAACTTGCATGTTTGCATTTACAAGGGAAGAAGGTTCAACCCATAGTTACTGAGAGCCGCTGTTGGAATAATGTTTGTTAATGTTTAAATGTAGCACTGCCTCTTGTGAAAGTGCTTCGAATGGTGGACCCTAATGAGAAACCAGCCATGGGAGTGTAAAAGGCAAGAAAAAAAGTTAATTTCAAGTTATCCTCTAACGTAAAACCTTGCCTAGTGCATCTATTTGCCAACATTGCACATGTCAAAACAAAATCTGAGATGATCCTCTCACCTTGTACTCAAAAATATCACCCAAACTTTCCAGAAATATGCTCATTTCTTACCTTATTTCTTAATGTGTAGTGAGTTTGATCTATAAAGCAAGATAGGTCTTATATTTTTCTTACAACATATTCCTTTTCAACTTTGATGGTATATTGCAATCACAAATCACTCAAAAACTTCCATTTCAGCAAGCATGTTTTGATTCTATGAACAACATCCTTGTCAATCTCTCTAACATGATAAATGATTTTATGTAGATATTGAAAACTATCACTTCTAGGCATCTCTTGTTCATCAATCAATCATCAATGTCTACTCTTTCAATTATACGCATCTATTGTTAAGCATATATTCAACTATATGTGTATACACATCGCTTTGAGTTACACTATATTACTGTGTATCCAAAATTTTGACTCATGCTAGAGTTACATTTCATGTACTATGTTTCCAATCCTACTAATTTTAAAACCCTTGTCCCAAAGTTTCTCTCCACAATTTTATGGGGAATAATACATCTTCACAACATAGAATAGTACAATGATCCCACAAAAGAAAGAGAGAAAATGATAAATGTTAAGCATATAAGTGACTATTAGTATTGTGGATCATACTTCAATTAAAAGAATGAGATAATAATGCAGATTAGATATCATGACATCGATGCCTAGATATACAATAAAAGAATAATGATTTACTTAATCATTCCAAAGAAAGAAAAAGGGCAATTAGAAGCCCTTTTAGTGACTCTATAAAATCCGACACCCACCTTTTGGCCCTCTACTTTCATAATTTTGAAATATTGCTATGCATCTACAGGCCAACTTACCATTTCAGTTTCTAGCTAACAAATGATATTTCTGGTTGGAAACTTAATTTCTTTTGGTTTCTTAGAAACTAAAAGAAACTAAGTTTCTAACACTTCAAAGTTTCCAATTGCCAAACATACCCTGAGATTAGATAAATCAGGAAAAGGCTCACTAACTTATAGAAAGTACACTTAGTAATTGAGGATCTACACATAAAGTTTATTTATAATAATTACTAGTGGTGAACACAGAATTGGAACTACCTGATACTCTTCTCCACTGCCTTGTTCATTCAGTTTTTGTATTGCTGCCTACACAGCAAGTGATGCTAGCAATATCAGTACATTTTGATAAAGTTAAAAAGGTTGGGAAGGAAGAGGCGCATTCAATTCTTCAAGTAGTTACATACCTGAACGTTCACTTTAACAGATTCATTATTTGGATCCAACCGCAATGCTGTTAGAAGTGAACTTTAAATGTTAGCTAGCTCTTATAGAAACTAACATTTGAAATGCTAATAATTGCAGGAAAATGTCCTGCTCATTCTAGAATGGTATAAAATTACAAAACTGTGTAGGCATGAATTGTTACTGTATGCATGAACATGCAGAGGACAATTATATTCAATGAAACTTCTAGAGCCAACAAAGCATTCACATAATGCACAAATCTCCTTGATCGACATACTTTTTTAATTTAGGGACCACAAGACATACAGATACACCTGTGGTATACAATACTATCCTGCCCCTGGAAAGTGGGAACTGAAATAGACTTCAGATTTGCAGTAAGTCAAAATGCAACAGAAAGTCCAAGCAGAATAAGAACAAAAGTATAACAACAACAAAAACTACAAAGCCATAATTTTGGGAGGCTGTTTGAACCCTCTTCTTCCATTCGGCTATGTAAAAGGCCATGTCCTCTGTAACACTAACAAAATCCATATCCCTTTTTAAAGCTTCAAACCATGTTCTTCTAGGCCCACCTCTAGTCCTAGCGGCTCCATTGACTACTATATTATTGCTCCTCCTCACGGGAGCATCTATTTTCTATTATTTTGTTCTAAATTGGCGTCACATCTAACATCTCACGGATACACTCATTATATGATATCCTTGAATGTATTGCCACTCATCCATCTTAGCATTCTCATTTTGGCTACACTTACTTAGTGGATATGTTTCTTAATTGTTAACCACTCTAATATAAAGCATGGTTCGTCTTACAACAATCTTGTATAATTTTTCTTCCAACTTAGGAGGTATTTTGCGAACATAAATTACTCCTGAAACACAATCCTCCATTTCAACTATCATGTTTTAATTCCATGCATGACGGCCTTCTCAATCTCTTCGTCATGATGAATGATTGATCCATTGATCCTACATAGCGAAAACTATCACTCTTAGGTATCTCGGGTCCATCTACATGGACTCTCCCCACATTATTTTTTGACTTAGTTGAAACTACATTTCATATACTATGGTTACCTTCTACTAATCTTACATTTAGATTCTAAAGTTTCTCTCTACATTTCTATTTTAGCATCTAATCCTTCCATATTCTCATCAAGCAACACAATATCATCATCAAACATCATTCACCAATGAATCTTCTCCTAGATATGCCTAGTAATTTCATCCATAACTACCGAAAAAAGGTAACTGACTTAATGTTGATCCTTAACATCCAATAAATAATACACAACACTATAAATCTAAACTAAGCATGTATGACATCAAGGGACTATAACACATCAATTAGAAATATAACTAAGAGATAAACATATGAATCAATAGTCTTCCAAGGAAATCAAACAAATAAGAACATGTTAGAAGCTAGAAGTGAATGTACTTTAGAAATGTGCCTAGATACTCTTCAGAAATTTATTGAAGAAATTTCAACTTTATCAATTAATTAGCTTGCTGCCTATACCTCTACTTGAGATCCGTGGCCAGATGAACCTCTCTCTCACCAGCAGATTCATGTTGACTTGAGTACAAGTTGACTGAGCCCAATTAAATTGGATCCAAGTTTGCTGTGTCTAAATTGATGGGTGAGCTTCCCAACTATAGCCTTTGAGCTAGTTGTAGAGCAATTGCCTCCATTCTCCACTATGCAACTTCGGAACCTTAACAGCCCGGTCAATCCATGCTGATCTGATTCTGTCTTCTAGAGGCCGCAGTCTGTTGCAACCACAATGCATTAGGATCTTGAATTTTAGAACAGGAGGGTCCTGGAACAATCCTGCTGGAGCTAGGATCAGCCCTTGTGCCTGTTGAGATCACTCCATCTTTTGGATGACCAATGGGCATTGAAATGTGATGCAACTCCTCGTCAAACCTCATAGATCCTGTTAATACAGCCTTCCTTGCATCCACTAACTCTGCTCATGCCCTCTGGAGCACTCCATTCCTCCTGCTAACCTTAATCAGTCACTAGAGCGTCCTTTATATTACAATCTGATCCCCAAAACCTTGACATCTACATAGGGCCATTTAATGCACAAGAAAGAGAGCTCCAAATGATTTCACTTTTGCTTTATAGACAATTCAAAATGGTGGAAACCAATGTTTTGTTTAAATTATCATACTGTCTGTCACCTAGGAAGCACAGAAGCTCCAATAACCAGTGTCATTTTGGTCTCACATCGGGCATATATCAGACCTCACATTGAAGAGATAAACCAGCTAAAGAAAAATCTAGCTGAGGAATTTGAGATAAGGAGTTATGGTCTTTTGAGATATTTCTTGGGTATGGAGGTTGCAAGATCTGGAAAAGGTATTGTGGTGAGAAGAGGAAGTATATTATGGATCTGGTAAACGAAACCTGGATGAGTGGGTGTCGCCCAACAGATAATCCAATTGACCCAAATGTCAAGTTAGGAGAAGTCAAAGGAGGAAAACCGATGGACACGACCAGATATCAAAAACTAGTGGGTAAATTAACATGTGTCCCCCATACACGACTAGACATAAGCTTTGCGGTGAGTCTCATCAACCAGTTCATGCATTCACCTCGAGATAAACATCTAGAGGCAGCATACAGGATACTATAGTACTTAAAAAGCTCACCAGAAAAGTGGGTTGTCTTTCATAAAGAGTTATCAGCAGAGTGTTGAAGGTTTTACAGATGCAGAATGGGCAGGTTAAAAAAACATAACAAAAGTCGATTACTAGATATTGCACTTATATGTGCGAAAACCTAGTGAGTTAGAGAAGCAAGCAAAATGTAGTAACAAGAAGGAGTGTTGAAGCTGAGTACATAGTTATGGCAAACAGAGTCTATGAGTTACTCTGGATACAATGAGTACTCTCAGAGTTGAGGAGACCTTCAACAACACCTATAAAGCTGTATTGTGATAACAAGGCTGCCATAAGCATTGCTCACAATCCAGTTCAGTATGATAGGACCAAGCACATAGAAGTCCACTGACATTTCATTAAGAAAAAACTCGAATCTGGGACCATTTCCATGCCATTCGTTCCATCTTCTCAGCAGACAGCAGACAGCAGACATATTCACAAAAGAATTGTTTAAACCGAATTTTGATACATTAATTAGCAAGTTGGAATTGTCAAATATCTACTCACCAACTTAAAGGTAGTGTAGGAAATATTAGAAGAAATTTGTTAGGAAGTCGGTTACGAAGTTTAGAGAAGTTTGTTAGGATTTAAAAGTTAAATCCTGATTACTAGGAGTTAAGACATTTCCTATTTTGATACAGTAAGTTAGTTTCTATTTTTCCTATTTATATTGTAAAAACTGAAGGTTATTCAATCAATAAAGAATTTCAGTTTTCCCTTTCACAAAACTTTCACATATGAGAGTCCGATATTTCCATGTTAAAGCATCCACCTTGACGGGTTTACCTACTGTACTTGTGATTTTCCAAGTATTATAGGGTTTCCACAGTCTCAGGTTAAGACTTGGCAATCTAATCCATATGGAAGCCTTTTTTAGAAGCTCTCTCTCAAGATTTGTGTAGGGTTCCCTTAATTTGACTACCAATAGTCTCCCATGAAACAGCCAAAGGACATCTTGAACCACAGCCTCGCGATCCTCCTTCACAGCAAATTTAAACAAGAAAAAATCATTTACCCTTGAGAATACCTCCCTATCTCCCTTTAGTTTTCATACTCTAATTTGCATATGCCTTAATATGGACATGAAGGGATACTACATAAGCAAGAATGGAGTTAGCCCCTTGCTTACAGGTTTGCCAACTATTAAGGAGAGTTCCTCGTAAACAAGGGGAAAACTCTCATCTGCTTGTTTTTGCATGGATCAGCCCATGAAGATGGCTGACTTTTATTGTTGAACCCATGGTCTCATATCTTTCTTTTGTTGAGCAATGCTGATATCAAGGAGCGGCGTAACCTTAGAAGGATTGGTTGGAAGCCTGCCTTTACTAAGACGTTGAAATCCCAGATGAATTCACCCTTGCCCCTAAATACAATCCTGATGTAGGAAAGTTACAGGTTGCTTTTGCTTTCTCCTATAGGCTTGTATCCAGCCTTCATCATCGTGTTGTTTTCCTTTTGATGATTCTCGTCTTTGCAACAAAACCCTAGTTACACTCAAGCTTGTACCATCTAGTGTGTCAGGAGGAACCCTGACAGCCCCTCCATCAGACAAATCGTTAGAAGAGATCGCTTCATCAGGAGGCGGCTGTTGAACCTGGGAAGGATCCTTATCTAGGGTTTTCTTGGAAACCCTAGATTGACCACCCAGGACCTCCGGATCGCATATATATATATATATATATATATATATATATATATATATATTTTTATATATATATATATATATATATATATATATATATATGGGTCGTTCTACAATACATCCCCTAGAAAAGGATGTATCGATACATTCGAAATCTGGACCGTTGGATGTTGATCCAATGGTTCGGATTGAATAATAGAGTAGAAACATCATTTAATGCTGATTTAGACTTTTAACATGTTGGTAACTTACTTTAGCAGGTCATTCTTCACTTTAATTTTTTCAATGAACACCCTAAATTAACTCATATTCACTCTCTCTTTCGTCCATCCAATTTAATATTTTGTGCATCAACGTATAAATTCCGATATATTTTTTTTGGTTATAGGCCGTGGTGGTGGTGGTGGTGGTGGTGGTGGTGTTGGTGGTGGTGGTGGAAAGAGAAACGGAGATGAAGAAGGAAATAAGAATCGGTCCGGATCGCGTCGAACGTCGTCGAGCCCTCCCAGAACAACGAGGAGTACCAGCTGCGCCGAGAAGAATCGGTCCGGTTCGCGTCGGACGTCGTCGAGACCTCCTCGAACAAGGAGAAGTACCAGCGGCGCCGCTCTAATTTTACTGTCCATGCCATTGTCAGAAATTTTATTTTTCATCTAACAATTTAATATTTTGTTAATAAAGCTACATGTCATGGTGGTGGTGGTGAACTGAGGAAACCTGCTTCTGTGGTCGGGCGGATCATCTGGAAATTGGACAGTAAAATTGTTAGATGAAAAATAAAATTTCTGACAATAGGAGTGTTTGAAGGCCAACTGTCAATCAAATAAACGCTGGAAGGCCAACTACCAATCAAATAAACGCTGGAAAAGGATGTTTGAAGGCCAACTGCCAATCAGCATCAAATGTAACATTCTCCGTCCTAAATATACCATTCTCCGTCCTAAATGTACCATTCTCCGTCCTAAATATACCATTCTTCGTCCTAAATGTACCATTCTCCGTCCTAAATGTATCATTCTCCGTGTTAAATCATGTTCAAGAAAATCTGAATATCATTTTATCAGGCTTCCACTGTATGGCTGCACAAAATTTCTTGCGAGTGTTTGAATATAATTAACCTACTATCAAAGAGAATTTTTCTTACATTACATTATGCATTACACTGGCATCGACTTTATACTGATGGCAACGATGTACTGATTGTAATAACAAAGGATGAACAGGCAGGATTACAATTATGCTTCAGCAATAACAAGGGATGAACAGGCAGGATTACAATTTTGCTTCAGCAATAACAAGGGATGAACATGCAGGATTACATTATGCATTGCACTGGCATCGAATTCATACTGATGGCATCGATGTAATAATTTTTTACAGAAAGCAAAACACATTACAATCAAATAAAGTTTTAGTGATCCCAGGAATGCATCCGTAATGAAGTCATATGTAAACCCTAGAAAAGCACCCAGGACTCATGAAATCTGTGATGGGCATCTGCAAATCAAAGGAATACACCAAAATATCAATATCATCTGTGAAGGCCAACTGCCAATCAAATAAACGCTTCAACCAAAAAATCATAATCAAATTAAGTATACTTCATTCCAAGTCCAATAAACCGCATAATCCACGTTACAGTAATCTGCTCAATCCACGTTAGTAATTCAACATAGAACCTGCATATTTCACAATACAATAATCCAAATAAATATCAGACCTACTCTAAATTCAAGAGCATATTACATTTTCCAAACAAATTACGAACTATGCACTTAGTACAAGCGAAAAGTTTAGTCTTACAATATTTCAAACACACAATTTAGTTTGACCGCCATGACCAACAAATATTCAGAACCATATTACAATTCAAATATTACTTCCAAATTGAAATAAAAGATTCAAAACTCAAAAGATGAATCTTCATAGCCATCTCCATCTTCTTCTTCTTGTTTCT
The DNA here is from genome assembly GCA_029216955.1 of Iris pallida. Classification (NCBI taxonomy): domain Eukaryota; kingdom Viridiplantae; phylum Streptophyta; class Magnoliopsida; order Asparagales; family Iridaceae; genus Iris; species Iris pallida. The sequence continues at coordinate 81,512 of JANAVB010034368.1, read as the reverse complement.
TTTTTTTTTCTTCTTCTTTCTCAAAATATCCTTTACCTACACCTTGACGGACGGAATAAGAAAAATTATAGTCAGTATGGACTCACTGTATATGTAGAAATAACATCCAGAAACATAAATAGAAGTATCAAAGTGATGGCTAGCATTAAAGTGTCAATGTGCACAGTGTGTATTTTTACATAAGAGTTTGGGCTAGCCCCATTTACCTTCTTCACGAGGAAAGGAAAATCTTATTCTTGGTCAGCAAATTCAACCTCTATCTGGTTAATCTTATCCATAATCAATTTCTGGTTGTCGGATATAGTCTTCATCTCTTTGAAAACATTCTCAAAGTTTGCAGCAACAAAATTGTATAGATCATCAACCCTGTCCTTAGTGTTTTTGATTTCATAAGTTGATGGTTTTTTCAGATGTTGATGGTTTGCTTGCAGCTGCTGCCCGTTTTCCAAATATTCGAGTGAACGTTAGTTTTCTCATGGGGCCTTTGTTTTTAATATAAACATCCCCTGCTAAGCTTGGGACATAATGTTTACTAGCCATAGAGCATACAAATCCTCCTAAAGGGAGAGCTGTCATTGCAGTTGATTTTCCCACGAGATGTATCATTCTACTGAACATGTAGGAACCTATATCCATCCTATTTTTCTTCCCCATATAATAAAGAAATTTTACTCTCTCGGGATGGATGAAAAACTCATGTCCAGTAGGGTCTAGCGTTTGAGATACGTAGGCATGCAACAATTTATACAAAATTTTTAATTGATCTTTGTATACATTTTGAGGGGTCTTGGCACCCACTGATACACCTGTAATCTCATGAATTGCATCCGTCATGGAAACATTATCAATATCTTTTATATCAAACTCAGGAACTGGATCAAATCCATAAAATTCATTGATGACAGCAGCATTTACCCTAATCAGTTTCTCTCAGAAACACCAGTTGTTGATCCTCTTCTTTTTCTTTAATTTCAGCCGGAAGATTTGAGTAAAATTCTCTTCTATTGTTTGGAAGATTTTCTCAAGACAGGATTTGTTCAGTTTCTCCAATTGATAGAATTTTAATATATCCAGGAAAGCTTCGTCTTCGACATCATCCATCTTAATTGATCTTTCAGGCATAACAGCATTTTTCTTGAAATATTTAATGTAAATCTTCTTAGATTTAGAGTCTTTAAAAATTTTTATCTCCTCTCCATCCTAGGACTTATCTGATGATTGCTCTTCCTCTTCATTTTCCTCTTCTGATGAGGATTCAAAATCCTCAGAGTACGCTGATGACTCTGTATCCGTTGCCACCTTAGCCTTCGCTTGAGTACGCCTTCGATCTTCATAAGTTGAGTCTTCCGACGACTCTGTATCGAAGATAGATTTTCCGGTCTTTGTCAAGCAATGAGTTTTTTTAGACTTTTTTGCAGGTGGCTTGGCTGCCACATCCGCTTTCATCGTCGCTGCCGCCGTCGCTGCTTCCGCCGCTGCCCTTTCGGCCTCTGCCCTAGCGACCATAATCTTGGCTTTCGCCGCCCTTGCAAGTTCTGCCCTTCGGGCCTGTATCGCATCCCATTGTGGATTATTTCCCTTCGGAGACGGTCGTTGTTTCTTCGGCGACATTTTGATAAGAAGAGGGTTTGGGAGAGGATTTTGGAGAAGGAAGAGGGTTTGAGAGAAGAATAGGGAAAACTCGATCGTCTTATATGACCTTAGGAAGTGAAAAAAATTAGAATAGTTTTGAATCTTAAATTAAATTTATTACTATTATTACTAGTATAAGACGGTCGAATTTATTACTATTAAATTTAAAAAAACTACTTTCCAAAATTAAATTTATTACTATTATTACTAGTATATATCCATGTGAAATCACTACATAAACCTTTAGGATTTTGAGACCCTAATTTTAAAAACTACTTTCCAAAATTAAATTTATTACTATTATTACTAGTATATATCCACGTGTTCCGTATAAATTATTGAAAAATTTGGCAGAAAAAACGTGGTGGAAACATGTTTAATTAACAAAATTTGACAACATATTTAAGAATGTGAAGTTTAATCTCAATATTTCCATTTTTCGAATATTTGATTAAATTTTTGAACGTATTTTGTTTGCATTAAGCCGTTCTATACTCATATTTTTGCCATTCCGAATTTTTCACGTTTGACGACTTGGTAACAAGACTATGTACTTGAAAAGAATAAAATTGAAACACTCAAAGTTGTCCTCTAGTTTACTTTGTAATCATATTTAAGATGGATTTGACGGCAAGATTGACGCTGGCAGCATAATCAATTCTATGACGTAACAAGTCATTGATGGGGATATCGTCGCAGATATATGGATTTGACGTAATAAGATTTGTTAATTGAAAAATAGATAAAATAGTTAGTCGCTTGTAGCCGAAACCAAATTGAGTTAACAAAATATTATATTGCATTAAATCCCAGCTTCGTCGCCGGAACATTCTCCGGCGATGTATACAAGAGGACAAAAAACTGTAAAAAACGAGAAAAAAAAAAGAAAAATAAGAGGTCTACCCCTCACCGGCCTCGCGGAGGATCTCCGCAAAGTCCTGCAGGGTGCGCACACCCGCCCTATGGCATAGGCGGCGAAACGCTTCCCTCTTCTACAGAGAATCGCGTTCCTCCGGAGTGATCGACAACAGGTCAAAGTTTGGCGCCGGATGAAGAGGTCGAGCGATGACCTCCAGTGACAACCCGCAGGAGGTCAGGAAGTTCGCAGCCGCTGCCAGCCAGTCATGGGCCGGAGGCGGCGCAGAGGGTGCTCCATGCGGAGAGGCTCGGCGACGACTGGAAGAAGACTCTGGCCATGGTTCCCAACCAGATGATCTTTTTGGAGCCATATTAAATGTGCAACCAACTCAGATGAATGGGGACCCCTATGTATATATATACACGTTCCTAACCGACTCTTCTTATTCCTTATTGGAAGTTGGGGATATTCAATGACCTCCAGTGACTCTTCTTATTCCAAGCTTAGTTGGTTGTGCTATTTGGCTTTTACATGGAAGGCCTAAGTTCGAGTCTGGTGTTTGGGTTCTGTAGAATTTTTCTATTGTTAACATTTTTGGGTGCTATTATATGCTTTTAACTTAGTATGGAACAATTTGGGACTGTTAATGGCCATTCTCCGTTCCTCTAACACGGAGAATGGTACATTTGAGACTGGTGAAGATGAATAATTTGAGACTTGTGAATTTTAAATAGTTTGGCTGTTTAGTTTTGTTTTGAATCTATATAAATTGGTTTTGAAGGCTGGTGAAGATGAATAATTTGGCTGTTTGGCTGTATAAATAGTTTTTAAAGGGTTGTTAAAAAAAATCAATGTTTTCGTATCGATCACCATTAATTATAGTGAATGGCACTGATACCACTAATTTGAGTGGAATTTGCACCGCCAAAATTCATCTTGAAGAAGGTAAAATCTGTGTTGGGAAATGTCGAAATCTCTTGGATATGATTACACTGAGATGTTGTATTAATGTTAAGATACTGATATCATATCTTCCACTATATAATGAGATTTCAAAACGGCTCAAAAGTGAGCCGTCTTAGGCGTCATTATATCACAGTCCATTTTATTTTAAAAAAAATTAATCTTGTAAAAAATTGTTGACAAAAGAAAATTGTTGTCAAAATGGAGAATCGAACTCAAAAAAAATATCCAGAGGGATTAAACTTGAACTCAAATGGAGAATCGAACTCAAAATACCTAACAAAATGGAGAATCGAACTCAAAAAAAAAAAAAATCTTCTATAAATAACAAACCTGCAATTAAGGTAATCACAACCCTAAAAATGAATAATCCTTCTCAACATCTTATTGATTTAAATCAATCTCCCACCAATTCTTATGAGTCTTTTTTGCAGAGGGGTTAAACTTAAGTGTCTTATCAGTATCTGTAATTAAAGCTCAAGTATATTTTCAAAATGCAACTCTTAAATGCATAGAGAATTGTAGAGTTTATCTTGATATAATTGCAGTTTAAATAAGACTAAAATTGTAAATAACTCCACAAACATCCATTATATATAAATAAATGCTCTATAATAATGGGACAAACCAAAAAGGAAAGTGAGACTATATTTTTGGGACGGAGGGAGTATATAATAAGAAAAGTTGGTGGTGAAACTTTTAAATTCCTAAAATTTCCTTGAGTATTTATAAACATGATGTTTTTATGTCAACTTGCATGTCATTTATGTTCGAGTCAAAAGAATAAAGTTTGCATGCAAGTTTCATTTTTCCATATAACATTATGTTCCAATGGTAATAAATTTTTATGTCATTACCATTTTCTAAACGTTATTAGTCTCAATAGAAATTAAAAAATTTAAAAAAAATAATTGTACTTCGAATCTCTTGACATATAAATAGTCACCTGAAAAAGACGAAAAGATGACAACTGACTTTATAATATTCTAATTAAAATACGTACAAAGTACGTATATGTAGACTAGTGAAAAATATAAAGAAATGCATGCATGCATGCTAATGTCAGAAGAACCATTCACCCCAGAAATAATTGATGATATCTAAATCACTTTACATCTCGTATCCAGGTTCCCCTAGGATTACATCATCAAAGGGTCGTTTAAACGTCTATATGAAATCACAAATTTTCCTGAGGTCGTCGTCGAAGTGCACGTTGAAGCACCTACGTATGTCGAGCACGCGAAGACCCTTGCAGTTGCATATGATAGATCGCAGCGTGTCTCCATTGAACATGTCGAATCCCATCTCTAGGTGCTCGAGACGCGGCATCGAATCAGCCACGGCTTTTCTCTCCGTCTCGTTCTGCGTGTTCAGCATGAATCTGTTCCTGAGCATGAAATATGGAGGGGGCATATTCCTCCTCAGCTTGACCAGATGGTAGCAATACTTTCCGGCGGAAAATATTCCAGTCGACGTGATATAGAGGCAGTAGCTAATGTCGAGTTCTTCCAGCACTGGGAGAAACTCCAAGTGTCTCACGAAAGTTTCATCACTCACGTCGCACTTCGGAATGCGCAGCACCCTTAGAAATTTCCCACTGTATTATAAAAATGGAAAAACATCAATAGAAATTAACAAAAGTATACGTAAAATTTTGTAACAGAAAAAATAAAGTATCAGAATAAGACCAAATAAAATTTTGCACAGGCCTTAAACATGCAAAAGGGAAGGCTGCTTCGTCGAGCTTGTACGCGGAGAAGGACTGTAGATATTCCCTACTGCGAGCCACGAGCTTCTTTACGGTCAAACTAATCTCAGCGGTTTGCTGGGTCCTCCGGCACCACTGTACCAAGTCGACGTTAGACCAATAGTCTAAGGGACCGTTGAGCGCCTTCCACCACGAACGGCAAACTGGGGCCACGTTGCACATTACCTCGTCCGCCGGCATCCCCGACAGTACAAGTATCATCGAGAGAATCTCGGTAGAGATGACGGCCCATCCGCTGCAGTTGATCTTGTTCTTGCTCCTCTCCATTGCGACTGTTCTTCTTCTTCTCGTTTGTTTCTCTCTAGTCGAATGGGTTTTCTTCTTTGGAAAAGGCTATTTAACCCCACGTTTCGGGGGTGTAACCCGCTCGTGGAGGGGTGTGACCGAACAAGGCACGAAGTTATTGGAAAATAACGGTAATGTCACGGTATTAATATTAGCAATTAGTCGATGTAGCTCCCAAAATATTTGGGTGATGACATCTCTCATTATGTGGCATCTGACATGGCAGATGACATAACAGCTGACATGACAAATTTTAACCCAAAAAATTAATTACCCAAATTTTTTTAATGTTAATGTTAATGTTAATGTTAATGTCAATATTAATACTAATGTTAATGCTAATGCTAATGTTAATATTAATGTTAATATTAATGTTAATATTGATATTAATTAATGTTAATTTAATATTAAATTATTTATTTACTATTAATGTTAATTTTAATATTAATTTTATTGTTAAATTTTGCCATGTCAGCTGTCATGTCAGTAACTATGTCATATGCCAGATAATGGAAGATGGTATCACCCAAATTTTTTGGGAGCTAAATAGCATTTTTGTAATATTAGTTTCAATTATATCGTAAATTTTAAATTAACAGAAAAGCCACTGTAGATTTAATATTAATGCTTGTTCCAATAGTATTGTAGATTGTAAATAAAAAGAATGGAATTTTAACTTTAACTACTTTTAAATCTAAGTTTAAATGTTAAATCAAAAACTAATTTAAATTTTAGTATTAGTATTAGTTTCAAAAATGGAAGTGAGATTTATAGAGCTAGTATTATCAATGTTGATGGCTACGAAGAAAATGGTGTCTAATCTCAATGTGTTTCGTGCGTGAGTGACAAATCGGATTTATCGTGAGATTTATAGAGCTAGTATTATCACATTTAATGGAAGTTCAAGTACAAACACTAAACATAATATCGGGTTTGCTTGGTATCGTGCACATATACAAACACTAAACATAATATCGGGTCGGCTAGCAGTTAAATAGAGTAAGCTCCCGATCCTCGATATTTACGAATGTCGACCGAGATACCGTCTTCATCATTATCAAGCTCCCGATCCTCGATACTTACGAATGTCGACCGAGATACCGTCTGTAGTGCCCCGTCCCTACATCGTGTCCCGTTCTCCGTCCACGGGGTGCGCGAGAAAAGAACACTGTCGCTATCGATTCGGTCGGGACCGATAGATCGGATCGATTGAATCGATCGAACGGGAACGGTTGAATTAAGATCCATTCCCCGTTATGGAATGGCTTCTTCGGAACCAAGTCTCATATTCAGCGGGTTGCGTCTCAAGTATTGACTCTGCGGCTGAGTCGGGAGAGACCTCCCGTTGCTCTGCTTTTCACGCCGCTTGCGTTGGTTTTGGCTTTGTTTTCTGAATGCGTTTTCGTGAATGTTTTCGATGGTTTTCATGGCTTGCATTTCGAACTCGCATTTCTTATCGAACTTCTTGAATAATGCAGTGTTCTAATCGGTTGCTTGTGCGCTTTCAGGTAATCGTGTAGGCGACGTCTAGCGCGACCAACAAGTTCTCGCCTGAAGTAAACTCAAGGTGAGTGGCTAACCCTTCTCTTCTCGACCCCTTCCTAGGTAAATCGATAGTGTTGTTGCGAATGAAAGAATAAATATAAGGGCACGGATACGATAAAATGATTGAGTTTTCAAAGAGAATGTAGGCTATGTCTTAATAACGAAAAGAAAATTGGTCTTTGCACGGTCATGGACAACTTGTCGACAAGGTAGAGTTTTTCCGCACGGCAACCCGGGACCACGGGATCGTTGCGGCCAAGAAAGAAAACAATTACAAAAGCTGTGATGGCACGAGTTAGGCGGGGACTTGCAGCGGGGCTCGCTACTCGCGCTGAAAGGTGCCCCGTCTAACAAAAGCAAAAAGGAGTCCATGATGGCTCTGGGAGCCAGTGACCAAGCACACGAAATATTGCACTTGGTATGAAAATGATAACAATTGACAGGGAAGAATATGGTAAGTTTCATAAGGCGCGGTGCGGTCCGCCGTGGGTAAGTTCCAACGTATTTTATATTATGTTTGTCATATGCTTGTTGAAATTCATTAGGATGGTTAGAAACATTCATGTACTAAGTCATATAAACTCTTCAACCAAATGAGAGCTTGGAACTTAAATAGCCACGCACCAGTACAAAGTGTAATGTACTGATCCTCGCTCTCCACGCAGGTACCCCGAACCACGAAGGGCGTGCCACTTAAAAGCTCAAGGCGACGTGAACTCTTTTGAAGCCTCGTCCGCGCGTGAAGGCTTGTGTTCTAAAATCCTTTTGAAGACTTCGCACTCAGTACAAAGAAGAATAGATGGCGACTCGGCTTCCCTCGATCGTAGGTGTAAAGTGTGACTATTTTGCTTGTAAAAAGGGGATATAATGTATGGAACGACTATCTCATCAGCGTTCATTTTGTAAGTCGAGTCATATTGTAGCCCGCGCGGCAATGATTGTAATGGAGTCAATGTAAATGAAGTTTATTATCAATGAAAAGTCTAGTTCTATTTCAAATGTGTCAGTCAATTTCTCTGCGTACTCTAACTTGATGTTGTGTTTCGGATAACCTTATGACTATGCCTTGTGCGATCGCAACTTAGGTTCGCACGGCATCACGCCCGGGGGACGACTATCGATTCTACGGAATCGGGACGTGACATAATGGTATCAGAGCACGGCTTTACATCCTTTGACCTCGCTTCGATGAGATAAGTTTTTCCATACAATGAGTCCGTAATAATTTGTGACTGATGCGTTGCCTTCGTATCGCAGAGGTGCCGGAACCCACGGCAGGGCAAGAGCAGAGCGCTTCTAGCGGCTCTAGTAGTTCGCGTCGTTCGCGGGCCGAACCTTCTAATGATACCATCGAAAGGATGCTGCGCATGATGGAGGCGCAGCGGAACCAGTCCGAGAACTGACATCAATAGACAGAGGAACGACAGGCCCAGTTCGAAGCTCGCTTCGACGCACAGGCTAAACTTCAACAAAAGCAGCTGGATACCCTGCAGCAGATCGTCCAGACAATCGTGGCCAACGAAAATTCTGCGACTGCGCCTGCCGTCACCACGCCTACTGTCACCGTGTCGGCGGTCCAACCCATTGAAGTCGACACGGAGGAGCCCGAGCGTCAACCTGCGGCACCGAAAAAGTACAACTTTGAAGTGTCAGAATTCAAGAAAGTGTGCCACACTTCCTTCAGCGGCACCGAAGGCCCTTCTATGGCGATCGACTGGTTGGAAGAGCTGGAAGATCACTTCGAGCTCCTCAGCATTGAAGAATCAAAGCAAGTCGCCTGCGCACAACTTCAACTACGGTTGAACGCGCACGACTGGTGGGCCGTGCACAAGCGAGCAATCCGACGCGACAACAACACAGCGCCGATCTCTTGGGCTACGTTCCGCAAGGCTTTTGAAGTCGAGTACCTTCCGTCAGCCGTTCGTCAAGCGAAGGAAAATAAGTTCATGCAATTGAAGCAAAGGAACCGGACAGTAGAACAGTATGCCGCAGAATTCAACAAGTTGTCCAAGTTTGCTAGTGCGTTTCTGCCTACAGAGGAGTGCCGTGTACGACGGTTCGAAGTGGGTGTGCGACACTCTATCGGTGCGCATGTCGAGGTCATGGAGTACAAGACCACGGGCGAGGCTCTGAATCACGCTCTCCGCCTTGAGAGCCTGCATCCTTCCGTTGATGCCGACTTTGTGCACAATTCCAATCACAAACGTCCTAGCTATACGGGAGGCAACAACTACGCGTCAAAGTGTCCACACACTAGCGGCTATAAAGGCCGAAACCCGTTACCGCGATGCAGAATTTGCCACCAGCTTGGGCACACAGACGACCACTGCTTTGCCAAGGCAGAGTGCTACACTTGCGGGCAGAAGGGTCACTTTGCTCGAAACTGCCAAAATCCTCGACCGAATCGCAATGTCCGGCCACAACAAAATCGTCAAGAGAATCGAGGACAGGCGCCCCGACCTGCTCAGCCCGCTCAACCCAACAACCAAGACCGACGTCCTAATGCACAAGGGCGCGTCTTCGCCCTGACTCGAGACGAGACGTTTGCTTCCGACACTGTCGTGACAGGTATATTGAATTTCAATAATGTACCTGCTCGTGTGTTATTTGATTCAGGCGCTTCGCACACATTCATATCGGCAGACTTCGCCGCCGAGCACAAATTTCCTGTAATGTCGTTAGACCTTGACCTTAGCGTAAGTATGCCTTCGGGCGTGCCACTACTCACAAACTTAGCCTGCGGGGGAGGAACCATATGTATTGGGGGTCAAAAGATCGGTCTTGATGCGATAGTTCTATATATGAAGGACTTCGACATCATACTGGGTATAGATTGGCTCGGTCCTTGCAACGCTACAATCGACTGCGCAGGAAAGAAGGTCACCTTCCGCATACCTGGAGTGCCCAAATTCTGCTATTCGTGTGGTGAAGCGTCGCTGTCCTGCATGGTGAACTCGGCAATTTCGGCTCGGAAGCTGCTGCATTCCGGATGCGAAGGCTACTTGGCGTCCGTTCGTGACATGAGACAGGATGGTGCAAACGCGGGTCAGACCGACGTTGTGGCAGAATTCCCAGACGTATTCCCGGACGAGATACCCGACATGCCGCCCGATCGAGAAATAGAGTTCACCATCGACACATTCCCTGACACCCGACTGATATCGAAAGCTCCGTACAGAATGGCCCCTGCAGAATTGAAAGAATTGAAGGCACAACTTCAGGAATTACTCGACACAGGGTTTATCCGTCCGAGTGTCTCGCCGTGGGGTGCGCCCGTGCTATTCGTGAAGAAGAAGGATGGATCGATGCGACTCTACATCGACTATCGGAAATTGAATAAAGCCACCGTCCGAAACAAATATCCCCTACCCCGCATCGACGACTTGTTCGACCAGCTCCAAAGTGGAACGGTGTTTTCGAAGATTGATCTGCGATCGGGTTATCACCAACTCAAGGTCAAGCCAGATGACGTGCCGAAGTCTGCCTTCTGCACTCGTTACGGCCACTACGAGTTCTTGGTAATGCCGTTCGGTCTGACAAACGCTCCTGCCGTCTTCATGGATCTAATGAACCGGGTGTTCCGTCCGTTCGTTGACAAATTCGTAGTAGTCTTTATCGATGATATCCTCGTCTACTCGAAGGATCGAGCGCAACATGCAGAGCACCTGCGGACGGTACTCCAAACCCTTCGAGAGAATCAGTTGTATGCGAAGATGAGCAAGTGCGAATTCTGGCTGAACAGCGTCTCATTCCTTGGGCATATCATCTCCGCCGCGGACATCGTAGCCGATCCGAAGATAGTTGAGGCAGTCACTGATTGGAGACGGCCCGCATCAGTTAGCAAAATTCGAAACTTCCTAGGCTTGGCAGGATACTACCGACGCTTCGTGAAGGACTTCGCGAAGATTGCATCGTCGTTGACTCGCCTCACCTAGAAAGGAGTCACGTTCGAGTGGTCAGACGACTGTGAAGCTTCCTTCCAAGAGCTCAAGCAACGGCTCGTTTCGGCCCCGATACTTGCACTTCCTGAAGGGACGGAGGGATTTCAAATCTTCAGCGATGCTTCTAGCCAGGGCTTGGGGTGTGTGCTCATGCAGCGGAATAAGGTGATATCTTTTGCTTCCCGGCAGTTGAAGCCGCATGAGAAGAACTACCCCACGCACGACCTAGAACTAGCGACAATTGTGTTCGCATTGAAGCTGTGGCGTCACTATCTCTATGGCGTGGCGTGCAGGATTTATACGGACCACAAAAGCCTCAAGTATCTCTTCACCAGAAAGAACTGAATTTGCGGCAGAGGCGATGGCTCGAACTGATCAAAGACTGACTTATCAATCGACTACACGCCGGGCAAGGAAAATGTTGTAGCGGATGCGCTGAGCCGGAAGTACTTAGCTTCGTTATGCATCAACGATCGACTGCTGCGTGACTTAGAAGGAATGGGCATTGAACTCCGAGTTCGTTTCAGAGACGTGAAACTGTCACAACTGCAGGTGGAACCGAGCCTACTGGAGAGGATCAAGTCTGCTCAGAATGACGACCCATACCTGGAGAAGATGCGGAAGCTGATATCGACAGGAAAAGCGTCCGACATTGCAGAGGACGAGTCGGGAGTGTTGCGAGTGAAGTGACGGCTATGCGTTCCGGATGACGCAGAACTTAGAAAGGAGATAATGTCGGAGGCGCATTATGCGAAATATTCTTTGTATCCTGGTAGCACCAAGATGTATAAGGACCTCCGCATTGTCTTTTGGTGGCACGGCATGAAAAGGGACGTAGCGCTCTTTGTATGGCATGTCAGCAAGTCAAAGCCGAGCACCAGCAACCGGACGGGGAGATGCAGAACCTCGCCATTCCAGAGTGGAAATGGGATCATGTCACTATGGACTTTGTTGTTGGCTTGCCGAGGACGCCGCGGGAAAACGACGCCGTCTGGGTCATCTTCGATCGACTAACCAAGTCAGCGCACTTCATCGCCATCAAAGTTACTTGGAGCGACTAACCAAGTCAGCGCACTTCATTGCCTCCATCTCTTCTAACATTTCTTTGAGTTCTTCATTCTGCGCAAGAATATCAGAATGATGTCTTTTCAAATCCTCCAATTCCTTTGCTGAGTCGTCCATCACAGCGCCCATTTCATGATGATGTGGTATCCGTTGTTCATCAAAATTATCCCCACCTGCTTCTTAGTGTTCTTCCTCTCCCTCTTTTTCAACTTTTCTATAGGTGGCTCATCTTCTTTGTGCCTTTTTCTTCCCCAACAGGTATAACCAGATCTTCCAATATCATCTTCGATCTCAACTTGTTGTGATATTCGGCCTTGAGGTAATTTGAGATTTCGTACCCATTCCATGTGAAAAATCTTGGGTAATCAGGAATTGGGGCGAACTTCCTTTCCACAAATTTACTATGTTCTGCAAACCAATAGAGGAAGTATATTGTGCAACCTTCCAATTTATGGAAAGCCATTGAGTAATCCCCCCGTTCAGTTTTGCTTCTACTCCTCTTTATGCTATCCATTACATATGCCAGGATTAACCTTGGCCAGCATATATTGTTGATTACGTCCACACTGTCTACCAAGGCCAAGAATCTGTACGACAAATTTGAACCGCCAGACTTTGTGAAGAATACTGTTTGCCACAAGTGAAAGATTATTAGCTTGACCAAATCATCTGGATTAACAGCGTTATCTCCGCCACGAAGCCGTCGTAACAATTCAAAGAACTTGTCTCTCATTTCCTTATTCGTGACTTCTAAGTGTTTGCCCTTAGTATTAGCCAGCAATCTTGTGAAGTGATCTCTACACAGGCTCAATGATGCTGGTGGTGTGGGCTGTTGTTGTTTTTCCTTTATCAATCTTCTGTAAAAAACATCATTATCGCTTTCTTCATTCAGCGGTAGACCGAAGATGACTGCCATATCGTCGACGCTTGGCGCAATTTTAACAGTGGTGCTCAATTCAAAGCACCCGACGCCATCTTCTTCTTCTGTGTAACTTGCAATTAAATTCTCAAGCCCTTCCGTTACCTTGGCCAATTCGGAGACGTGGACTCTGTTTTGGTAGAAAATTTCGACAAAATTCCAGAAACCGGTATTCTTCAAGGAATCAATAACTGTCTCAGGTAAACGGCCAACATCTTGATTGACCTCCTCCATAAGATTTAGCATTGGCTTGAAGGTAGAACGAAAATGTCTTGAATCCTTATTCCTGACAGATTTTTTTCTACAAAAAAAAAAAATTAGGTCGGAGAATGGCCATTCATATGGGTTTTAACACTGGGAATGACATTCTTCGTATAAACTAACATGGAGAATGTTATTCTCCGTTTCAAACTAAACGGAGAATAGCATTCTCAATCGTTTTAATACTGGAAACGGCATTCTCCGTGTAAGACAACACGGAGAATACCATTCTCCGTTTCAAATTACACGGAGAATGTCATTCTCCGTTTAAAATAAAACGGAGAATGAACATTCTAATGTGTTTTAACACTAGGAATGTTATTCTCCGTTTCAAGTTAGACGGAGAATGACATTCTCCGTTCCAAATTAAACGGCAAATAGAATCCTCAATCGTTTTAACACTGAAAATGCTATTCTCCGTGTAATTGGAAACGGAGAATGCTATTCTCCGTTTGTAAAAACACGAAGAATAGCATTCTCTTTCGTTTTAACTCTTGTAATGCCATACTACGTTTAATTTAACACGGAGAATAGAATTCTTCGTTTCAAATTAAACGGAGAATAGCATTCTCCGTTTAAATTAACACGGAGAATAGCATTCTCATGTGTTTTAACACTGAGAATACCATTCTCCGTTAAAGTAAACGGAGAATGATATTATTGATTTAATTTAGACGGAGAATGGCATTTCAAGTGTAATTTGACAGGGAGAATGAACATTCAAATGTGTTTTATAATGGAGAATGTCATTCTCCGTGTAATATATACAAAATTTGCAAACATAAACTCAAAGTTATACCTTCTGTTTGCACTTCTTCTTATATTTTTTTTGTTTAGCAACTTTTCTTTTTTTTCTTCTGTGCAACTTTCTTAGAATAGGATTTCGGTTGTTCTCCGTTTTTCCCTTTTGGATTTTCTGTAACTGGTGCATCTTCTCTAATTGGTGATGCTGCCGGTGATGATTCTGCCGCTGATGCCGACATGGTGTGAAGATTGCGAATGGGAAGGAAGGTTTGAAGATTTTGGAGGAGAATGACCTAGGTTTGAGTACAGAGTGGAGTATGGAAGAAGAGGAAGAATCGAAACGGTTTTCTTTTTTTTTTGTAATAAAAGGGTTCGGGGTGTTTTGAATTAATTATAAGGGAAAAATGTTATTCGATGGAAGGGCAAAAAGAATCGAAACCGTTTGGACTCCTTTCTGCTTAATTATATTAATTAGAAGGGCAAAAATGATTTTGCTTAATCAAAAAGAATCGAAGCCGTTTGGCAAAAATGTCATTACAACTCAACAAAACAAATGAACATAATACATTAGATATAAAAGAAGAAGAAAAAAAATCATCGTCTTCCATATTCGATCATTTCAGATTGGACTCATTTCTGCTTAATTATATTATATAAGCAACTTTTTTAGTACTTCATTGTGCTCTGAAGTTGTAATCCATTCAGTAGTTTTGCGTCTTTCCATTTCCGAATCAAACTGCATATAACAAACATAACATCAAAAATATTGCTCTAAAAAGTTTAAGTTTTTGACGACATATTTTCAGACTTACATTGAGAGAACCGTAGTGTAGACTACATCGGTCTTTCATTAATGCAATTACAAAAATCCCACAATCAACAAAATTGCCTTGGTGGGGAACATAAGAACGACATTTTATTGCAAAAGTAGAAAAGCTGAACCTAGCATCTCTCAACTTCAAAATCTCTTCTTCGAGAAAAAGATCCAAATTTGAAAGTTACAATTACCAGAATACAATATTACCACGTATCTTGTACCCAATTTATAAAAATTGATGAATATGAGCTTACTATTTCTTTTATGACTGTTTTGTTTTGAATCGGCTCATCTTTAGATGCAAGTGAGTCCCAAATTTCAACAGTCCTTGTTTTAACCAGAACTCTTGCAAGAGTATATTGTTCGTCCAAAAGAATGGGTATGTATATCTGAATCAGGATTAATTAGGTAAAACAAATTAGTAAATTTTCAAAAAATTAGGAATAATATTTAAACAGAAATACATTAATACCTCGTTACAAGTGCTTAAAGATCCCATGTAATCCTGAAAATATTTGTACTTCTTCCATATTTTATGAAACTTTTTGTCGGATGTAGGTAACGTTTCTTTCTACATACACATCAATTAATACATTACGAAGGACAAACAAATGAAAAAATTGTTAATACATATGCATTGAATAATAAAATACTCACTCACCGTTATCCTTATTGGTAAAAACCATACATTAGCTTTATTGGAGGTTCTTTTCCGTTCCTCCGCGGTGAGAAGAGCAAAGACAATGCCTACAATCTGAATAAATTATTAAAAATGTCAGCGATGGAATCGAAGTAAACATAGATGGCATTTAAGAATAAATATACTATCTATACATATCCCATTTTTAATTCTCGTTAAAGGAGCTAAGGACTTCATCTCAAACCGAGACACATAGATTTTGTTGCATGATAATATTATTTCTCTAAGAAAAGAAACGAATAAATTAGGAGAAAAAAACTGTTGGAATTAAATCAAAACTCATATTACTTACTCGTCAGGTCTATCATCGGCAAAAATATAGTCGTAATAACTTGAAGAACCACTAGTACAATTGCTAGGCTTCGAGGTTGAACCCTTTGTTAAACTTTTCGATGGTGTGACCGGATCTAAATTTTCACGCATTCTTTTCGAAGAACTGCTAAAGTCAGTTTCTTCTGTAGGACACAATGCGAGAATTCGGTCCAATGCTTTACTACGGTTCTGTAGCATCACGTCCTCCTCATCGGAAGATTCAACGGAAACCTCCTTCACATTATTAAATACTCTAGATGAAGATGCCTTCTTCAAAGATGGAGATTCTTCAATCTTCTCAAAACGTCGAGATAAATTCATTTGTTCAATTTCTAATGAACAAAGCTTAGAATTGATCTTTACAATTTCAGCTGAAATCGTCGACAGATGTTCTTCAATCATGCGCAACATACGCGGAATGAAGGTTTCATTTGGAGCTGCAACCAATCTTCTACGTCTTCTACATTTCTAACCACACGAGTAGACATCTTGAGAACAAGAAAACTATTGTATTTCAGAAAACTATTCTATGTATTTCAGAATGAATAATAGTACTATGAAACAAAAAAACTATTGTATATATAGCAAGAGAGAAGTACAAAAAGTGAGGAAGATGGAAAGACAAATAAATTTCGAGACTAGCAAACAATCTACTAGCCGTTTGATTGAGGAGGGCTCGAGGAAGATTCTACTAGCCGTTTGAAAAGTACAAAAGGTTATCATGATCAACTTCAATTAACGAACTCTATAAGAGGTTTAATTCCGTTTGATTGAGGAACTCGACGAAGTCCGTCGCGAACCGGAACTTCTTTCTTTCTTCATCTCCGTTTCTCCTTCCACCACCACCACCATGGCCTGTAGCTTTATAACAAAAATATTAAATTGTTAGATATAACAAAAAAATACTAATTACGGAAAGATTACTAATTCAAAATCAAACAGAACACATATTCATAGAAAACATGAGATTAAAGATGAAAGTGTCACAGAAGCAACAACACAATTTTACAACAACTAAACAGACTCTGCTAAGCAATAACTAAAATTAGGGATTGTGTCCTTGTATTTAATTTACACAAAGAAGAGATTTGAGAGAACGAGCTTTTATCGGCTTCCTAAATGTACCATTCTCCGTCCTAAATGTACCATTCGTCGTCGGTGTTATTATCTAGATCGCCAGCGACGGTGGTGTCGTCTACATCGCCTACAGACCTGGACACACTGTGTCCTTAGGAATTGTGTCCTCCTTGGATTTAATTTACACAAAGAAGAAATTTGAGAGAACGAGCTTTTATCGGCTTCCTAAATGTACCATTCTCCGTCCTAAATGTACCATTCGTCGTCGGTGTCACCATCTAGATCGCCAGCGACGGTGGTGTCGTCGTCTACATAGCCTACAGACCTGGACACACTGTGTCCTTCCTTTCCGGCCGACACACAATTATTGTTTTATATACGTAGTTGCACAAAATATTAAATTGCATGGACAAAAGAGAAAGTAAATATGAGTTAATTTAGGGTGTTCATTGAAAATTTGCATTGAAGAATGACCTGCTATAGCAAGTTAACAAGAGGTCAAAAGTCAAAAACAACATTAAATGATGTCTCCTGCATTATTTCATCTGAATTTAATCTGAACCGTTGGATTAACATCCAACGGTCAAGATTTTGGATGTATCGATACATCCAAAAAGGGTGGATGTATTGTAGAATTTTTCTATATATATATGGAGAGAGAGAGGCTAGACAACAGTAGAGAAGAGGAAACGGAGGGGATATATATAGTGTAGAGAGAGGGAGAGAGAGGCTCAACAATAGTAGAAAAGAGGAAACGGAGGGCAAGTAGGGATGGTAAAGGTGGTGGTGCTGGGGCGTCCACTTTCCCGATAGGATTCCGTTGGCGTTCCATGGTATCGTACCGGAGCTCCAACACCACATGCATTTGTAAAAATGTCGGTGAGGACAATCTTAAGGATACAGTGGCTGGCGGAGACAGGGTTCAAGGAATCAATCCGGAAGCAAAGCGGCAGGTCCAGTGAAGATGTTGAGGGACTCCTACCCTTCGTGGGCGGGCTATGTTCAAGCCGGCCAGAGGGGTCGGGGTGAAGGAAATGTCCTAGTTGAACCTTGTGTCAAGGAGGATCAGCCAATCGCAGAAATTACAGTTGAGGACTTAGAAGAGTCATGTTAGTACTAGAAATACACGGTTATGTTGTATGTAATGGGGAACGAACCGTTGTATAACTCCGTGCCTACGCTACTCCGAGTTCGAAGTCCAAAAGGGAGTTTGGAATTCTTCACTCGTGAAAATGGTTATTACTTTAGCAAAATTCGGCTTACAGGAGGATATGGAATAAGTGCTACAAGTAGGGCCATGGACTGACAGTTAATTGTGATGAAACAATGACACCTAGAGACCAATTTTGATCGGAAGCGGTTCGAAGCAGTGCCGGTATGGGTCAGGTTCTCATGGCTTAGACCACAACTTTAGAATCATCAAGCTATCTCCAAGATTACAAGTTTGGCAGGTACCCATATCAGTATGGACAAGTATACGGAGTGTCAGCAGTAGCTGGAGTTTTCTCGAGTCTTTATTGAGATTAAAGCCTAATCTATATTGCCTACTTTTTTTGGCATACTTCTTCCTAATTGGGAACGGATATACCAGCATATAGAGTAGGAATGGGTGCCGCCACGGTGTAATGAGTGTAGTTTTCGGCACATCGCTCGGCAGTGCAGTAGCCCGAAAAAGAGTGTAGGTGAAGAAGAGGGAGATGGTAAGCAGGAAGTGCAACAAGGGAGCAATTTCGAGGTTGAATCGCCGATGGTGGTAGATGTGGAAGAGCATATTAGTGATTGGGAGTCCCAGTTTACCTTGACGGAGGCACAACCTAGTGTGAGCAGGGGGCCAAGCTACTTCTAGGTGAGCCTCTAGAAAGGGGGGGGGGGGTTCCTTCTGCATTGGTCACGGCCATTTCCTCTGTATCTGGGCCAAATATAATAAAGGGACCTCTGATTGTCCTAGGTAAGACTTATATGGTTATCAGAAACAGAAATAAGTGCCCCGACTCCACTCTACCATTCCTCCTGAGAATGAGGCTCATAGAACTTATAAAGAGGGGCTAATCGAAGAAAATCCACGGTGGGAATTAATGACGAGGAAAAATCGGGGAGGGAGTAGGAGCTAGTGCACCATTGTACGTATTGTCGTGCAATCCCCCCCCCCCCCCCCCCCCCCCAGCGTATGAGTATCGGACATGCCAATGGATTTCCAAAGGGCTTTTGGTTGTCGTTCTTAGTTCTTATGGATGGTGCGAGTTGTTAACTCGATAGGGTGATGTCGTGGAGGGGATGGTCTCTCTTGTGTCTGCATTTTGTTGATGTGTATTTTGTATATTAACTACATATAGGTGATAGGAGTGTAATGGAGTTTGTAAGTGTTGTTGGGTTATAGGTTTTTGTCCTATAACCTATTTGGAAATCAATACATTTACCATTTAGAAAAAAAATACACACTGAAATGCCAGATTTGGTGCCAGTTTATTTCTCTCTTCGGAAAGGAGTGAACTTATTCATAGCCAGTCTACAAATTTTCTTTAGGATTTTAACTTAATAGAGATGGATTAAACATATGATGAACAATGCATTTAAATAACTAATTAAAAAAAATTAAAATGCTACTCATTCTGTTACTTAACTATGTGATAATCAATGAAGATTCATGACATCAGTCACAATTTGAGTATATTTATTTGGAGACAGTTCTTCATCAAAACTGCAGCAGTATTGTAGAAGAAATAATGGGATAATTTCATTAAGATGGGTAAATACATATATATAGGAGAGGACTAGCCTCTCACTATTGTATCTACCTGACGTGGGACTAAACCCAATAATACTTATAATTAATACCCTCCCTCATGCTAGAGCATAGATATCAATCATGCCCAGCTTGTTACATAGAAAATATACACGACGACCTAAAAAGGATTTCTTGAAAATATATGCTATTCAATCTCCATTTCTCACATGGTGAAATGTGATTACCCCCTTTTGGTATTCATCAGGGACGAAGTGGATGTCGATCTCAATATGTTTAATCAGTTCATGACAATGTTCTAAAAATCGGCATAGGCGTCCGCCTAGGCGCTAGGCGCCCGCCCACTGCACCGAAACCCCCCTAGGCGGTAGGCTAGGCGGGCCCTAAGCGGCGGATTTTTTTGAATTTTTTGATTTTTTTTTTTTATTTTGTTTATTCTTAGTTGTATTTTGGATATTTGTTCGGGTTTTAAGATAGTATTTGGATTTTAGAATATTGAAATTTCAAATTTCAAATTTCAAATTTTCAAAAAAAAAAAAAAAAAAATCTAGGCGGCGCCTAGCGCTAGGCGGACCTCCGCCGCACCGAGTTCGCCTAGCGATTTTTAATACATTGGTTCATGAAATACGAAATTGGTAGCAACGTGGATGGTTGATTGATTAGCACACCACATGTCGATGTCGCCTCGGTCTCCACAACGCTCGGCCCCTCCGTAGAAGTGGTAAGGGTCGAGCGGACGGCGATATCTTTCGTTGTCGCGGAAGGGGTCACGGTAGTAGTCGTAGCAGAAAGGAGCCCCACGCAGGGGTTCATCGTAATAAACTCCTCGCGGGGGAAATGGGGGGGTCGTGGTGGGTTGGAGGGAGGACCCGCGGGGGGCTGTCGGAGCGGTGGAGGGCCCGCGGGGGGCTGTCAGGCCCATGGGGAGTCTGTCGTCGGCGTGCGGGTGTCCCTGTTGTGGGCTGCTGCTGCTGTGCAGGCCCTGCAGGGGGGTGGGGTACCGCGGCCGGTTGTGGTGGTTGTCGAGTTCGCGAGCAACGCGTTGATTTTTGCGACGTGGTCGGCGATGGAGGTGTTGATGGAGGCGTGGGTTGCCGCGGTACTCTCGGCCTGGGCGTCAAGACAATTACGGATGCCGTCGACAGTGGCCTCGAGTCGAAGGAGGCGTTCGTCGTTGGATGGTGGTGTAGGCACCATGAGGTCAGGAGGATCGACCGGCTTTGATACCAACTTGTTACGCGCTTCTTTTTGCTTGGCGAAGGCATACATAACTGGGTGATGGAACGAAGACGATGAAAAAGAAGCCGTCTGGTCTTGTGACCTGTCTGCCTTGGTATTGCGCGTAATTGCAGGCACGGACGCTTCCCAGATCGGAAGAAGTACCGCCTATTTCTTTGATTGAACTTTTCTTTGATAATCTTCTCAAGAGAATTCCCACATCTATATATCAATAGAGGATGGCTACAATTGCTAACCATAATTTGTTGGAAAAGAAACTAATTAATTACTAATAATATCTTTCCTTGAAAGGAAAGATATTTATTAGCAATATCTTCTTTGAAAGGAAACTAATCATTAATTACTAATAATATCTTCTTTGAAAGAAAACTAATTATTAATTACTAATAATATCCTTCCTTGAAAGGAAAGATAATATTAGCAATATTTTCTTTGAAAGGAAACTAATTATTGCTAATGTTATTAATAATATTGTCAAGTAGTGCCACCAGCTAGGTCTGGGCAACCCTAGCCGGATCTTGTGTCTTTCTTCTTGGCCGGTCGATGTGAGTAACGGGTAAAGGTTCGTCCGAACCGACCCGTAACAGTATGCACCTTTTCTGAAACTTCTTCTCCTTCTCTTCTTTCTCCTTCTCCTTTTCTATCGGTTGCTTCTAGGTTTTTGAAAGAACTGAATTTCTGGTCGAATTTTGATATTTTTACCCTTTTTTTTGAACCGAGACCTAGTCGGCCAGCTAGGCTCGTCTAGCCACCTAGTCGGCTACCTAGGTCCGATTATTGCTTGAGCCAATTTTTTTGCGGACTAGCCCCCTAGTCGAGTCGGTAAAGGCCGATTACCGACTAGTCGAGGACTAGTCGGATTTTTAAATCAGTGGATGTAGACCATCGATCTGTAAGACTTGCTCCCCAATCAGCATCTATGAAACACTCAAGACGAGTATGCCCCTGATTCTCTATACGGATTCCTTTTCTCATGTTCTGAGCTAGATATCCTGAGAACTGTCTGCCAATGCATAACTCGTGGAGAAGCCATAAATCTACTCACTACACTGACAGCAAAAGAAATGTCTGGACGTGTCATCACCGCCAAGTAATTGAGTTTCTCAACCAGCTAAAGATACTTCTCAGGATCGGTCACCGGTATCCCCTCATCTAGAAGTAACTTTACTCCGAGATACATTGGTGAAGTTGCTCCCTTTGATTGCATCATCCATGCTTCAGTTGGTATGTCAAGAACATACTTCCTTTGAGACAGTACAATGTCTTGCTCGTCCCGTGTGACTTTGAAGCCCAAGAAGTACTCCATTGCTCCCATATCTTTGATATGAAATTGTTCGTCCAGATACTTTTTCATCCCGTCAATACCCTGATTAATCTCTCCCGTAATAACGATGTCATCAACATAGACACTGATTAGTATCTGATAGGCTGATATTTGTCGATAAAATACTGAATGATCTTTCTTCGATTTGCACGACCAAACCAAACATGAGGTGATTGTAGAGGACGTTTCGCATATAACATACTTTATCCTCCCTTGCGACGAACCCAGGAAGTTGTGCCACATACACTTCACCTTCAAGGTTCCCATAGAGAAATGCATTCTTCACATCCAACTAAAGTAAGGGCAAGTCACAGCGGATGGCTAAGGATAGGAGCACGTGCACAAAGGTCATCATGGCAACTGGAAAGGTCTCAAAATAATCTTCGTCGTAAGTCTAAGAATGTTCTTTTGCCACAACGAGCCTTCAGACGGTCTAAAGTGTCATCTGGTTTCACCTTGATTGTGAACACCCATTTGAAACCTACCAACTGCCTTCTTACCAGCAGACAAATCCACCAAATCTCATGTAATGGCGTGAAACATAAGTGCTCGAGTTATTTCCAACAGATGACGGTTCTTACATTTTGCCACACCATTTGTTGTGGTGTATAAGAACAGGAAGTTTGGTGGATAATCTTGTGTTTAGCTAGATGAGAAGCCAATGTCCGAGATGAGAAGCCAATGTCCAAGACACATACGACCGTTGTCGCTCCGAAGACACTTGATAGAAATCCCGAATTGGATTTTATTTTCGCAAAGAAAATACACCAGATATAAAATAATTCGAAATGGTTCTCCATAAGATAGACATATGTGACTCGTAAGTAGTAATCAACAAAAGACAATATTTGAACCCTATCACCGATTCAACGGGACAAGGACCCCATATATCATAGTAGACTAATTCAAACGGAGCAGAAACAGATTTATCCAAACTCACTGGATAAGATGCACGATGATGTTTAACTAGACTACATGACTCAAAATTTAGAGAAACGTGAAGATCTAGCAAAGGCTAATTTCTAGAGAGCTTGGATAGATGGATGGCCACGCCGACAATGCAACTCAAAAAGGTAGTGAGATACTCACACAGGCAACAGACGAATTCAAGTCAACTAGATATAAGCCTCCAACGACATGTCCCCTACCATCTTTAGGTCCTGAAAAACACAACTATCAGGAAAGAATGTTATCGAGTAGTGTAAGCAACGGTTTATCCGACTAATGGATAATAGACTAAATGGGTTTCCAGGTGTATATAAAACTGAAGTGAGTGGCATGGTGGAAGAAAGACCGGTACTTCCTCTTCCATGAACTTTCAGAGAACTGACATTCACAATAGTAATATATGTCACACGACCCACAGACACATAATCATACAGCATAACTGCATCCCCTATCATGTGGTCAGACACACCTGAATCGATCACCCTTTGTTTTGATTATACCACACACGCCGCTGAATATCCGGCTGCGGATCTAGATGTAGAGGCTGTCTTTGCAATCATCTGCACAGATCGTCATTCATCGTCATGAGCATCCGATACAACATTGGCAACATGAGCTTTGGGACACTGCCATTGAAAGTGGCCAAGTTGACCATAGCTGAAGCATGTTCGCGGTAGTCCTCCAACACACCCGACATTTGCTTGTCCACCATCACGACCAACATTTCAGCCACCATGTCTACCACTACAGCCCCCACGAAATCTACCACGAGCAACATCCAAGGCAGATCGATCAGCAGGTGAAGTACTCGTATCATTCACAACTACTTTAGCTGTCCGTAGGACACGAAAGTAGACTTCCATCAGAGATGGAACCTCGACACCAGCAATAATATGAGACCGTACAGAGTCTGCATTAGGACGAAGTGAGACAAGGTACGTCATGACATAGAGCTGCTAACGTTGAGTCCTCGCCTAATTGATATCTGTCGTCAGGGGTAACACGCGATCCATCTCATCAGTTAGGGCCTTTAAGGCACGAAAGCGGTCCTTATATGACTAGTCTTCTTGGCCAGCTCGGTAGACACTAACAAATCGTGTTTTCCATCAAACGCAATCGTTAGGACCTCCCACAACTCATTCACTGAGTCCGTGTTCTGAATTATATCCTCGACGGATAGTTCCATCTAATTCATCAACTATGTAAATAGTCTACTATCATCAGTCTCCCACTGCTCATATGTGGGATCAGTCTCCTTCGGAGGGTTGTCAGTAAGATGTTTGGACAACCGCATTCCTCAAAGCGTCTTCTCGACCTTCTTCTGCCATGTGGATTAGCTATCCAGACTATCCAGCCTCCGATCGACAAGTCGAATCAAACAATTGTACCAGTGATCGGTGTCCCCACTTTTGTGTTCCTGATACTGGTGCTACCGGCACTGGTTCACCGCAGTATTCGACATCCTTCAAGTTCTCGATCCGACTATCTCTTCTCTTCCCAACCCGATATTCACATCAACCTTGTCAATGCGCGATCAACGTAGCCAGAATTGGCTCGCATAATGTTGGCAGAGATCAAATATGGATTACACAAGTCAGGACAGAGATTCATACGAACATAGGTTGCTTTCTGTGAGATCATGATGTAGACACCGGACCAGAAACAAAGATTCACACAAACAATCAAGTTTTCTCTTTGTTGATGTCGTTTCGAGGTTCAGAGGTTCATGCAAACTATCATAGTTTGTCCTTTGAAGATCTCAACTCTGACGGATTTTTTTTATCAGATCTGAATTTTTTCTAGATATGTTTTTTCAGAATTTGGGTTGTCTAAGGTTAGGTTAGTAATGGATTTCATGGGTAGTGGCTAGGTTTAGGGTTTGGGATGGAGGGGAGGGGTGTCGACGGGAGGGGGGATCTGTCTGGATGAAGGGGGGTCAACATGATGGAGGGGGAAGTCGGCCTGGAGGTGGGAAGGGGAGGCGTAGTAGCAGGCAGGGACGGTGGCGGGCAGAAGGGGAGGCGGCGTGGTCGCGACGGCGGCAAGTGTGGCGGCTAGATGAAGGAGAAGTTAGAGTTATAGGATAAGAGAGGAGGGGTATAGCTATACCATATAGAAGAAATAATAGGATAATTTCATTAAGATGGGTGAATACATGTATATAGGAGAAGACTAGCCTCTCACTATTGTCTCTACCCGATGTGGAACTAAATCCAATAACACTTATACTAAACAAGTATCTTGACATGTAGCAGTCCGGATCTCAACTGTGTGGGGATGTACGGAAGTCCAGAAAATGGAACAGAGGTAGCAAGGATGGGTCCTTTCCATCCAGAAAAGAACACATTGCCTGATAGTGTAATTTGGAAGTTCATACAACTTCAACAATCGAATACTTCCTAATAAGCTTTGGCAAAAACCTTCCTATGGGTCATAGAACTAAATATATATAGTTTACTTCTTCAATCCTATTTCTGACTCAGACTCTCAGTAAGTGAACTTTTTGTGTTACTCTTCTTCCCATTATTACCTCCATTGACATGACTTGCTAACAAGAATAGTAGATGCAGAATCCTCCAGAATCAATTATTTAGCTTTCAAAACACTCCCCTAAGAATAAAGAGCACCGAGTGACATTTTACACAAACACATAAAGACCTGCTGCTACAGCTTACTTCGCTACTCCATAGTTGTGGTGAGGTTATATATCTTTACTGTTTAACTACAACAAGTTTGAAACCAACCATCACGACAAAAAGAAGCTCAAGAGTCCCTGGAAAAAATTTAGAATTAATTTTATATTTCAAACTCATGCATGCATGATAAGTTGAAAATGCATGCATGTATTATATTTAATAAATTATCTTTTTAATTTTGATCCACGTGCATTTGCATGTGCATACATATCTAGTTAAATTATTCCATCATGCCCCTAAAGCCCAATTTATGGGCTGAAAAAGCTGGATTCAGGCAGCTTTATAATTTTTATTAAGTCCGCTCAAAAGAAAACATTTATTCTCGACTCCTTGTGCTTCTGATTGAATTGATTTGATGCTATAGCAGTTCGAAAAGCAGCTTAGATGCAACCACAAATACATTGTGAAAGGGAGACAGATTACTCTCAGTAAGTGAACTTTTTTGTGTTACTTTTCTTCCCATTATTACCTCCATTGACATGACTTGCTAACAAGCAACATAGTAGATGCAAAGCCCTCCAGAATCAACTATTGTTAGCTTTTAAAACACTACTAAGAACAAAGAGCACTGAGTAACATTTTACACAAACACACAGAAACCCTGCTGCTACAGTTTACTCCAGAGTAGTGGTGAGGGTTGAGGGTTAAATGTCTTTACTGTTTAACTACAACAGGTTTGATGCTGACCGTCATGACAAAAAGAAGCTAGAGAGTCCCCAAAAAATAAGTAATTTTATATGTCAAACTCATGCATGCATGATAAGTTGTGAATTCATGCATGTATTATGCTTAATAATAAATGGTCTTCTTTTACTTTGATCCACGTGCAAATGCACGTGCATACATATCTAGTTTGAATTATTCTATCATGCCCCTAAAACCCATTTTATGGGCTAAAAGCTAGATTCACGCAGTCGTATAGTTTTTATAGAGTCCACTTAAAAGAAAACATTTATTCTTGCCTCCTTGTGCTTCTCGTTGAATTGATTTGATGCTATAGGACTTTGAAAAGCAGCTTAGATGCAACCACAAATCCATTGCAACAGGGAGACAGATTACAAATTTCATTCACCCTGGTTAAGGAAATTCACTAATGGAAGAGATTTCACCAAACCTCCTCTAACTAGATTTGCTACTGTTTACTTGACATTAGCATATCTTACTTGACATTAGCATATCTTCATGAGCTAAAGGTTCCATTGTATGTTCTAAGCAATGGAAAACTTGCATGTTTGCATTTACAAGGGAAGAAGGTTCAACCCATAGTTACTGAGAGCCGCTGTTGGAATAATGTTTGTTAATGTTTAAATGTAGCACTGCCTCTTGTGAAAGTGCTTCGAATGGTGGACCCTAATGAGAAACCAGCCATGGGAGTGTAAAAGGCAAGAAAAAAAGTTAATTTCAAGTTATCCTCTAACGTAAAACCTTGCCTAGTGCATCTATTTGCCAACATTGCACATGTCAAAACAAAATCTGAGATGATCCTCTCACCTTGTACTCAAAAATATCACCCAAACTTTCCAGAAATATGCTCATTTCTTACCTTATTTCTTAATGTGTAGTGAGTTTGATCTATAAAGCAAGATAGGTCTTATATTTTTCTTACAACATATTCCTTTTCAACTTTGATGGTATATTGCAATCACAAATCACTCAAAAACTTCCATTTCAGCAAGCATGTTTTGATTCTATGAACAACATCCTTGTCAATCTCTCTAACATGATAAATGATTTTATGTAGATATTGAAAACTATCACTTCTAGGCATCTCTTGTTCATCAATCAATCATCAATGTCTACTCTTTCAATTATACGCATCTATTGTTAAGCATATATTCAACTATATGTGTATACACATCGCTTTGAGTTACACTATATTACTGTGTATCCAAAATTTTGACTCATGCTAGAGTTACATTTCATGTACTATGTTTCCAATCCTACTAATTTTAAAACCCTTGTCCCAAAGTTTCTCTCCACAATTTTATGGGGAATAATACATCTTCACAACATAGAATAGTACAATGATCCCACAAAAGAAAGAGAGAAAATGATAAATGTTAAGCATATAAGTGACTATTAGTATTGTGGATCATACTTCAATTAAAAGAATGAGATAATAATGCAGATTAGATATCATGACATCGATGCCTAGATATACAATAAAAGAATAATGATTTACTTAATCATTCCAAAGAAAGAAAAAGGGCAATTAGAAGCCCTTTTAGTGACTCTATAAAATCCGACACCCACCTTTTGGCCCTCTACTTTCATAATTTTGAAATATTGCTATGCATCTACAGGCCAACTTACCATTTCAGTTTCTAGCTAACAAATGATATTTCTGGTTGGAAACTTAATTTCTTTTGGTTTCTTAGAAACTAAAAGAAACTAAGTTTCTAACACTTCAAAGTTTCCAATTGCCAAACATACCCTGAGATTAGATAAATCAGGAAAAGGCTCACTAACTTATAGAAAGTACACTTAGTAATTGAGGATCTACACATAAAGTTTATTTATAATAATTACTAGTGGTGAACACAGAATTGGAACTACCTGATACTCTTCTCCACTGCCTTGTTCATTCAGTTTTTGTATTGCTGCCTACACAGCAAGTGATGCTAGCAATATCAGTACATTTTGATAAAGTTAAAAAGGTTGGGAAGGAAGAGGCGCATTCAATTCTTCAAGTAGTTACATACCTGAACGTTCACTTTAACAGATTCATTATTTGGATCCAACCGCAATGCTGTTAGAAGTGAACTTTAAATGTTAGCTAGCTCTTATAGAAACTAACATTTGAAATGCTAATAATTGCAGGAAAATGTCCTGCTCATTCTAGAATGGTATAAAATTACAAAACTGTGTAGGCATGAATTGTTACTGTATGCATGAACATGCAGAGGACAATTATATTCAATGAAACTTCTAGAGCCAACAAAGCATTCACATAATGCACAAATCTCCTTGATCGACATACTTTTTTAATTTAGGGACCACAAGACATACAGATACACCTGTGGTATACAATACTATCCTGCCCCTGGAAAGTGGGAACTGAAATAGACTTCAGATTTGCAGTAAGTCAAAATGCAACAGAAAGTCCAAGCAGAATAAGAACAAAAGTATAACAACAACAAAAACTACAAAGCCATAATTTTGGGAGGCTGTTTGAACCCTCTTCTTCCATTCGGCTATGTAAAAGGCCATGTCCTCTGTAACACTAACAAAATCCATATCCCTTTTTAAAGCTTCAAACCATGTTCTTCTAGGCCCACCTCTAGTCCTAGCGGCTCCATTGACTACTATATTATTGCTCCTCCTCACGGGAGCATCTATTTTCTATTATTTTGTTCTAAATTGGCGTCACATCTAACATCTCACGGATACACTCATTATATGATATCCTTGAATGTATTGCCACTCATCCATCTTAGCATTCTCATTTTGGCTACACTTACTTAGTGGATATGTTTCTTAATTGTTAACCACTCTAATATAAAGCATGGTTCGTCTTACAACAATCTTGTATAATTTTTCTTCCAACTTAGGAGGTATTTTGCGAACATAAATTACTCCTGAAACACAATCCTCCATTTCAACTATCATGTTTTAATTCCATGCATGACGGCCTTCTCAATCTCTTCGTCATGATGAATGATTGATCCATTGATCCTACATAGCGAAAACTATCACTCTTAGGTATCTCGGGTCCATCTACATGGACTCTCCCCACATTATTTTTTGACTTAGTTGAAACTACATTTCATATACTATGGTTACCTTCTACTAATCTTACATTTAGATTCTAAAGTTTCTCTCTACATTTCTATTTTAGCATCTAATCCTTCCATATTCTCATCAAGCAACACAATATCATCATCAAACATCATTCACCAATGAATCTTCTCCTAGATATGCCTAGTAATTTCATCCATAACTACCGAAAAAAGGTAACTGACTTAATGTTGATCCTTAACATCCAATAAATAATACACAACACTATAAATCTAAACTAAGCATGTATGACATCAAGGGACTATAACACATCAATTAGAAATATAACTAAGAGATAAACATATGAATCAATAGTCTTCCAAGGAAATCAAACAAATAAGAACATGTTAGAAGCTAGAAGTGAATGTACTTTAGAAATGTGCCTAGATACTCTTCAGAAATTTATTGAAGAAATTTCAACTTTATCAATTAATTAGCTTGCTGCCTATACCTCTACTTGAGATCCGTGGCCAGATGAACCTCTCTCTCACCAGCAGATTCATGTTGACTTGAGTACAAGTTGACTGAGCCCAATTAAATTGGATCCAAGTTTGCTGTGTCTAAATTGATGGGTGAGCTTCCCAACTATAGCCTTTGAGCTAGTTGTAGAGCAATTGCCTCCATTCTCCACTATGCAACTTCGGAACCTTAACAGCCCGGTCAATCCATGCTGATCTGATTCTGTCTTCTAGAGGCCGCAGTCTGTTGCAACCACAATGCATTAGGATCTTGAATTTTAGAACAGGAGGGTCCTGGAACAATCCTGCTGGAGCTAGGATCAGCCCTTGTGCCTGTTGAGATCACTCCATCTTTTGGATGACCAATGGGCATTGAAATGTGATGCAACTCCTCGTCAAACCTCATAGATCCTGTTAATACAGCCTTCCTTGCATCCACTAACTCTGCTCATGCCCTCTGGAGCACTCCATTCCTCCTGCTAACCTTAATCAGTCACTAGAGCGTCCTTTATATTACAATCTGATCCCCAAAACCTTGACATCTACATAGGGCCATTTAATGCACAAGAAAGAGAGCTCCAAATGATTTCACTTTTGCTTTATAGACAATTCAAAATGGTGGAAACCAATGTTTTGTTTAAATTATCATACTGTCTGTCACCTAGGAAGCACAGAAGCTCCAATAACCAGTGTCATTTTGGTCTCACATCGGGCATATATCAGACCTCACATTTACCTCCAAAATGAACTAGGAAATGCCAAAATATCCATAGAGTACATGCAAAAATCAAACTCCATATATTATCACCATCATCATCATCTAAGCCTTCTCCCATCATAGCATAAAAAAGCTCCATACAAATTTCACAAAGTTTTATGACCAGCTGTCAACCGGACGTCGATCCTCTATGTTCTTGTCCAAATTTCAAGTGAAGGTACTATAAGCATGAGGGGTCATGTCATAAAACCTATGAGAGTTGGCAAACAGGTAGATCTACCTTTTGGATTGAAGTTTACGCTCATACTAGCAAGGAGAACCTTCCAAGTTCCTCTACATTATGAAGAGTCTACATAAAGAGATAAAATGGAATAATCCTCTTCCCCGTTGGATCGAACCCACTAGCCATGATGAGATAAGATGGAATAATCCGCATCCCCGAGGGATCGAACCCACTAGATATGAAGAGTCTACATGAAGAGATAAGATGGAATAATCCCCTACATTGTGTGCGTGTATATGAAGAGTCTACATGAAGAGATAAGATGAAGAGTCTACATTCCACTGCCGACTCCCTGCATCTTCCACTTCTCTTGATGGGCGACTTCAATGCCCTACTCCACAGAGGGGGACCAATTCCAGATCCGATCTTATATGACTTCCAGAGATGTCTTCTCCAGACGGGGCTCCAGGGATTGTCGCGCTCGGAGCATATCTGGACATGGCATAACAAAGCTACTAGGAACAGGGTTGCTTGCCAGTTAGACAGAGCCTTGGAAAACGGGGAGTGGTTCCGCCACTTCCCTAATTCTTTGGCGGACGGTTTGGCTGCTGGGACGAGCGATCACTCCCCCATCAGGGTTGGCTTCACGGATCAGCCTACTAGGAGGTCGCGTCCCTTTCGGTACAACAACAGCTGGTTCCTTTCAGAGGATTACTCGGAGGCTGTTACTGAGGGTCTTTCTTGCCACCAGGAGGGTACGGCTCAGTTCCGTATGGTGCACCTGCTGAAACATACGAAGAAGGCTATCCGGAGTTGGGTGAATAGATTACCCAAGACCTCTCTAGAAGATAAGGAGGAGGAGCTCAGAGACATTCAGCACTCCATGCAGTCCGACATGTTTAACGGAGACCTTGCGGCTAGAGAGAAGGAGCTGATCGGGGAAGTCAACGTTCTTCGCCTGCAGCAGGAGATTAGTGCGGCTCATCGCACTAAATGCTCCTGGCTCAAGGATGGAGACCGTTGCTGCAAGTTATTCTATGACGTCATCCGGACCAGGCAACACAGAAACAACATCTCTCAGCTGCTTGATGCAAAGGAAAAGCTGGTGGAGGAGCCGTCAAAGATCCAAGGAGAGGCAGTCAGGTATTACTCTGAGTTATATTTTCAGACTGATTATCTGTCTGCATTCCCAGATGTAGTTACGAAGAAGTTGGTGACCCCCTATGGAAATAGTCTACTTCTTGCCTCGGTTACTATGGAGGAGGTGGAGGCTATAATCAAGAAGGCGGATCCCAACAAAGAGCCAGGACCGGACGGATTTACTAGTAGGTTCTACAAACGTCACTGGGATATTCTGAAATTTTCGGTTCTCGAGGCAGTCCAGGAGTTTTTCACAAAGGGGAAGCTGCTGAAGGAGCTGAATCATACCTTCCTGACTCTTATGCCAAAGAAAGAGGGGGCGACTTCGCTGGCGGACTTTAGGCCTATAGCGTGTTGTAATTATCTTTACAAAATAATTACGCACCTTATGTGCCGGCGTATGGAGAGGATCATGCAGGACTTAGTCTCTCCAAACCAGGCAGCCTTCATCAAGGGGAGATCGATTGCTGAGCACAGTCTCCTTGCGCATGAGATGGTGAGGGGCTTCAATAAACCAGGAGGGGAGAAGGCATGCGTGAAGCTGGACCTGAGGAAGGCCTACGATATGGTTAATAGGGACTTCTTGTGCCACTTGATGACTGCCATGGGATTCGATGATTGTTGGGTTGCGAGGATTCGGGAGTGTATCACGACCCCCACCTTTTCTGTCCTCATTCAGGGTTCCCCGTATGGGTACTTCCGCAGCAACCGTGGACTCCGGCAAGGCGACCCCTTGTTTCCTTACCTATTCACGCTTGTTATGGAGTACTTCTCATGTTTGATGGACATAGCAGTACATCGAGGGAGTATTGTTCCGTTGTTCAGGATGGTTGGGTCTCCGGTCACTCATCTCATATATGCTGATGATCTCCTGGTATTCCTAAAGCCTTCTATGGATGGTCTGAACCAAGGTTGTGAAAAGCGCTAGGCGCTAGTCGGGCGGACACCTTCCGCCTAGCGCCTAGCCCACCTAGGCGGGTGCCTAGGCGGACGCCTAGATCTAGGCGGTTCAAAAAAATAAAAAGAATCAAAAAAAATCTACTAAAAATTGCAGAAAAAAATCCATAAAACCCCAAAACATGCATAGTTGGATGTCAGGGGATTAGGCCGGCGCCTAAGCGGACATCGGGCGGGCACCCAGCGCCTAGCGCCTAGGCGCCGCCTAGGCGGTCTAGGCGGACGCCTTTTAGAACAGAGGTCTGAACACGATCTCGAAGATTATGGGAGATCTGGAAGCTTTTACTGGACTTCAAATGAATCGAGAGAAGAGTCGGGTCTACTTCAGCTCCCTTTACCCCCGGGAGGAGGAGCGTGCCGCAGCTCTGGGTGTGGAGAAGAGTGATCTTTCGGTGAAATACCTCGGAGTTCCCCTGACAGTCAACTATGCTCGAGACATTGACTGCCATAGTCTTGTGGAGTATGTTCAGCGAAGGGTTGAAGATTGGCAAGCGGCGGGTCTATCATTTGGGGGACGGATAGAGTTGGTGAGATCGGTCATCACGGCCGTGGCTCATTTCTGGCTCCAATCTATTTTGATCCCTGTAGCTACGATCAGGACGGTGGAGAGCCTTTGCGCTGATTTTATCTGGAGGGGGGGTCTGCATGCTATTTCCTGGGAACAGCTCTGTAGGCCGAGGAGGGAGGGTAGAGTAGGTCTCCGACCCTTATTGGCGATCCGGGAGGCCTCGGCCCTGAAACTGGCATGGAGGTTCATAAAAGGAGGGTCTCTTTGGGCGGACTTGATGAAGTGTCGATATGTGAAGCAAGGAAACTTTTGGAGATGCGCCATCGACAACAATCACTCTGTGACTTTCAAGCATATCCTGAGCCACAGAGCTGTTCTTAAATCGTCTATCAGGAGAATCCTGTGTGATGGTGCTGGGACTGATCTATGGTTGGATCCTTGGTTAGAGCATCTGTCTCTGGTGGATATTATGGACGACTGGGCACACAGGGAGGCGGATAGGGGTCTGACTTGTCAGCATATCATCAGGAATGGAGCTTGGAGTCCTGAGTCCTACCGCCATACTGCGGAGCTTGGAGAGGTTATCTGCACGATCGAGATTGATACATCCCAGCCAACTGATTATTGGGTCTAGGATCTGCCGGACGAGACTGGGGGTTCTAGTTCTGGGGAGTTCAGGTTCTAGAGCAGCTACAACCTTTTGCGTTGTTCCTATCCTACCATTGCGGATTATGATTTCATATGGTGCAAGGGCCTGGCCAGGAAAATACAGTTGTGTCTTTATCGTTTGCTTCTGGGTCGCCTCCTGACAAGGGACAAACTCATCTCCTTTGAGATCCAGGTCCCAAATCCGAAGTGTGCGCTCTGTGATAAGGATGACGAATCAATGAGCCACCTGTTCTTTGACTGTGAAGTGTCCTGGTACATATGGTCTGAGCAAGGTTGTGTGCTGGGCAGAGGTATCACTGGTAGGGCGATTGGGGAGATTATTACAGGGATCCGAGATTGCAGAGGGAGAGGACTGGTCTGGTTCAAGACTGCTAGGATAAGGCTGGCTGCTGCTGGCTGGCATATGTGGAGGGAAAGGAATCGTCATATCTTCGAGGGACTTACCATCCCTCCAGCCGGCATCCTCCATAACATTGACTTTGATGTAAAAGCAATGGAAACATAACGGGTGGAAAACCACCTTGATTGTATGTTGTATGATTACTTGCTGAGTTTGGAATAAAATTTACCCTTTTTCAAATATATATATATATATATATATATATATATATATATATATAACTCATTCCATTAATTGGAAGGAATAATCTGCTTTCCCGTGGGATCGAACCCACTAGCAGTGATGCGTCGTCTCCACCTGCTAGCCACTAGAGCTAGGAAGATATATATATATATATATATATATATATATATATATATATATATATATATATATTGGAAAAAAGGCAAATTTTATTCCAAAATCAGGTCAAACAATCATACAATCAGGGATGGTCGCCCACCCGTCAGGTTGCCATAGCAGTTACATCGAAATCTATATTATGTAGAATTCCTATAGGAGGGGTGGTTAGCCCCTCGAAAATGCGCCGATTCCGTTCCCGACAGACATGCCAAACAAAAGCTGCAAGCCTTACTCTGGCGGTCTTGAACCAAACCTACCCTCTCCTCCTGCGATCTCGGATCCCAGTGATGATATCTCCAATCGCCCTGCCTGTGTCACATCCTCCCAGCGCCTCCGCGGCATTACTCAGTCCAGATAAACCAGGACACCTCACACTTAAAGAACAAGTGTCGCATAGACTCATTGTCCACTTCACAGAGTACACACTTCGGGTTGGGCACCTGGATCCCAAAGGAGATGAGTCTGTCCCTCGTCAGCAGCCGACCAAGAAGCAACCGGTACACACACAGCTGCATCTTACGAGCCAGACCCTTGCACCAGATGAATTCATAGTCTGTACTAGGGGGAAAGTACGACGCACAAGGTTGTAGCAGCTATGGAACTGAAACTCCCCAGTGCCCCTAGTAACCCCCGGCGGATCCCAGGTCCAACAATCTGCTGGCTGAGTCGGATCTATCCCAACCGCGCGAATGGCCTCTCCAAGCTCCACTATATGACGGTATACCTCCAGTCTCCACTCTCCATTTCTGATAATATGCTGGCAGGTCAACCCCCTACCAGCCTCCATGTGGGTCCAGTCGTCCAGAATCTCAATCAGAGATTAACGCTCTAACCATGGATCCCGCCAGAGGTCAGTCCCAGCACCATCTCTCATAGTCCTCCGGATTGATGATTTGAGTACAGCTCTGTGGCGTAGAATATGCATGAAAGTGACAGAGTGGTTGTTGTTGAGAGAGCAATTCCAGAAGTTGCCCCGCTTCACATACCGACTGTACATCCAATCAGCCCATAATGACCCACCTTTAATGAACCTCCAAGCCAGCTTCACAGCAGAGGCCTCCCTAACAGTCAGCATAGGTCTAAGCCCCACTCCACCCTCCTCCCGAGGCCGACAGAGCTGCTCCCAAGAGATCGCATGCATGTCCCCCCTCCAGATGAAGTTGGCACAAATGCTCTCCACCTTTCGGATGGTGGCGACAGGAACCAGAATAGACTGGAGCCAGAAAAGTGACAGTGCCGAGATGATCGATCTAACTAGCTCAATGCGCCCACCAAATGACAGGCCACAGCCTGCCACCCTTCAACTCTCCTCTGAGCATACTCCACCAGACTGTGACAATTCAGGTCCCGAGCATAATTGACTGTCAGAGGTACTCCTAGATATTTCACCGGAAGATTGCTTCTATCAACTCCCAAAGCTTCCGCTCGTTCCTCCTTCAGAGAGCATAGGGAGCTGAAGTAGACACGATTCTTCTCTCGGTTCATTTGGAGCCCATTAAGAGTTTCCATTTCTCCCATAATTCCAGAGATCGTGGTCATTCCTCCCATAGAGGGGTGGAGGAAGACCAAGAGGTCATCAGCATAGATGAGATGAGTAACAGGGGGCTGAATCCTCCTAAACAACGGGACCAGCCTCCCACTGTGAACCGCCTTATCCATCAGGCAGGTGAAGTATTCCATGACAAGTGTGAACAAGGAGATAGGGGGTTGCCTTGCCGGAGTCCTCGGTTGCTGTGGAAGAACCCATACGGAGTACCATGGATGAGTACAAAGAAGGTAGGGGTCGAGATGCACTCCCTAATCCTCGCAACCCATCGCTCATCGAATCCCATGACTAGCATCAGGTGGCACAGGAAGCCCCTATTGACCATGTCATAGGCCTTTTTAGGTCCAGTTTCACACACGTCTTCTCCCCTCCTGGTTTATTGAACCCTCTCACCATCTCATGCGCCAGAAGACTGTGCTCAGCAATCGATCTCCCCTTTATAAAAGTCGCCTGGTTCGGAGAGACCAAGTCCTGTATAATTCCCTCCATGCGTCGGCACATAAGGTGCGTAATTATTTTGTAAAGATAATTACAGCACGCTATAGGCCGAAAGTCCGCCAGCGAGGTCGCTCCTTTCTTCGGCACAAGGGTCAGGAAGGTATGGTTAAGCTCCTTCAGCAACTTCCCCTCAGAGAAGAACTCCTGGACCGCCTCGAGCACCGGTACCTTAAGGGCATCCCAGTAGCGTTTGTAGAACCCACTGCTGAAGCCATCCAGCCCCGGAGCCTTGTTGGGATCTGCCTTCTGGATGATAGCCTCCACCTCCTCCATAGTGACCGGCGCGAGTAACTGGCTATTGTAATGACCCGCTCCGTCCTAGCAGAACGCCGATCCAAACGGCAAGTGCAACGACTCAAACGAGCCGTCGAACCGAAGAGTTGGCATCGACCTGACGAAGAATCGATGCAAGGCTTACATTGGCCCGTCAAGGTGAATCCAGACTTAGACTTTCAAATGCGCGCTCGGAGTATCGCTCGGCCGATGCGAACATCGCTAAGGTGGGTGGCTCCGATGAACCCGTCTTTGCTTAGCCTAAACACATAACAATACGGACACTATTGCTAGAATCGCTAGGCGTCGACACCGTGCATGCTAATAAATGAATGACTCAACGCACCTAGCTAAGGGAATAATTCCATCATGTATGCTTGTTTAGAACATGGAGAAGAACTCGGCAATTATGGAAACTCTCGCACCGCTCTCTACGCTCGTGCTACGGCACAAGCTTACGTTCAAGTCCCTTACGCGTTCAACAATGAAACAATAAATGAGTTACAACAAAGAAAACGGAAGGCTATCAACATAGTCGTTCCGAGTAGAGTATAGCAACATTGAAAGACTATGGGACCGAAGGGTCGCCAAGGTGACTCCCGCACGGGGAGTTGCATAATGTAAGAATGAAAGAATGAATGAATAAGTGAATGAATGAATCAACGAATGAATGAATGAATATGTGAATGAATCAATGAACGAACGAACAAGTGAAAGAAGGAAAGAATGGAAAGAATAAATGAAAGATAAGAAAGGAAAGAATGGTTAGCGACAGGTGAGACGGGCACGTGCAACGGGGCTCGCTACCCGCGCTGCACGGACGCCAACCTGGTCGATAACGCATTATGGCTAAGGGTTAGCCTATGGCTCTAAGACAGCCGTTAAGTTAAAATGATAATAAAATACGAAATGGTCGTGGACGGCTCGTGCACGAGTGAAAAGGGATTCCAAGGACAACGAAAGACGATTTCGTGGCCGGCCTAGGCGGAATCATGGCCTACGGGCGGACAGAATGTGCGGGCTTGGGCACATAACCAAACGTAGGGCCGGTTATTCAATAGTCTATCAAGGTGTACCAGCCATCACGCTTGATAGATGAGAATGCCACAGGGGAAAATGTCCAAAATGGCTGACATGCCAGCGACCGGTGCATATAGATTTAAGTGGGCTTTGCTGGTGGCAATCCACGTGCAAGTCCTTGCATTGAAATCAAAGTAGTCTAAGTTAATTGAACAAAACACCTTCTGAACAGGCTTGAACATAACGCACAAAATGATCGAAAGCACTTCGTGCAAATGAGTTAGCAAACACGCCTACGACGCGCTAGAACCTGAGGCAGGGACACGCCCTTGAACACTGAATGTTTACAAGAATCACGTTGAGTTATTACATATGAATTGTTGACTAACTTGGTTTACTTTGGACAGGGAAGGCCGGACGGTAAGTATGGGTAAGTCATGCATTTATTTCCATGCGACACTTGAAATTGGCAACACGAGATAGGCTATGAAAGATGCCATGAAATTGATCCTAAGGCAAGATTAGAAAGACAATGAATGATAGAGATGCACAAAAGTAAATAGAACGTGTTTGGTAATGATAGCATTATGGGCGAGCTAGCCTCCCCACCAGTGCATAACAATGTACTGATAACCCCACAGTCTGCTTGCAGGAAGCAGTAAACGTCGGCGGGTGCGGAGCTTTCCTCGAACGTGCTAAGGCGCGGAGCTATCTCTGGAGCCTTGGAGCGTTGCAAGGAGCTGGAGCACCATATACAGGACATAATGTATCGGAACATCGCCATGAATCATTCCATCTTGTAAGCCACTTGGCTCGCCTTTTATGTTTCAGAGAGAGAGAGCTTGAGAGACTTGTAAACTCGGCCTAGCGCCGCTTGTAAACTCCTTGAATATCAATAAAGAGTTTGAATTCGCTTCTACTTGTGTTCATTTACTTTCCGCTACAAATGGGGACACTCTGTACGACTCTGTGGCCTAGCTTAAGTCTGCCGTTTCTGGACTTGGCCTTGCACGGGCGCAACCTAGGCCCGTGCGGCATCACGCCTTAGCGAGGACGATCGCTCCTGCGGGAGCGGGGCGTGACAGATTGGTATCAGAGCACGACTTTACGTCCTTGGACTTCATTTCGATTCTCTCAGTTTTGAAAGCTCGTTTTGAGACAAAAGAAGTATACGCTCTCTCTCGTTGTGCCTTGGGATGTTCCATACAATAAGTCTAATATTTTCAAAAGCTCGTACAAGTATTCGGTTGAAGGGATCAATAGGCGAAGGCCTTTGTGTCGAACCACGACGTACTTGAGTTGGGAAGAACCGATGCTAAGAGTTAGCAAACGCAAGACGTGCTTGAATAACCTTACGCTGACAATAGCGAACGAGTACACGAGACCGAAGTATAGTTCGAACGGGATGGTTATGCACGCAGCCTTTTGGCTAAGTTGTGCCGAGTATCGCGCACCTAGACTTTATGGTACAAACGAGTTGCGAGCGAGATTGACTATCGCTCGGACGAGAATAAGGGAGACTTAGAACATATGTTGATAGAGACGCTACTTGACCGGCGCTAGAGCGAACACGAGGAAATGGTTCTTAGATTTTGAAGAATGAGCGAACGCGCAATTGGACATGTCGATCGGGAGTCGAATAACCTTTCGAGGATTTGTAGAATGACTTGACTCCGAGTGGTGTATGTGATAGCTTCGAAGAAGAATAAGAGCGAGCGTTGACGACTAGTCGAGTGGCTCGGACCCTGAGTGGTGTATGGACGTTATAGAAATTGTTCGAGCGAGACTAAAGGATTTACGGATCGTACGAGTATGTCGGCAAGCGATGCGATCGCGCAAAGCCTTAGAACGTGTCACGCTTAGTTGGCCATGACTTCAAAAGTCCCGAACGAGATGTCGCTGGACAACTTGTCAATGGGCAACGCAAGTTAGAAAATGACTCAGAACGATGAATAAAGATGAATGGTCTTGATCGAGGAAACTTAGAGGATCGCGCGTACGATTTCGGATTGATTCAAATGAATTGTGACTTGAGTTTGAACAACGATCTTGAAACTAGCTTGAGGAAGAGCGACGAAACTTGATCTTGAATATCGAGGAAATTGTGGAATATCCAACTCGGACAATAGCATCAATGCACGACTCGAAATCGGTTGCAAAGGAAGATCGTCAGGTTACGCATATCGTCGATGGTATTGAGGCGTATCAAAGATCGATATACGATAACTCGGGGGTACTCTGACTCGGCGAATGACGATCGTGCAAATGTCATTGTCCCGTTGGATGCTATACTTGGGGTGTTAAAAATGTGTCGAGGAAAAGATAGATTTAGCTCGAGGATTTTCTAGTCGAATGTATGACGGTCAGACTATCGAATTGATTTGGCTTGGATGAAAATATGAATGCTTGGATTTGCTTCGTTGACAACCACAACGTTGACGTTCTTGTCTTATGCGAGTGCAACTCCAGCCTCGCACATGCGTCGCGCTGGATTATGGCGATCACTCCGCGTGAGCGTTGATATGGTGATTCGTACAGCGGGAGTGATTGAACTTGGATGGCGTGGCAATCTGATTGCTTCGACTTGTGGTTTGACGCGAAGGTGGACTCGAGAATGAATTTGTGTGCTTGAAGAATTGAACTTGAGGATTGAGTAGGTCCAATCCGCTTATCGAGAATGGGTTAGTCTAAAACTCAAACAAGAGTTACGTTCCGATGAGAATGATTATTCCGCGGGAGCGTTGCATGGTGATTCATGAACCGCCGTGGATAATCGGACTCGCGTGAGATTGGGACGCAATGTATTGTCGAGCTAGATGACCTCGTGATCGAATACATGAATTGGTTAGAACTGGTGATTGAACGGAATTGAATATGTGCAACGTAAGTCTTGATGCGAATTAGGTGATCATGCTCGATGTTTAGAAATTTGAGTGAAACGAGCTTGGGTAGAAACTCCCGTACAAGCGAACGAATGGTTTGACCATAGGATTTGGGGCGAGCGTCGTGCAACGACCTTGCACGAAGAGCCACGGACCTGACGTGTAACTATGACCTTGTGAGCTGACCTAGCAGATAGGCGGACGACCCTATGCCGAGTGATTGAACCTGTACGATGGCATTTACAGTATCGTCTGGACGGACGATAGACTTGGGGAAACAAGACTTAGAGTAGGACAGGGAACTGGGAGTGTGCGTGAACGACGACGAGATTGGCCCCAAACGAAGGGAATGATAGGGATGGATGATGTGCAAGTAAAAGTTGGGATAACGAATTGAATCGTTGATAGAAAGAAATGCTTGATGATAGTGCGATACTTGATCTGGAATTGGACGAAAATTACTTAGACTTGGTCGACCCCGCTAAGAAGAAATCGTATTGATTTCGTTGACAAGAGCGCTTGAGAAGCGAATCGAATCATCTCGAGGACCGAGATAAACGATATGTGATACACACATGAGTTCAGTTTTAAATCGAAGTTAGCAAAACGATCGGCAAATCGAAACTATCACGGGTAGCTTGTCCGACTTCGCTAGTCGCTAAGCTTGGTTGAAATGTACGTATTCAGGGGACGCCTTGAATGCGTGCACGATCCAAACTCAGCGATATGATGAACTCGAATGCAGCTGCAAGTGGGTGTTGAGATGCGCATGAACGAATGAGTGAATTTGCCTCAGCCTACGTCTCTCGTATTTGATAAATTACAACGCACCTCGTACGACCATTTCAGTCCTATGACACGTCGAAATAGCAACCAAGTCGAAGAAACATGACAATTGAATGAGTACCATCAAGTCTAAAATGAGTAAACAGTCGTTCCATAAAATTCGCCAAACATATGCAACGCAAAAGTTGGAAGAATAACCGAGTATAGTTCGATGTCATCGAGCGATAAAGCCAGTCGATAGAAATTGTCTACGATACGCAGACGACATGAGTTAGGGAACGATAGGATGACCTGCACTCAGGAAGTCTCGAGGACGAGACTTGTTCTGAGTGGTGTATTATGTAATGACCCGCTCCGCCCTAGCGGAACGCCGATCCAAACGGCAAGTGCAACGACTCAAACGAGCCGTCGACCCGAAGAGTTGGCATCGACCTGATGAAGAATCGATGCAAGGCTTACATTGGCCCGTCAAGGTGAATCCAGACTTAGACTTTCAAAGGCGCGCTCGGAGTATCGCTCGGCCGATGCGAACATCGCTAAGGTGGGTGGCTCCGATGAACCCGTCTTTGCTTAGCCTAGACATATAACAATACGGACACTATTGCTAGAATCGCTAGGCGTCAACACCGTGCATGCTAATAAATGAATGACTCAACGCACCTAGCTAAGGGAATAATCCCATCATGTATGCTTGTTTAGAACATGGAGAAGAACTCGGCAATTATGGAAACTCTCGCACCGCTCTCTACGCTCGTACTACGGCACAAGCTTACGTTCAAGTCCCTTACGCGTTCAACAATGAAACAATGAATGAGTTACAACAAAGAAAACGGAAGGCTATCAACATAGTCGTTCCGAGTAGAGTATAGCAACATTGAAAGACTATGGGACCGAAGGGTCGCCAAGGTGACTCCCGCACGGGGAGTTGCATAATGTAAGAATGAAAGAATGAATGAATAAGTGAATGAATGAATCAACGAATGAATGAATGTATATGTAAATGAATCAATGAACGAACGAACAAGTGAAAGAAGGAAAGAATGGAAAGAATAAATGAAAGATAAGAAAGGAAAGAATGGTTAGCGACAGGTGAGACGGACACGTGCAACGGGGCTCGCTACCCGCGCTGCACGGACGCCAACCTGGTCGATAACGCATTATGGCTAAGGGTTAGCCTATGGCTCTAAGACAGCCGTTAAGTTAAAATGATAATAAAATACGAAATGGTCGTGGACGGCTCGTGCACGAGTAAAAAGGGATTCCAAGGGCAACGAACGACGATTTCGTGGCCGGCCTAGGCGAAATCATGGCCTATGGGCGGACAGAATGTGCGGGCTTGGGCACATAACCAAACGTAGGGCCGGTTATTCAATAGTCTATCAAGGTGTACCAGCCATCACGCTTGATAGATGAGAATGCCACAGGGGAAAATGTCCAAAATGGCTGACATGCCAGCGACCGGTGCATATAGATTTAAGTGGATTTTGCTGGTGGCAATCCACGTGCAAGTCCTTGCATTGAAATCAAAGTAGTCTAAGTTAATTGAACAAAACACCTTCTGAACAGGCTTGAACATAACGCACAAAATGATCGAAAGCACTTCGTGCAAATGAGTTAGCAAACACGCCTACGACGCGCTAGAACCTGAGGCAGGGACACGCCCTTGAACACTGAATGTTTACAAGAATCACGTTGAGTTATTACATATGAATTGTTGACTAACTTGGTTTACTTTGGACAGAGAAGGCCGGACGGTAAGTATGGGTAAGTCATGCATTTATTTCCATGCGACACTTGAAATTGGCAACACGAGATAGGCTATGAAAGATGCCATGAAATTGATCCTAAGGCAAGATTAGAAAGACAATGAATGATAGAGATGCACAAAAGTAAATAGAACGTGTTTGGTAATGATAGCATTGTGGGCGAGCTAGCCTCCCCACCAGTGCATAACAATGTACTGATAACCCCACAGTCTGCTTGCAGGAAGCAGTAAACGTCGGCGGGTGCGGAGCTTTCCTCGAACGTGCTAAGGCGCGGAGCTATCTCTGGAGCCTTGGAGCGTTGCAAGGAGCTGGAGCACCATATACAGGACATAATGTATCGAAACATCGCCATGAATCATTCCATCTTGTAAGCCACTTGGCTCGCCTTTTATGTTTCAGAAAGAGAGCTTGAGAGACTTGTAAACTCGGCCTAGCGCCGCTTGTAAACTCCTTGAATATCAATAAAGAGTTTGAATTCGCTTCTACTTGTGTTCATTTACTTTCCGCTGCAAATGGGGACACTCTGTGCGACTCTGTGGCCTAGCTTAAGTCGGCCGTTTCTGGACTTGGCCTTGTACGGACGCAACCTAGGCCCGTGCGGCATCACGCCTTAGCGAGGACGATCGCTCCTGCGGGAGCGGGGCGTG
The DNA here is from genome assembly GCA_029216955.1 of Iris pallida. Lineage (NCBI taxonomy): Eukaryota > Viridiplantae > Streptophyta > Magnoliopsida > Asparagales > Iridaceae > Iris > Iris pallida. Next base: position 37,064 of record JANAVB010034368.1, on the reverse strand, counting down.
ACAGCTATTCCCATAGGGCGTCACTAGCTTCTTTGTAATAATATCCGGAAACACAGAGAGATAGTCAGTCTAAAAGTATAGCTCTGAGTAATGCCTAACAGCCTCCCCTTGGACCTTCGACGGCTCTCCAACCAGTTTGCCCTCACCATCAAGAAGATGGGAGAGACTATTTCTATATGGTCTGGTCCAGATCACATCATAGAAGAACTTGGAGCAACGGTCCCCTTCCTTGAGCCAGGAGCATTTAGCGCGCTAGGCTACGCTAATCTCCTTCTACAGTCGGAGGATGTTGACTTCCCCAATCAGTTCCTTCTCCCGTGCCGCTAAGGACCCATCCAGTATATCAGTTTGCATGGAGTTCTGGATGGCCATGAGTTCCGCCTTCTTGTCATCTAGGGAGGGCTTGGACATTTTCTTTATCCAACTCCGGATAGCCTTCTTTGTGCGCTTGAGGATATGGACCATGCGGAACTGAGTCGTGCCCCCTTGCTGGCTAAGAAGATCCTCTCCTACAGTCTCGACGTAACCTCCAAAGAGAAACTAGTTGTTGTTATACCGGAAAGGCCGTGACTTCCAGGTAGGTCGCTCTGTGAAGCCGACCATGATAGGGGAATGATCGCTCGTCCCAGCAGCCAGACCCTCTGCCACAGAATTTGGGAAGCGCCGAAACCACTCCCCATTATCCAGAGCTCTGTTCAGCTGACAAGCAACTCTGTTGGTAACAACTTTGTTATGCCAAGTCCAGATGTGTCCCGTTCGTTTCAAGCCCTGAAGGCCCGACTGAAGAAGACACCTCTGAAAATCGTACAGGATCGGATCTCGGACAGGTATGCCACCCACCTTCTCCCTTATGTGACGGAGAGCGTTGAAGTCACCTATCAGGAGCAGCGGAAGATGCAGCGAGTCAGCAGTAGCAGCCACTTTAGATATATCCCGCCAAAGGCTCTTCCGACGCCGCCTTTCATTGTGGCCATAGACTGCCCCTAGCAAGAACCTGAAACCACCTTTATTGGAAATGGAGATGGCTATCAGCTGTCCCAACATCAAGACCATATCTCCGTCCCAGTTGTTGCTATTCCATCTGACCCAGATCCTAGCCATGTCTCACAGCGCCAAATTGTGAAGTTGGGTCCAATGGGGGAGAGTCCGTCAGGATAGTGTCTTCTCTCCTTTAATCTTAGTCTCCAGCAATACAGAGATGTCGCACTTCTCTCTGCGTAGGATCTCACAAATCTCTCTCCATCTCCCTTAGGAGCATGCACCCCTGACGTTCCAGGAGATTACCGTCATTAATTATTAAGATGGTGGGTCCCCTGAACACTCTCTGGACCAGTACCCGGGGATGGTACCACGTTCGTCAATGCCATGTCCTCCTCCAACCCAGGAGTGGTGGGATGTTGGTTCGCCATTTTAGAGATCATCACGGCCCAAGCCGGGTTGTCCACACAAAGCGGCTCACCGTGGCCAGGTGACCGGCCCTCCTCCCGAGGGTGCCCGTCGCGTAGGGGGCCAACATGTCTCTTCCTGATATATACTCTCTCCTCGGAAGTGCCTCCATCTCCTCTATGATCTCGCCCCGATGCCGACATGCCTCTGGTAACCATACTTCTCTGAGCGGTGAAAGTGATCATAGCTCCACAGGGGTGTACCGGCTGAGGCGGGACAGTCATCATAGCCCCACTAGTGTGCACTGTCTGAGGTGAGATAGTCAGACTCAGTCCAATGGTATCCCCCATCAGTTGGTCCCCCTCCTGCACGGCCCCCTCGGCTCTCTCGTCCCCGCTAGCAGTCTCCATCACCCTGGATGTTCCAGGTTCCTCAGCTGGCTCTGGTGGAGTCACCGTCTTCTGTCCTCCAGTAGAGCAAGTACTAGCGAGGTGCCCGAAACAGACACAATGTGGACAGGTAGGTGGAACACATTCATACTCAACTTTATGGGTTAGAACCTCTCCAGATGGAACTTCATACTCCAACAAGCTAGGAAGCTCTAGTCTCCACCGGCCCTGATCTCCACGAACATCCGAGCTCGACCGAAAGGCTGTAGCATCATCAGCCTTGATCGCTTTGCCCATCAAGCTGGCGAGCCTCGTAAGCAAGGGGATACTCCAATACCTGACTGGGAACTCCGGAAAGCGGATCCAAACAGGGATAGCATTAAGGACTTCCTTCTCACACCGCAGTTCTGGAGTCCACTCTTTCAGAATGATCAGCCTGCCATCAAACGTCCAAGGCCCTCCCTGGATAATCCTGGTGACGTCCTCCGCCAGACCAAACTTCACATAGTAGAAGCCATTCTCTCTGGCAAATATCTCCATGCTTCCTTTAGGTTGCCAAACACGTGCCGCATACGCCCGGATCTGCCCATAGAAGGGCTTGTTCCCCAGCACGTACAAGACCAACATGTTCTCCCAGAAAGCTGTCACCTTCGCTATCTCCTCCGCAGGGAACGAGGCTCGAAAGCCACTCCCTACCTTCTTGATATTTTTAATATATATATATATATATATTAAAAAGGAGGGAGGCTTGGGGCATCCACCTTGATAGGTTTACCTACAGTGCTAGCGCAATGTGGCTTTCGAGCCAAGTACTCTGGCTTAGCCATTGTTTCTAGGCATTTCTATGGATTTAGGATCAATATCATTATGAAAATTGCATTGACTCATCAGGAAACTATTCTTTGATGCAGCCATGGTCCCTTCATCTTCTCCTTCTGGTGGAGCCTTCTGATTAAGGTTTCAACTAGACCTAGAAATGATAATTTTTGCTTCTGTATAAGGTCTTTCACTTCTCTCCATCTCAATATAGAATTCATCCCCCTAACATTACATATGAGACCATTCATTAGGAAGATTTTGAAGACTTAACTATCACTCCTCAACCTCATTCTTGAAGCAATTTGAGTCTCTCCCATTTTAGCCTACCTCTTTGCCTCAACTTCTTTCACTTTAGTTGCTTCCTCCAATTGCTTGACCCAATCTGCATTAGTCATTGTCAATGTGACGCTGACCTCTGCTGCCTTTTAAGTTTTTTCCCTCTATTTTTTTGATTGGATTGAGGTATCTGCTATATCTTACTGAGCAGTTAGATCCTTTGTGTTGATGGTAACTTGACGAGCTGCATACTGATCCACTATAATCTGCTCAGAGGTAGTGAGCTTACTCTTCTCCTGTGGCATTTCCTTATTAGGGCCTAAAGGGTCTATTCCCTGCTGCTGTGACAGTTGAGAAGGATTCTGAGTTATTGGTGGTAAGAGTTGAACCCCTTCTATAGCTACTACCCTCTCAGCATTCTCCCTTATTTCACCCTTTTTGATAGGTTCCTCTACCTATGTCTGTACTGTCTGTGTTATCTTCTATAGGGATGCTCTCATCCTTGTGGGTAGCCTGGTGGACACTGAGACCTTCTTGAAGGGACTCCACCATGATGCTATCTGCACTAATGTTGGTAGCCTGGCTATTATTATCTAAAGACTCTTCTTGCACAAGTGTTTGGGTCTCTTTCCTTGCCCACTTTTGAGGTAAGGGGCAGTGTTGATGTGGCCAAAACTCTTACATTTTGAGCATGTTGGGGGAAGCCACTCATAGTCAATATGGTGTTCTATATCTTCTCCATCTGGAAGTAGTACGCAAACTGTTCCTGGCAACTCTTTGTCTGCAGAGATCTCCGCAAAGGCTCTTGCATATGAGTGTCTTTGATATTTCCCAGTAAGGGCATCCACCTTGATAGGTTTGCCTACAGTGCTTGAGATTTTCCCAAGTATAATGGGGTTCCACAGTCTCAGACTAAGATTTGGTTATCTAATCCATATGGTAACCTTGGAAACCTTTGTTAGGAGATTCCTCTCCAGATTTGTGTTGGGTTCCCATAATTTGCCTATCACTAGTCTCCCATCAAATAGCTAGGGACCACCATGAACCATAGCCTCACAATCCCCCTTCAAAGCAAATTTAAACAAGAAAAAACTGTTTTCCCATGAAAATACCTCCATATCTCCCTTTGCCTCCATACTCGGTTTGCATATGCCTTAATATGAGCATAGAAGGGTCGAGACCCCACTACATAAACAATTATGGAGTTAGCCCACTGCTTCCAAGTTGTATGTCCTCATAAATAACTGCCACAGGCTTTCCTCATAAACAAGTGGAAAACTCACCTCTGCATTATGTTTTATGCATAGATCAGCCCATCATGGCCGACTTTTTTGTTGAACGCCCAAGTGGAAAACTCTCCTTCAGTGGAGCAATGCTGATTACAGGGCCAACCCTACCCAAGATATGATTGGGTGGAACCCTGCCTTTGTTAATCTGCTTTTGAGATGAATTAGAAGAATTCACCCTTGCCCCTAAAGGCAATTTTGAAGAAGTAGGAGCTGCTGGTTGCTTTTGCTTTCTTATATATATATATATATATATATATATATATATATATATATATATAGTGACCTCTAGCCTAGTGGTAGTGGTGAGGCATGCGACCCGAGTGGTCAAGAGATCGATTCCCAGTGGGGACGTTCAACACAATTACCATTTTCATATATATACACAATTACCATTTCCATATATATATATATATATATATATAAGGAAGGATCCGCATCCCCTCACTTTTTGCATCCCCAAGCATCCTCAGGTTTACAACTATTGGATGTTGTTTAAGTCATCTAATCTTAACCGTTGATTTCAATAGTTCAAATCAACGGTTAAGATTAGATGCATCCAATGGTTGTAAACATGGGATGCTTGGGCATGCAAAAAATGTGAGGATGCGGATCCCTCCAATATATATATATATATATATATATATATATATATATATATATATATATATATATATAGGATGTTGAAGGATGATACAAGTATATAGAAGAAAGCAAAAGTGTCAAACCCACCTGTCCCAAGTGGTCAGCAGGGGGCGACATAGGAGGGGTGGCCGGGTGGCGGACAGTACAGTCGCAGGATCGAGCCACGGCCCACAGGTGGGTTTGACACTTTTTCTTTCTTCTATATACTTGTATCATCCTGTTGTGTCCCTTTCGATGATTCTCCTTCTCTGTCTCATATCTCTGGGTGCATGTAGGTTTGAACCATCTAGGATTTCAGGGAGATCCCTGACAAACCCTACATCAGGCAAGTCAACAGAAGAGATTGCCTCATCAAGGGGAGGCTGTTGTAACTGGCCAGACTCCTTATCTAGGGTTTTCTTGGGAACCCTAGATTTATCTCCTAGGACCTTCAAATCGCCAGAGCTGGTAGCCGCTATTATATACATGTAGAAAATAATAGACCCCTCTCTTTAGACAAGGTTTGGATATATATATATATATATATATATATATATATATATATATATATATATATATATATATAAATATATATGACCAAACTCAGAAATCTATATTAATGTTAGAGGCGCAAAATGCCGAAGCCTTTACAAGAAGTCCCAAAAGTCAAAATAAGGGAGGAGGGGGAAAGGAGTAGGGAGCTATTCCCCGGCCTTAGTCCAGACTAAGAAGGTCAGCTGTGCAGGGGAAGCCAAAATTCCTCCCGGACGTACTTGTAGTATTTGCTTGCTTTGTATATCTGTCTGTGGACCTCGTTGATCAGTTGGTTGTTGGTGAACTGGCGTCCCTCATATCTGAATTTGTTCTCGTTCTTCCAAATGACCCATGTGATGGCGGCTGCAACGATCTAGTGGTCGTGCGATGCTTTACCCCAAGCGGCAAGGAGATCGTTGAAGCCCCCGACGTCCTGGACCGGGAGGTATAGGTCAGTAAACCTGATCCACACTGTCATAGGCAGACTGCCGCGATAAAGGATGTGCTCAGCTGTCTCAGCCTGTCTATCCGAGTAGCAATGGCATGCTGATGCTAAGCTGAAGCCAATGGTAGCTAGAGCATCGTCGGTGGAAAGTTTCCTGCAAAGCGCTCTCAACATCAGGAAAGACCACTTCTTGGGGATGCAAGACTGCCAAAACGTCCTACTGATGGGGGAAGGGTTGTCGATACAGCGAACAACACGACGTGTTGTTGCTATAGTGAATGCGCCATTAGTCGTCAGAGACCACCGCAGAGTGTCTTGATCCGTGCCGATCACTATTCCAGAGTCGGCAATAGTGGTCACGGCCCCCTCTCCGAGCCAATCCGAGATACGTTCCCGATTCCACTCCCCCTTGCAGGTCCACAAATCTCTAATAGTGGTTGTGGTCGGGGCACCCGGCATAGGGGACAAAAGGTCGTCCCCGGCCCACCTTCCAAAAAATATAGGCGATTCGCCCCCTCCCAACTGAAGACGGATCAATGGTTCTGCAAGCTGCCGACCAATCAAAATGCGTCGCCAGGATGCAGTGGATCTGTTGTTGAAGGAGGCATAGGACGGGTGTGAGTGCTTGAAGTATCTGGCCTTCATGAATCGAGCCCACAATGTCCGGTTCTCTCGAAGCTTCCACCACATTTTCATAGAGCAGGCGTCGACGACGTGAGCCAACCTGCTAAATCCTAGGCCACCCTCATCCGTGGGTCTAGCCATGGTATCCCAACTAGCCCAATGATGCTTATCCTTGTCGTCGCAATGACCCCAAAGGATGTTGGGAAAAAGTTTTCGATGTTAGTAATGACCTTCTTCGGGGGAGAGCAAGCAGCCAGGGTGTAGACCGGGATGGAAGAGAGCACATGCTGGATCAGAATAGTCTTACCTCCAGGTGAAAGAATCGCGTTGTGCCATTCCTCTAATCTTTTCCTTATTTTTCCCACTAGCCCCTCGAAAAGCCCCGAGCTAGTTCTGTCGTACACCAGCGGACACCCAAGGTAAGTGAAAGGGGGGTACTCAACAGAGAAGGAAGTGATACTAGTGAGCAATGAGGTGTGCTCTCTGTCGGCTATGTGATGGACGTAAATGACACTCTTGGTGGGGTTGACACACTAGCCGGAGCATCTGGTGTATCTCTGTAGTATGGTATTAACCACCTCCACGGACTCCACATCTCCAGAAGAGAAGATGATGATGTCATCAGCATAAGCCATGTGAGTGATGATCGGGCAACCGCTGGCAGTGTGGAAGAGCTTGAAGCGGGGGGAGCCCGCCATATTGTTCAGATTTCTGCTAAGGGCTTTGGCGGCAATGATGAATATGGTGGAAGATAGAGGGTCTCATTGTCTAACACCGCGGCTAGATTTGAAAAATCCGTCTGCTTGACCGTTGACGACCGCGGAGAACCACACGTTACTGATCGACCTCCGGACGATGTCAATCCAAGTTTCCGAAAACCTGAAAGTCCTGAACACCCAGATTATGAATTGTCAGTCCAGTCTATCGTAAGCCTTCTCTATGTCCAGTTTGATGGCTATGTTCCCTCCCCTGGACGGAAATTTTATGCAGGTGGTCATCTCTTGTGCCAGGAATATATTGTCGAGGATGTTGCGACCGCGGACGAAACCGCTTTGCTCTTCAGAGATAATCTTGGGGAGAAGTCCCGACATGCGGTTGGCTATGATCTTGGAGATGATCTTGTTGGTGAAAGTGCACATGCTCAGGGGGCGAAAGTCTTTGAAAGTCTCCGGGTTGTCCTTCTTGGGGATAAGCATCAGGTTGGCACTGGAGATTGATTTGGGGTATCTGGCTCCTTGGAAGAAGGCAATAGCCGCCTCACAGATGTTTGTCTTGATAATGTCCTAGCAGGATCTGAAGAAGGCGCCAGTGAAACCGTCCGGGCCAGGGGCGCTATGCTCATTCAGCGCCCACACTGCATCTTTGACCTCGCTCTCCGTGGGTTGAATTTGCAGTTGGAAGTTGTCTCTGTCATCAACTAGACGGGGGATCGCCGCAAGAAAGGCCTCATCTTTGTAAATGATTTCTTTGGTGAACAGCTTTGTGTAGAAATCCGTCGCAGCCGACTGGATGTCGCAATGGTCGTGAAGGATGCGACCATTCTCGTCTTGGATTTGGTGGAGGATGAGTTGTTGTCTGCGACCCTTGACACAAGAGTGAAAGTAACTCTGTGTTCTTGTCACCCTCAATGTCCCAAGTCAACCTGGCTTTCTGTTTCCAAAATTCTTCCTCGATTTTCAGACGGAACTTCAATAGCGCTCTGGTGAGGTTAAGCGAGGCACGAGCCGACGGGGATCTATCGCGAGCGAACAGAATTTCAGCGAGGGCAACGTCATCCTCAGCGATGCGTACTGCCTAAAAGATGTCGCCGTAAGCTGCTTTGCTCCATGTAGAGAGGGCTTTCCTGGTAGCTTTGAGTTTGGCAGTCACTCGGTGTAGGGGGTCGGGATCATCTGGTCCCTCCCAGGCAGTCGTCACGATGTCCCTGAACTGTGGGTGATGACACCACAAATCAAGGAAACGGAAGTTCTTCTTGGACTTAATAGATTTTCTACTGATCTCAAGGAGGAGCGGAGAGTGATCCGATTCGGTGGCGTTGAGATGCGAGAGTCTGGAGTTGATCGCAAGATCAGCCCACTGCGAGTTAATGAGAGCGCGGTCAAGGCGAGAGTATTGTCGCCGAGCTCCCTCCTGCATGTTGCACCACGTGAATTCGTTGCCGGAGAACTGAAGCGGGGACAGGTGCGCGTTGAAAATGAAGTTGGCGAAGTCGAACATGGATGATGTAGGGGGAGGGCGGCCTCCCGTCTTCTCCTCTCTGCAAGTGACGGCGTTGAAGTCTCCGATACAGAGCCAGAGGGTTTTAGGGTGCTGAAGATGGGTGTCGATCAACAAGCTCCAAAGTTGTTTGCGCTCGACAATCTCACAGCTACCGTGGACGACAGACAGGATGGGTCTAGCCTGGAGCGTGGGGTAATCCAACCAACACGAAATCGCCTGTCTCAAGTCAAAAATGATTTCGAGCTTCACTTCCTCGGTGTGGAGGATCCAGATGTCGTGACAGCTGGCGATGGTGGAGGGGAGGCCTAACTGCAACTGGATAAATTTGAGTTTGTTGGGAGGGATTTTGGTTTCAATGATCACGAGGATGTTAATTTTGTGAAGTTTCTTGAGAGCTTTAACTCTTCTCAGGGTTGGTTTGTTAGCGATGCCTCGGACGTTCCAAGAGAGGATGTTAATCATCAATATGACTGGGGAGGGGGGGTTGGTGAGTTTCGCAGTAGATCCGATGATCCTGCCCGGTCCCTCTTTAGAGTTTCTTTTGTTAGATTTCTTATTGGTGGCTGCAGCCTTTCCTAGGAGCTTAGGGGGACTATCCAAGATGGTGTCTGCTGGGTCTAGATCGGGATGCAGGTAGATTTATCCCTCAATTTCAGCCGTCTCTGCTCGCAAATCAGGGTCCAACGCTTGCTCCATCCTGGCCACCGGTTCAGGGCCTATGTTAGCCAGCTGTTTCGTGTGAATGTCGAACTCTTTGAGAGGGTTGATTCGTCTGGCCTGTTCGGGAAGTTGAGTGGCCTCAGTCGCAGGTCTCTGAACATTGACCTCACTCTCCCTGTTACCACTAGTCGTGTCCGACGGGGTCTCCGGGGTCTGATACGTCTCGTTGGAAGTGATGCTAACCTCTAGCCCTCGCTCCCTACTCCCGGCCTCGGGAGTATCCGACTAGCTATCTGCTTGATTGTCAACGGGAGATTCCGTGGCCAATAACTCGAATTTATTGGTGAGGTTTAGGTGTGTGATTTCGGTGGAGGTTGTATTGCAGCCCATTGGGGTATTGTTTGTGAGTTGTTTTTGGCCCAGAGAATGCTCTGCGTTGGCTTCAAACCGGAGGTGGGAGTTAGGTAAAGGTAGGAGCGGAGGTCTCTGAGGCTTGGGGGCCGCCTTATGTACGACTTCTTCAATTCCGGATGCGCTCTAAAACAGTGCTTGATAAGATGTCCTCTCATGTGGCAGTGAGTGCAGTATATGATGTTATTATCATAAATAAGTTGTTGATTGTGAGTCTTGTTGCCAAAGGAGATTTGGATGGATTTATGGAGCTCCTTCGAGATGTCAAGCTCCACGCAGACTTTAGCATAGTTAGCTTTAGTCAGATTTCTCGTTTCCTCGGCCATCGCCACGTAGGTACCAAAGGAGTTGACTATCCTTTTCAGCGCTGCCGGAACAAAACAAATGAGCGGGAGAATGGGGAGGGTGACCCATGCAGAGACAATGGACGAGTCTTCCTTCGAGTTGAAGTTAGGGGTGAACATTATTCGGTTTTGGACCGAAAACCGAATCGAATAAGAGATTCGGTTCGGTTTAAAAAAAATTCGGATCGGTTTCGGTTTTGAAAATACTAAATTTTCTTATTCGGTTTCGATTTCGGTCCAAAACCGAAAACCGAATAAGAAAATTTAGTTTTATATATATATATATATATATATATATATATATATATATATAATAAATAAATATAGGTATATACTAAATATATCTAGGTATATTTAGTCATTATATATATTAACAAAAAAAGCACAAATAAACCCCAAAACCGAATAAACCGAAAACCGAACCGATTTAATTCGGTTCGGTTCGGTTCGGTTATTGACCAATTCGGTTCGATTTCGGTTTTGCTTATTCGGTTTCGGTCCAATTCGGTTTTCGGTTATTCGGTTCGGTTGGAACCAAATAAACCAAAAACTCACCCCTAGTTGAAGTCCTGGTTCCATTTGGCTATTGTCAGGCTGTGGTAGTCGACCTTGCCCGAGCCCCTGGTGTGAACAATCTTATAATCTTCAGCCGTGGAAAGGTGTAATAGGATGTGTTTGGGATCCAAAGGGGCGACCCTGTATTCGGATTTAAGGCTCCATCCGGCTACCGCTTCTTGCACCTGCGCTAGCTTAGGACACCCGATAGAGAATTTGAGAACGAAGGTGAATGAGAATCTCCCGTACAGAGCAGCCAGGTCAGCTGAGGAGAAAGGCACCCTGATATCCTGAACGTCTGTAGAATGGGAGAATTCAAAATCTGGGAGCTCGACGTCCATAAGAATCGGAGATTTCTAAGCGGCCCGATCGGGCCTAACTTTATCTGCGTAAGACACCACAGGAGGGTTGACGATCGCCACGGGCTGAGCCGAGAGTTGCATATCTCCAGGGGCGCACGAAGCCACTGACTGCTGCGCCGCAGGCCTCCCTACTTGGTCAAGGAGCGACAGCACCCTAACGCCAGAGGGCCAAGAAGAACCGGGTGAACCGCCCGCCGGAGAGGGGGGAGTTGCGCCACAGGGGTGGGCAGCGCAAACCACTGACACAGCACGTGCGCCGCCAGAGGACAGCGCACGATGACCTGCGCCAAGCTGCGCCAAGGGGGGCGCGCCACCAGGGAGGCGCTCAGACGCGGCTGTCACAGCGACAGAGGAAGATCCGCTAGTCAGACCGCCAACCAAACGTGCCAGATATATATATATATGATCGCCAACCAAACGTGGAAGGGAAGCGCCTTATATATATATATATTTTTTTTAGGAATGTCACATTTTCATATTGGTCCACACTTATTTAGATAGTACGTAATATATTAATATCATAACACCATCTCTCAAGCTGGAGCATATATGTCAATCATGTCCAGCTTGTTACAAAGAAATCGAACACGAGGGCCTGAAAGAGACTTCATAAAGAAATCTGCTATCTGATCTCCGGTTCTCACATGATAAAATATTATCACCCCATTTTCGTATTCATTACGGACGAAGTGGACATCGATCTCAAAATGTTTCGTCCTTTCATGGAATACGAGATTGGTAGCAATGTGGATTGATGACTGGTTATCAAGCCACATATTTGCTGCTTCTGATCCTGCTTCTTCTTTCAGCTCCTATAGAAAATGTTGCAAATATAACACCTCTGTTGTGTCATGAGCAATGGTTTGGTACTCCATTTTTTAACTCAATCTGAGACCACACTCTGTTTCTTGCTCTTTCATGACACTTTTCCGTCAAAAAAAATTAATAGTCGGATGTATATCGTCGATCTGTAAGACTTGCACCTAAGTCAACATATGTAAAACACTCAAGACGAGTATGCCTCTGATTTCCATACGAATTTTTTTCTCCGGATTCTGAGCAAGATAGCGCAAGATCCTGAGAACTATCTGTCAATGCAGAACTCGTAAAATATCCACAAACCAACTCACAACACTTATAGCAAAGAAAATGTCTGAACGAGTCGTAACCGCCAAGTAATTGAGTTTCCTAACTAGCCGACGATACTGATCAGGATTGGTCACCAGTATCCCCTCATCCGGGAGTAACTTTACCCCTAAATCCATGGGTTAGGTTGTCCCCTTAGTCTGCATCATTCTTGCTTGAGTTAGTATGTCAAGAACATACCTCCTCTGAGATATTACAATATCTTTCTCATCGTGTGACTTCGATGCCCAAGATGTACTTCAATGCTCTCATATTTTTTGTCTGAAACTGCTCGTCCAAAAAACTTTTCAGCTCTGCAATACCGTGACTGCATCCCCCATAATTACGATGTTATCAACATAGACACCAAATACAAATAGTATTCGTCTGACTGATGTCCGTCAGTAAAATACTGAATGATCCTTCTTTGATTGGCACAGGCCAAACTGAGTAACAGTATGGATAAATCGTCCCTCCCTTGCAACGAACCCAGAAGGAGAACACCACATATACTTCCTCTTCAAGGTCGCCATAAAAGAAAGTATTTTTCACATCCAACTAAAGTAAGGGTCAATCATATCAGACGACTGACAAGATCAATTGCAGAGAGGTCATCCTGGCAACCGGGCTTCACCAAAAATAATCCGTCATAAGTCTGAAAATACTCCTTTACCACAAGACGAGCCTTCACGCGATCAAGAGTGTCATCCAATTTCACGTTGACTGTAAACATCCATTTGCAACCTACCGCCTTCTTACAAAAAGGCAAATCCACCAAGTATTGTGTACGGTTCTCCCTTTCACGTCCCGATTCCGAAAAATCGAAAGATAGTCCCTAGACGTGATGCCATACAAGTCTAGATTGTACTTATACAAGGCAAAACCAACATAGATAATGATATTTCACAGAAAACGACAGCAGCGAAACTAAGCAGATATATTGAAGTTACATGTTGATGTACAAAATATGCTCTTTTATTGATATTGCAACGGAGTATAAGACTTGCAGCGGAATACAAAGCTTACAACAGAATACAAGGGGGCTCTTAATAGTTAACATAAATACTTGCAATTTAGGCTTACAATGAACTTGCGAACTTAGCTTACAATCTTACTCGTACAACCGAACTACAATGTTTCATACATTATGTCCTTTAAAGCAGAAGACGTCATCTTGTTAGAAGAGCTTCTGCGCATCTATCTGATTCATCGATACCACAGTACTGATCAAGCGATTCTCCGCACACGAATACCTGTAAATGCCCATAAACGTGGGTCAGTACATTGTTGTGTACTGGTAAGAGGTGCTTGTCCAACTCACCTAAGAAGACAATACTAAGTAATCATGTGATAGGAACATTATTAAAAATGGTCTTTCTCTGTTGTCTTAGGATCAATTAACAGTTCATATCCGACAATAATATAAATTATGCATATTACTTGTAACCAGCAAAAAGTAAAATATATATGTTATCACCCTTTGGTAATTCTTACCCACGATCATTTAACCTTCCCGTAATCAAGTAATATTTACTCTGTCTACATAAGACATTGTTAGGAAACAAAATCATATTTGTCACCATTTTGGTGATTCTTACCAACGGTCAATTATCCTTTCCAGTAAATGAGTAACAACTTACTCTGCCTGCACGAGAGATCATTAGCATGTGGCCTGTCTGCATGAAGGTCACTGGCAATACGTCGTCTTAGACTATATGGTAAACGCTAACTCCATATGGGGGCGAACCCATGGGAGGTTTCCGCATCACCCGTGCTACTACTTCAGCACTATGGAATTTCGACGACCTTCCAGTACAAGGTAGCAAGCCTACTGAAAGTTCCGCATTTCCGATGCGGTACGTCGGCGCCATCCCTTGTTCCTACCTAGGCCAACCGTTCGAGGAACTAATCTTGTGTACAAGTTGTCTATGACCGTGCAAGTATATGCAACTTAGCAATAAAGAAAACATACAATGCATAATAATGGAAACTAAAATAAATACGCCACAGTTCTCATTAGTCTAGCCATATTTGCCTTGAGCCGTTGCTTGCAATATCAACTGTCTAATACAAGGTCTTAATGTAATCAACATGTATGGTTTAAAGTATCGGCCGATACGGCCGATACCGATACGGTTTAGCACGTCTCTATCCGATACCGATCGATACCCGATACTGACCGATACCGACATTGGGGGTCTCTTTTTCGGTTAATTCGGCAAAAAAAATTAAACGAAAAAGACATCAACAAGGGTTTAAAACATAATAAAGTTGTAAAAGCATGTAAAAGAATAAAATTTGTATGTAAACCAATCGATAAGCATGACTACTATTTCATTTAATTTCAAAACTACTAAGAAATAACACTGAAAATACTTAAACTTATGCCTAAATGTATAAAATATATGTTTTTAAATGTAAATAATTTATTAATAATTATTTGTTTTCCGATACCAAAAAATTCGATACTCCGATCCGAAACCGCCGATACTACTGATATTGCCGATACCAATACTCAGGAATAGTCCGATACCGATTCCGATACTGTGAACCTTGTCTACAACAACACAGGTTAATATAATGCGACTACTCATCCTTCCCGCATCTTTGATACCATGCATCCTCTTGAATCGTAACTCGACATACCCACTGCCTAATTTTTGGGTTTGTTATCTATGTCACCATACATTTATCGAGTCGTAGCTCGATATACTCAATGCCCAAGTTTTGGGACTTTGCTTCACATGTCCGACATTTATTGCAACAGCACACAATTCATCATTTGATTCACAATAGTTTACGGGTCATGTAATTATTTATCTTTCATTATCTTTTTGGGTTCATGCTAGGTATTATTTAGCAACGCAACAAACAAGCATAGCATACAATCATTTTTATTTAGCGTGAAGCTAAAGGATCTTCAAATGACTCACATTACTCATATTATCAAGACGACTTTCCGCCACGATCGCATAACCTTCTGAGCGATCCCTCCGCATAATCCCAAATCCAACAAGGTTTTCTTGAACCAACCAGCCATCATAATACATCATGCGGAGCAGGGCATTACACTCCCATAGCACCTGCATCTCCTCTTCCATAACGGCGCCAACCAGGATGTTGGAGTCCCTCCCCGAAAGATTGTTGGATCTGAATCCTATCAATAGTAGCAACCAAGGGCTGAGTATGACTCGCGAGCCCTTTGTAGTTGTCAACATACAAATGATGGTCACGACATACACGATGGGGGCGAGTCGGTAAATCAGACAGTGATTAATTATGGAGTCGGAGGACTGTGATAACGACACCGGCTCGACGGTTATGGGCATGTCTGATGATTCTTGTTCTGACGAAGATGGTGTTCGTGGACCGTGGGACAATAAGACTGGTTCGATAGGAGAGGGCACCCTTACGGGCGGTTGTAGTGCTTGAACCGGATATAGATGAAAATTTTCATCTAGGTAAATTTGGGGAACAGGTTCTTTAACTGGAGAGGAAGAGGGAAATCCAACGTCGATAAAGGTAACATCCCGAGGCACAAGATACCTCTTCAAAGTCGAAAAAAAAACTTGATCCTTAGGATACGCAAGGAAAATACACTTGAGTGCCTTCGAATCCAATTTAGAAAGAGTAGTACGAGTATTACGAACGTAACACAAGCATCCAAAATTTTGAAAGGCAGATAAAATGACACGATTGGGATATAACCTACAGAAAGGAGTACTACTATTGAAGACAGCATGTCATTCGACTGATCAGATAACAAGTCATAAGAACAGCATCCGACCAAAGTTTTCAGAGTGTACTGGCATGAAATATAAGTGCTCGAGTTGCTTCCAAGAGGTGACGGTTCTTACGTTGTCACACCTTTCTGTTGTAGTGTGTAAGGATAGGAAGTTTCATAGATAATTTCATATCTAGCAAAATGGGAAGTGAACACTCGAGACACATACTCACGTCCATTGTTGCTCCGAAGACATTTAGGGCTTGTTTGGTAACCGGATTTCACTATTTGGATTTTGATTTGGAAATCCTCCAAATCTAAATCATGGATTTCAAGATCCAAATCCAACTCTAACCAAACATAGGATTTGGATTTATGATTAATAATTAAATTATAATCATGATCAATAATTAAGCTATTAATTAATCATAATTAATAATAGTTATTATTATTTATAAAATTAGTAATTAACGATTAGTAATTAATAATTGACGATTATTTATTATTAATTATAAAATTAATAATTAATGATTAGTTAATTTTTAAATAAATAACGATTAATAATTAAAGATTAATAATTAATAATTAACGATTAATAATTAATAATTAATAACTATAAATTATAATTAACGATTAATAATTAATAATTAACAATTGATAATTTTTTATTAACGATTAATAATTATAAATTATAATTATTGATTAATAATTAACTATAAATTAAATATTTTAAAAATAGTAATTATAAATTAATATTATTATGATTAGTAAATTATTAATTAAATTATTATAAATATGATTCTAATTGTGATTAAAATATTATTAATTAAGATTATAATAAAATAGTTATTAACAAATTATTAATTAATATTATAATAATACTAATAAATTATTAATATGATTATAACAAAATTAACTAATTAACTAATTTTTTAATTAATAATACTAAACATAGGATATGATTATTAATTAATATTATAATAATACTAATAAATTATTAATCAATATTATAATAATAATAATATAATAATACTAGTAAATTATGATTATTAACTAATTAACAAATTATTAATTAATATTATAATAATACTAATAAATTATTAATTATGATTATAACTAAATTAACTCATTTTTTTAATTAATAATACTTTTTTTATTAATTAATAATACTAATAAAATAGTTATTTTTTTATTAATTAACTAATTTTTAACGAAATTATTAAAGAATAAATATTTTTAACGAAATTATTAAAGAATAACTAATTTTTAATTTACTAATTTTTAACAAAATTATTAAATAATAAATATTTTAACGAAATTATTAAAGAATAATTATTTTTTTCCTCCAAAATCCAACCAAATCCAAGTTTTGGATTTTGTCATACTTTCCATATCCAAATCCATCTCCAACCAAACATAGGATTCCATGAATTTGTCTCCAAATCCATAAAAATCCAAATCCCACCTCCAAATACGGTTTACCAAACACACCCTTATTGGAAATCCCAAATTGGATTTTTATTTCAGTATAAAAATTGCACCATATATCAAATAATTAGGAACGATTTTTCATTAAGTATATATGTTGTCACAGGCGACGCCTAGGCGGCCTAGGCGTGCAGGTTGGAGAGGAGTCGCCTCGACCCGGAAAAAATTCTCCTAGGTTTACCGATGGTCACCTGGGCGCGCCTAGGGTCACCCAGGAAAAAAATAGGCGGTATTTAGGCGATTTTTTGTTTTTAACTTTTTTTTTCTTAAAAAAACTTCTTGTTGATTCTTTTGATGCTATTTTCTCCTTCTTTTACTGATTTCTTCTTCTTTTTCTTCTTCTATTGCTTCTTCTTCTGCTTCTTTGATTTCTGGGAAAAGAACCTTGGGGGATGCTAGAATCCTGGGCGGACGCCTAGGCGAGGCGGGTGGCTTGTCGCCTCGCCTCGCCTAGCGCCCAATACAACATAGTTAAGTAGACAAAAGTAATCATGAATGTGTAGTGACAGATTTGGAAACCCAAGAAATTTATCATCAGAAATCTGACAAAATGAAGATCTAGAATTAACCGGCTTCATTTCAATAAGAAAATGGATGTATTGATCATAAATGATGACCTTTGAAGAAACCCTTTTCCAGAGCTTCCTTGTATTTCCCTTGAGCATAATAAGCTAGACCAAGCCTGCTATACGCCTTGCTGTAACTCGGATCAATCTCAATTGCCTTTGAGCAATCTTGAATTGCTTCAGTATACCTATGCATCTCGGTGAATGCAGCTGCCCTGAAAATTAGATAACAGATTTGCATTAATGCTTATTCTCAGTAAAGAAATAATTAGCACAGATGCAAAAGGAAAACAACTCTCATTATCCAGTCTAGAACAGTATGAAGCATTATATTTTTCTTTTACCTTGACAATCATCTTCATCCAAGCCTTCTCCCACCAGAATGGGATCGGCTATGGAGCATAAGAAACTCCATAATAGATTTCATAAAGTTTTTATGACCGGTTGTCGATCTGACGTCAACCACATCTACTATGGTGCCAAATTCCTAGTCAAGGTTGCTATTAGCATGAGAGGGCCATACCCAAAAACCTAGATGACCAAGTGGTGGGTAATAAACCTACCTTCCGGTAATGCAGTTTAAGCTCAAGCAACCAAGGAGCTTCCTCCAAGTTTCCCTAATGATACAATTTGCTATAGGGAATTACAATTTATCTCCATGGCACATTAAACCAAAGAGAAAAGGTATAGCATTCCCTCGATGAAGATGAATAAGAACTCTGAAGCTTGTATCATGAACTCAGATCACTTTCTTTCGTATACTGCTATTTCTAATACTTACACCAGCCATCTTTCACAAAACACAATTATTAATGTTTTGTAGAAGAGGGTGAGAGCAAAGTTATTCACATTACAAGCAAATGAACATATTGAATTACAGATTTTCTTTTCTCATGTGATCCATCAAATGATTCCTATAGTCTAGATAACCTTTTAGGGAAAAAAATGGCATCACGATTTCTTATTTATGAATCCAAAGACTGGTCTAGTTCAACATTTATAACAAAGAAACATAATTAAACAGTTCATTTGTCCACGTTAAACAGCTTATAAAACCTACATCAATATCTTTAAAGGTATGCTGGCGATTTTTATGAACAGGAGACACGAGGTATGCATAAAAAAGGAGCCAAAGTATCATAAGTTAAAGAGGTTTTGCTTATAAAGTAAGCTGAGCATGCCAATGGAAGGAGACGGTATTGAAATTCCTAATAGAAAAGGTGTTGCCAAAGCTGCAGACTAAGAAGTACTCATCCTGAACTTTTGGAGGTGGCAATTTCTTCTTGGTTACCTTTGCTATGCAACCTATAGAGCATAGTCAAAGTAGCTTTACTACTGAATTTACAAAATAAAAAAGAAAAGAAGGCAAAGAAAGCAAAGGAAGGAATAAAAGACAAGGAAAAGAGAGAAGAAAAGAAGTGGAGCATTAAGAAGAGTAGGAAGATGGAGAAAATAACAAGAACAAGTGAAGACTAGGAAGACGAAGAAAAAAGAGGGCAGAAAAGACACCAAAAAGAACCGAAGAGGTGGAGAAAGCATACCTGGTTACGTGTTTGCCTGCCTCTGAGAGGTGGCCAGACTGCAAGGAATGCCAATAATGCTCTAGTGAGCTATGATGGTAAGGGGCTCGGAGACCACGGGATAAACATGGAGTGAAGGGAATAAAGGTGTCATAAAAAATCTAAAAAGGGTAGTATGCATACTACAATTTGTTATGTGGTTCACAAGTATACCCCACTGTCTGTTTGACGGCTTTGGCATGGAAGTGGATATCTTAAAATGGAGAAGGCGGTGCCAATAATCACCGCCATTCACTTAAAAAAAGAAAGAGCGATTCAGGCTTTCCAGGCACCTAGGTATTGGCATTTGAGAACACTGATCTCAGAACATCTACTTTGCAGCTGCATTCTTATTCTGACCAAGGTTCATCAAAACAGTGTGTGTGTTGTGGTGGTGGTTGTGTGTGTGGTTGTGTGTGTGTGGGTGGGGCGTGTGGGGTGGGTGGGTGGGTGGGTGTGTGTGTGTGTGTGGGTGTGTGTGTAGTGAAACACATGCAAGGTGTAGCCTTCTGGTTTTATTACAGTTTCCTTCTTCAAATTTAGATCTCTATTATGGACTCAGTGCCTTAAGAGAACTCATTGCCTTAACGACACATTTGAAAACTCTTCACTATCATCAAAAAGTTAAGTTGATGCAATGTTAACGTGCAGCATCCCATGCTAAAATGCACGTCACTGATTCTAACCTGAGAAAGCATTATTGATCAGTAACCAAAATCCGCACAACTTTGAACTGACTATGCAATAAAGTGATAAACCTAGAACAAATAGGTGATGAATCTTATCAAAAATAGAATGCGGGTCAGATTGCCGAGTTCACTGCACAGTGACACAAGTATAAATAGTTTTACTGAACCTGATAAGGTACCATGGTCAAAATAAGTGAGTCGTACAAAACTGACATGCCAACCTCATACATGCAAGAATGTCCCACACCAAGTGACGCAAGGCACAACATAAGGAACCCTAGATGGATTAATGCAAATGATCACATATCAAGCACATGGATGCAAGAATACAGACAAATATAATGGAGAGATCCTAAACAATATTATATATGTATTCAACTACTTGAAGTACAACAGATAATTGCAATACTAAAATGATGATGCAATGTCACTCAAAGAAATCTTCACAAATCAAACCACTGAATCAATGAAGATAAACATCTAGCAAGAAACAACCCAGAAAATACCGAAGCTTGAATGAAATCAAGAGGTTAAGATTAGACCTTAGGATTGGTTAAGTAGATCCACGCAATCTAAACATACCAAAATCTGATATCAGACGTCGCTTCGAAGACTAACGATAAATCATGATGCAAAAGGCGAACTTGAGTGGTGTATAGATAGCGCAAAGAGGGTTTTTGGTTGTTTGTAGACGGTGTAAGGAAAATAAAGAGAGTGTCATGTGCGACCGACTGGCAAGGGGCTCGGCCGACAGCAACAATCAGGGGAAGGAAAGGAGGAAAAAGAAAATTAGGGTTAGCGTTTTAGGATTTAGACTTCACACTTTTTAGTTTTCGTACCTATTTGCACTTCACATGCTTCTCACAAAGATATTTGTCCAAGTATCATCCATGCAAATCATAAAGGTGTGATTAAATCCTTATTTATTGACTTATTGGACAGGAGAAATGCAAATAAAGTGCTAAATAAAGCAAAGAATTGTAACTGAATATGACTAACTAAACTCAGACTTAAAATACCCAAACTCACACTCAAATAAAACCAAATAACTAATCCATAGCTCTACGCCGCCACAATCCTCGGCGGTAAACGTGAACTGAATCACCATCACCAAGGATGCATGATTACCTTCTAGGAAACACTAAACCCTCCTAAATTGGTTCCCTTGGTCCTGATGTTCGCCTGGTGTCAGTTTGTGCCACGTCCACTCAATATAAATTTTCCTTTCAAGTTAGACCACAAGCTTAACAGCAAGTTCGACTATAAGCATAAACAATGTCCCAAATTAGCCTTAAGGCCCAACTTTTGACTATAGCATTTTCAATGTCTCAAATTAATCTATGGCCCGACTACGTGTTCTTCTTTCATATGTCCGTACAATGTTTATCTAGATAATATCCTATATCACTCCCCTCATACTACATCATCTATAATATTGAACAACCCTCAGCAACACAACCATGAGTTTTCCTACATTTTATTCTAATGTCCGCCAAGTAGATTCTTCCAATAAAACGCATTATTGTTGGCCTATCTAGTCATCAAGATTTTGATATTGATAAACTTTGACTTGATACACGACGACAGCAACGAACAACAAAGCTTCTACAAATTCATATCATTTCGGTTATGTCGTCATAGACATGCTGTTCGGTTTATCTTTTTTTTGTATTTTTTATCTTTTTATAGGAAAAAATGTAAATCGAGTTTGCATTTGGCACTAGAAAGCTATAAACCCTAAAATCCAAAAGTCCTAAGGGACCGAACTCAGGCCGAATTCTGTCAGAACAAATTGAAATATTTTTTGCAAATGGACTGAACTCGAACCGACTTCGGTCAACAAAGCCAAATTGTTATGTTTGAATTCACCCGAATTCGGACCGAACTCGGTTTTCAACAACCAAAACTTTCTGCTTCGTATGGCAGAATTCGGTCCTGACCGAACTCGGTCCTAGCTCAGTAGATTTTTTAGGCACCACTGCGACGTTCGGCAAACGACTGTAATTTTGACCGTTAGACCGAATTCTGACCTAATTCAGTCAGCAGGGTTTCAAAAAAAATCTATAAATAGCAGCATATTTCTCATTTGTTTTCAATAATTCTTTCACTTGCTATTCTGCTATAATCGGAGCTCTAAAATCTTTTTATCACCGAGATCAACTCCCAAGCTTTCTAGTGCCAAGTGCGGTTCAATTTGAAGTCGTCGAGAGTAGTAAAGCTTGGGTTTTCAAGTTTTCCATTTCAGTTTTGAAGTCAGCGAGCCCTTCAGATCAAAGCTCGTGTTTGTAAGAAGTCGGCGAACCTTCGGATCAAAACTCGTGGTATATTGCTATTTGTTAAATAGTGGATTAAAGCTTGACAGAGTCTCCGGGACTGGACTACCTTCTCAGAAGGATATCAGAATACATCGTTGTGTCTGCGTTCTTGATCTTTAATTCTCTCTATTATTTCATTGTCGAGTTTTTATTGATATTTGCATTCCTTTTTATTGGCTATAATTGTCTTCACCCTGGCTCTTTGTTAGTCCATGGCAACTATTCCATTTGTCAACACCAACTATGGTGAAGGCCAATCCATAAATAGACCACCTCTATTTGATTGGGCAAACTATACCTACTGGAGAACACGTATCAGTATTTATTTAAGACCACTAGATTTTGATTTGGCTACGAAAAGCTTGAGTATGACGACTATTATGTCATATACTCTTGTGCAATAGCCACACGACAAGTACATTGATGCTGAAGAGAAACTAGCTAGCCTCGATGCTAAAGCTATGAATGCTCTATATTGTGCAAAAGATAGAAATGAATTTAATTGTATTTCTACTTGTACGACATCTCACGAGATCTGGAAAAAAATTTGAGGTTACTCATGAAGGAACTTCACAAGTGAAGGAATCCAAGATCAGTAAACTGACACAAGAATATGAGATTTTCAATATAAGCCAAATGAATCTATCACTCAAATATTCACTTGTTTTCTTGAAATTATTAATCCTCTTCAATCTCTTAGCAAGGAATACTCGAACCATGAAAAGATTTGCAAAGTACTTCGGAGACATACAAAGAACTAGAACCCCAAAGCAATATCAATCATTGAATAAACAATCTCACCATCATGACTTTCGAGACACTCAAGGGTAAGATGATGACGCACGAACTAGATCTCAAGGAATTTGAAGAATCAATAACCAAGGAGAAAGCTATTGCATTCAAAGCACATCACAAGAAAATCTTCGAAGATAAACCTGAAGACGATGACTCAAAAGATGAGGAACCGGCCCTTATTTCCAAGAACTTAAAAAAATTCTGAAGTTTGAGAAATCAAACTGAAAGGACTTCCAAGAAGAAGAACATGTATGCTACAACTGCAAAAGAACCGATCACATAAAGAAAGACTATCCCACAACAAAAATAGGGAATCGCTATGAACAATCAAGCAAAGGAGGATCTTTGTCATGCAAAGTCGCAAATACACGTATTTAGTACAAGAGTGAACCAAGTGACTCTGAAGAAGAAAGCCCTCATCATACCGCAAATGTATGTCTTATGGCATAAACAAATGAGGTACAAAATGACCCTCTCTATGAGATTTCTCTTATGATGATCTTTCGAATGCTTCCAATGATTTCTTTATAGTCAGAAGCTTAGAGATAAATACAAGCATGCTAGAAAAGAGATTCAAATGCACAAGCTCAAAAATGTGAAACTTTTCTTATTATTAAATAAAGTAAGAGATACACTCACTTCTAGTGACACGGCTGACATTTCCTCACTTAAGCTTATAGTTTGCACGATGCTCTTGAATGCATTTAAAAGAATGCTCAAGATTATGCTAAACTTAAGGAAAAATTTGAATTAGAAAAGAAAAAGGAAGTATTTTATTGTTTCTCAGAGATTAAAAGCACTCACAGCCAAACACAATAACCTTCTTGCTAGTTCTAAAAGATTAGAGATTATATTGGAAAAACAAGTTATGCAACCTATGACTCAATCCAACACAAGACACGTGACTCAACATAGTCAGTCACAAAAGATCTTTTGAAAAAGGGCCAAACAATATTAGAACTTCACACGATCATACTTTTTACTATTGACAACCACAAAAGAATATTCATATCACATCACGTACTCACAGTTACACTATTGTTCTTAGTACAAATATACATGCTACATGTCACTATTGTAGTTTAAAAGATCATCTCTCATCACGTAGGATTAGAAAACATGTTGGTATGAACTAATATAAGTAGGTTCCCAAGACTAACAATGAAGGACCCTCAAAGAAATGGATACCAAAGGCCAGATCTTCAACTTATGTTGTAGGTGTATCAAACTTCTCATGCTAGAAGTGGATTCTCGATAATGGATGCTCACGACACATGACACAACATATGACTCAAATTTCTAATCTTTTAAAATTAGCAAGAAGATCATTGTGTTGGTTGTGAGAGCGGCTAATCTCTAAGAAGCAATAAGATACTTCTTCTTTTCTAATTCAAATTTCTCCTTAAGTTTAGCATAATCTTGAGCATTTTTAATGCATTCAAGAGTATCGTGCAAACTAAGCTTAAGTGAGGAAATGTCATTAGAAGTGGGTGTATCTTTTACTTCATTTAGTAATAAAGAAAGTTTCTCATTTTTGAACTTGTGCATTTGAATCTCTTTTCTAGCATGCTTGTATTTATCTCTAAGCTTCATATTGTCTTCAAAGAGATCATTGAAAGCATTCGAAAGATCATCATAAGAAAAAATTTCATAAAATGATTATTTTGTACCTCATTTGTTAATGTCATGACATACTTTTGCGGCGTGACGAGGGCTTTCTTCTTCAGAGACACTTGGTTCACTCTCGCACCAAATACTTGTAGTTGCGACTTTGCATAACGAAGATCTTCCTTTGCTTAATCGTTCATAGCGATTCCCTCTTTTTGTCGTAGGACAATCTTTCTTTATGTGGCTGGTTCTTTTGTAGTTGTAGCATACAGGTTCTTCTTCTTGGAAGTCCTTTCGGTTTGATTTCTCAAACTTCAAAAATCATTAGAAGTTCTTGTAAATAAGGGTCAGTTCCTCATCGTCCCTCATCGTCTGAGTCATCGTCTTCAGGTTCATCTTCAAAAAATTTCTTGTGATGTGCTTTGAATGCAATAGCTTTCTCCTTGGGCGTTGACTCTTCAAATTCCTTAAGATCAACCTCGTGCGTTATCAGCTTACCCATGAGTGTCTCAAGCGTCGTGATGGTGATATCGTTTACTTCAATGATTGTTGTTGCTTTGGGGTTCTAGTTCTTGTAAGTCCCCAAAGTACTTTACGAATCTTTTCATGGTTCGAGTATTCCTTGCCAAGAGATTGAAGAAGATTAATAATATCAAGAAAACGAGTGAACATTTAAGTGATAGATTCATTTGGTTTCATCTTCAATGCTCATATTCTTGTGTCAACCTAGTGATCTTAGATTCCTTCACTTGTGAGGTTCCCTTCATGAGTGACCTCAAAAAGTTTCAAATCTCGTGAGATGTCGTACAAGTAGAAATACGATTAAATTCATTTCTATCTGGTGCACAATATAGAACATTCATAACCTTAGCATCAAGGCTAGCTAGCTTATTTGCAGCATCAGTATACTTGTCGTGTGGCTATTCCACAAGAGTATATGACATAATAGCTGTCATACTTAGGCATTGTAGCCATTAATGACATATGACCATAAATCAAAATCTAGTGATCTTAAATAAATACTCATACGTGTTTTCCAGTAGGTATAGTTTGTCCTATCAAATAGAGATGGTCTATTTGTGAATTGGCCTTCACCATAGTTGGTGTTGACAAATGGAATGGTTGTCATGGATCTACTTAAGGATGTTAATCCTAATAAAGAGTCCTTACTCTGATACCAATTGTAGACAACCCTAGAGGAGGTGATCAGGGTGAAGACAATTATAGCCAATAAAAAAGAATGTGAATACCAATAAAAACTCAACAATCAAATAATATAAAGAATGAAAGATCAAGCACGCAAACACAACGATCCTGGTATCCTTTTGAGAAGGCAGTCCAGACCCGGAGACACTGTCCAATTTTCATACAATATTTGCCAATAACAATATACCACGAGTTTTGTTCCGAAGGGTTTGCCGACTTCTTACAAACATGAGTTTTCATCCGAAAGGCTAGCCTACTTCAAACATCGAAACAGAAAAGTTACTTGGAAATCCAAGTTTTACAACTCTTGACGACTTCTAATCGAACAGCACTTGACACTAGAAGGCTAGGGAGTTGATCTTGATGAAGGAAGGTCTTAGAGCTAAGATAAAGCAGAATAGCAAGTGAAAGAACTGTTGAAAACAAATGAGAAATCAACTGCTATTTATATATATTCTAAAACCATGTTGATCGAATTCGGTCAGAATTTAGGTCAAACGGTCAAAATTATAGCCACTTGCTGAACGTTGCAGTGGTTCAGGACCGAATTCGGTTCTGAATTTCGTCCACACAAAGCAGTAACTTTTGGTTGTCTTGTTGAATACCGAGTTCGGTCCGAATTCGGATAAATTCAAACAACACAATTTTGGCTTTGTAGACCGAAGCTGATTCAAGTTCGATCCATTTGCAATAGTACATTTCAATTTGTTCTGACAAAATTTGGGCTAAGTTCGATCCACAAGGGCTTTTGGGTTTTTGGGTTTATAGTTTCCTAGTGCCAAATGCAAACTCGATTTACATTTTATCCTATAAAAGAAAGATAAAAAATACAGAAGAAAAGATAAACAGAGCAGCATGTCGATGATGACTGAACCGAAATAATCTGAATTTGTAGCAGCTTTGTTGATCGTTGTTGTCGTCGTGTATCAAGTCAAAGTTTATTAATATCAAAATCTAGATGACTCGATGGGCCAACAATTGTGGTTAATTCTCTTATCAAAATCTAGATGATTCTTCCTATAATACGCATTATGAGGTTAATACTTCACATCTAAACTAATCCTTGATTCTTTATGCTTTGCAATTCCATCAAGACAAAACCTTCGCACCGGGCATGATGCAAAAGGTAAAACTTATTTGTTATATTTCCTTCAGTTTCTCAAGATATTAATTCCTAGGTCAACAAAGATAGTCACCTTGCATTGATCACCCATAAGTGCCAAATAATGAAGACATAAGACGAAAAATTGGAGCTCTTGAGGCACAAAAAGGCATAACCACTGATTAATCTAAAAAATTCATAGGAAAACTCAATACAGACAAAAATTTCAGCACGCGCAATGCACATGATAAATAATGAAAACTCTGTGCTTTGTCTTTGACTTAATAAAGAACAGTACTCATTAAATGTAGATGTTACTTGTAAACTGTGTCAAGGTCAAGTATGTTTTGTACCTATTACCGTAGTAGATAGCATTCTTCTCAGAAAGTGCTATTGCACAGGAGTACAGCTGGATAGCATCAGAGTATAACTTTGCCTGCATGCATTTGTTACCTGCTACAGTAGTTAGCTGATGAATTTTGCACATTAATGGAAATAATAGTATGCAAGTTCGTTGTAAAATCGAACGCGTATATGAACCAAATAAACAAGAGGATTGTGGCAGATGCAATGTAAGTGCATGTCTATCACAAAGCAAAACACAGAGTATAACTTTGCCTGCATGCATTTGTACCTGCTACAGTAGTTAGCTGATGAATTTTGAACATTAACGGGAATAATGTTATGCAACTCCGTTGTAAAATCACACGTGTATATGAACCACGTTAAGTGTTATATTAAAGTTATTGGTTAATGGACTTTAGTCCCACATTGCTTAGAGGAATAGGAGAGGAGGCTAGCCTCTCTCCTATATATATGTGGTCTCTCATTAATAATAAACAATCATTATTTTCCATCTCTACATGCTATCAGAGCCAAAACCCTAGCCGTAACCCACCACTCTTCCTCTCCCCACAAACCCTAGCCGTCAACCCCCCCCCCCCCCGCTGCTGCCGCCCCCACCCGACCTACTATACCCCCCATGCTGCCCTGCGCCCCCCTGCTACCCTGTCAGCCCCCCGACCCTTCTGCCGCCCCCTGCCCCCCCCCCACCTGCTGCTCCCCCCCCCTTGGCCCCCCGACCTACTGCCCCTGCCCCCACCTGCTTCCACCCCCCAACCCCCCCTGCCCTGTCAGCCCCCCTGCTTCCCCTTCCCCGATGACTCAAATCCCTAACCCTCTCCTCCTTCCATCAGCCGCCACCCAATCCCTCCAAACCCTAAATTAGGTTTCCAAAAGAAAAAATATTCATTGTTGGGATTCTCAGAGGATAAACATATTGTTGTTTGTTGGAACCTCTGTCCCTCAATGCTTCTTTCGAAAATTTAACAAAGAGCACACATATTGTTGTTGTGCATGAATCTTTGTTTCTTTCCTTGATCTTCACACCAGGATCTAACAGAGGTTAACATGGGTTATCTCTCTGTCCTGGCTTGTGATCCACACTCTCTGCTTCGTATGCGCGTGTGCCGGTTCTGGCTCCGTTTTTAGCGCATTGGCAGAGTTGTTGTGTTTATCAAGTAGAAAGAACACATCGACAGTCAAATTCTGACAGATGGCACTCTACGACGAATAGCAGTGCCACAGATACTAGTGTCAGCAACATACTACGGGCACTAGCACGACGATTTCCTCCATTCGACTTGTCGATCGACGGTTGGAAGGGCCAGAGGACTACTCGACATGGAGAAAGAAGGTCGAGAAGATACTTCGAGGAATACGGTTGTCCAAACATTTGACTGACAACCCTTCAGCAGAAAATGATCCCATCTTTGAGCAATAGGAGACAGATGACAGTAGACTGTTTACACAGTTGATGAATTCCATGGAACCATCGATGGAAGACATGGTTCAAAATACGGACTCCGTGAAGGAGTTATAGGAGGTGTTGGCGGCAGCGTTTGATGGTAAACGCGATTTGTCTCGTATCTATGACTCGGTCGTTGGTGTCTACCGAGCAAATCAAGGAGACAAATCTCATAAAGACCATTTCCGGGCCTTTAAGGCTATGACGGATGAGATCGACCGCGTATTACCTCTTACGTCGGATATTAATGAAGCAAGGGCTTAACGTGAGCAGCTTCATGTCATGGCTTATCTTGTCTCTCTCCGTCCTGATGCGGACTCTGCTCGCTCTCAGATTATTGCTGGATCTGATGTTCCGTCCCTGTTGGAAGCACATTATCGTGTCTTTCGGGCGGCAAAAGTAGTTGAGACCACTCCGGGTGATACGTCTGCTGACCGCTCTGCTCTTGGTGCAGCTCGTACAGGATTCCGTGGTGGTCGTAGCGGCCGCCGTGGTGGCCGAAATGCTGGTCAAAATGGAGGACGTGGAAATGGCGGTCGTGATGGAGGAAGACCGCGTACTTGCTTTAACTGTGGTCAGCTTGGCCATTTAATTGGCAATGCACTAAATCACCTGCTACTAATATCACGACTAATGCCCCCGATGATGGTGTCCGATCTATTCAGATGACTTCGGACTCATATACAGAGTTCCTTGATTTTCAGGCTAACGTCGTGGTGAAGCTTCTATCTGGATCCACAGCTTGATACTCAGCAGTGCATAGTCAAACCCAAGCAGTGGGTAATTGACTCTGGTGCGTCCTCTCACATGACTAGTGACGCAGGTATGATACATGATTATGTATGTACGTCGTGCTTCTGGCATTATTGTTGCCAACGACGGTTCCCTGACAGTCCGAGGCCGTGGAAGTGCCAGTCTTTCTTCCGGACTGTCACTCGATTTTGTATTACTTACAACTGGGAACCCGTTCAATTTAATTTCTATTAGTCAAATTACTCGTGAACTACATTGCTCGGTAACATTTTTTCCTGATGGTTGTGTTTTTCAGGACCTGAAAACTGGAAAACTATCGGTAAGAAATGTGGCTGGAGGCTTGTACCTGTTTGACGCAACTTCTTCTGTTGTCTGTGCCAGCATGAAACTCGATCCTTTCGAGTTACATTGTCAGTTAAGCCATCCATCATCCCAAGCTCTCCAGAAAATGTACCCATCTTTAGATATTTCTGCTTATTTTTATTGTGAGCCATGTAGTTTAGCTAAACATCACCGGATTCCTTGTCCGGTGAGTTCAAATAAAATTGCTTTCGCACCTTTTGAGTTGGTGCATTCTGTTTCCGCTTATTTTCATTGTGAGCCATATAGTTTAGCTAAACATCACCGGGTTCCTTATCCGGTGAGTTCAAATAAAATTGCTTCCGCTCCTTTTGAGTTGGTGCATTCTGATGTATGGGGACCTTGTCCGATTGAATCGGTAATGGATTTTAAGTACTTTGTTACTTTTGTTGATGATTACTCACGTGTCACTTTTGTTTATCTGATAAAAAATCGTTCTGAGTTGTTTAACATTTGGTGTAACTTTCATGCCGAAATAAAAACACAATTTGGTATTCCAACCAAAAAAATTCGGAGTGACAATGGTCGTGAGTATTTATCTCGTGATCTCGATAGACATCTGGCCCGCAATGGCATCATCCACCAAACCTCTTGTGCGTACACACCACAACAAAATGGTGTAGCCGAACGTAAGAATCGCCATCTACTGGAAACAACACGTGCTTTTATGTTTCAAGCACGTACTCCCAAAAAATTTGGTCGGGTGCGGTTCCTACTGCTTGTTATCTTATTAACCGCATGTCATCGTCAGTTTTCAATGGTAGCACTCCCTTTTCTAGGCTTTTTCCTAGAAGAGAGCCATTTCCTCTTCCTCTCAGAATCTTTGGCTGCTTATGCTATGTTCGGGATACCCGACCAACCCTTTCTAAATTAGATCCTAAGGCAATACAATGTATTTTTCTTGGGTATCCTAAAGGTCAAAAAGGGTATCGATGTTATTCTCCTGTCTTGAAGAGATTTTTTTCACTCAGAAAGTTACCTTTGTAGAAACCGAATTTTCACCACTCCCACAATCAACGGATCCGGCTCCCCTAGTCTATCCAGAAGATGATTTTTTGTTATTTTCTTCTCAAACACAACAGTCCCCCGTACGGGTGTCCTCCTTATCGCGCCAGTCTCCCAGGCCGATGGTCCACATACACCGATTCGGCCAGTGCCGACATCGCCCACAGAATCATCCTCTCCAGTTCCACCAGCAGCTCCGGCTCCAATGAGTTGCCTCCACCTGTTCCACCAGCAGCTCCACCAATTCCGCCAGTAGCTCCGGTAGTTCCGTCCAGAACGTCCTCGTCGTCTGTCGTGATCATCCCTTGTATGTTGACAGCTACAAAGGACTTACCAGTCACACTCAGTCTAGTGGCTACTATTGATAGGATTCAGATTTCCAAGACCGCTGAGGAGGGTCTCAAACATCCTGGTTGGCGTGCTATGAATGAGGAGATGAAAGCTCTCCAGAAAAATCATACTTGGAACTTAGTCGACTTACCTACTGGTAAACAGGCAGTCGGCTGCAAATGGGTGTTCACGATTAAG
This sequence comes from Iris pallida, assembly GCA_029216955.1. NCBI lineage: Eukaryota > Viridiplantae > Streptophyta > Magnoliopsida > Asparagales > Iridaceae > Iris > Iris pallida. The sequence continues at coordinate 5,499 of JANAVB010034368.1, read as the reverse complement.
GTGAAACCGGATGGCACTCTTGATCGCCTAAAGGCTCGTCTAGTGGCCAAAGGATATTCCCAGGCATATGATAAGAATTACTTCGAGACCTCTCATGTTGCCAAAATGACATATGTTCGTGTCTTAATGGCCTTGGTTGTTCGCTATGATTGGCCGCTGCTTCAGCTTGATATCAAAAATTTTTCCACGGGAATCTTGATGAAGAAGTCTATGTATTGCAACCTCCCGGGTTCGTTGCAAGGGAGGGTAAAGTGTGTCATTTACGAAAGGCCCTCTATGACCTAAAACAATCACCTCGTGCATGGTTTGGTCGATTTACACATGTTGTTACTCAGTTTGGCATGTGTCAATCAAAGAAGGACCATTCAATCTTCTATCGACACACATCTGCTGGAAGAATACTCCTTGGTGTCTACATTGATGATATTGTAATCACGGAAGACGACAGCCAGGTATTGCAGGTCTCAAGAAGTTTCTGGGAGAACAATTTCAAACCAAGGACATGGGATCCTTGAACTATTTCTTGGACATTGAGGTCACACGGGATAAAAGGGACATTGTAATGTCCCAAAGAAAGTATGTGCTGGACATACTAAATGATGCAGGCATGATGCAAGCCAAGCAGGCAGCAACCTCACCTATGGATCCAGGGACAAAGTTACTTCCAGACGAAGGGGTCCTGATGACCAATCCAGATCAGTATCGTCGAGTAGTTGAAAAACTCAACTACTTGGCGATCATGACTCGTCCGGACATTTCTTTTGCAGTGAGTGTTGCAAGTAGATTTATGGCTTCTCCAAGAGTTCCACACTGGCAGGCAGTTCTCAGAATTCTGTGTTATCTAGTCAAGAACCCAGGAAAAGAAATTTGAATGGAGAATAATGGACACACTCGCATCGAGTGTTTTACTGATGCTGACTGGAGAACAAGTCTGACAGATAGACGATCTACATCTGGCTACTCAGTATTTATTGGCGGAAATCTAGTGTCATGGAAGAGCAAGAAGCAGAGTGTGATAGCACGCTCAAGCTCAGAAGCAAAATATCGAGCTATTGCTCATAGCACGTCAGAGATATTATATATGAAACATCTCTTACAAGAACTAGGAGAAGACGCAGGATCTCAAGCGGCAGATCTATGGTGTGATAACCAATCTACTATTCACATTGCCACCAACCCAGTATTTCATGAACGGACAAAGCATATTGAAATTGACATCCACTTTGTTCGTGATGAATATACAAAGGGAGTGATAAAGTTTAAATATGTAAGGACCGGCGACCAGATAGCTGACATCTTCACAAAGTCTTTTGGGTCCTCGGGTTCAATTTCTATGTAACAAGCTGGGCATGATTGACATCTATGCTCCAGCTTAAGGGAGAGGGTGTTAAGTGTTATATTAGAGTTATTGGTTAATGGGCTTTAGTCCCACATTGCTTAGAGTAATAGGAGAGGAGGCTAGCCTCTCCTATATATATGTTGTCTCTCATTAATAATAAACAATCATTATTTTCCATCTCTACAAACCAAATAAACAAGAGGATTGTGGCAGATGCAACGTAATTGCATGTCTATCACAAAGCAAAACACAGAAGGTAGCCAGGGTTAAAGTGTTCATTTAACTACCAATCTACCATGTCAATCTGATAAAACAATAATCAGAAAATAAAGAGCACATTCAGTCCAGACTATTGCTGTCGAATATGAATATATAACCCTCATCGCTCACCAACACTCTTTAAGAGTTTTCGTACAAATGGTAGGGACTCCAACATGGTATCAATGCAACCTTCACAACCATAAGATGGATCTTCGACCTGAGAGCGCATGTTGAACATACATATAAACCTTTATCCCTCACTAAAACTCTACAGTTTTGGTGTAGTGACAATGTATTTAACAATTGCCATAAAAATAACATCAAAAAACAAAGCATTGCAATATTGAATGAGACTGGATTTGTTGCAGATAAAACAATTTCTTATCAAGATCAGAGAAGTTTAAACTGTGAGTACCTCTCATCTTAAATGTCTCAGCAAGGTTGCTCAGGTTCATTATTTGTCCTTGGGAATTCTCCATATCCTAACAATAACGGAATCTATTTTCATTATAGACATATGCATAAAAGTGACAGCACACAGATGAAAGAACTCACATACCAAAAGTTAAAAGAGCTAGTATTCCAGAGTACTGTTTAGATATGTACTGTTAAAACCTTCCCAATTCAGACGAGAAAATTTGATAAGCATTTTGTTTCTATCTGTTAAAAGGATTCTAGGAAATTTAAGGTAATAGCAACACAATTTAGCCAATTAAAGCCTCATTTCATAGAGGTAACTACCCGTCAAGAGTAATTAACACTTAAACCCTCAGTATCTTGCTCGTAATCTCTCCTAGTTTTGCATGAAAATATTTAAATATCAAATTATGGGATCGTATTGATCATTTAAAAAACAATTATTCCAAGATGAAAGAATTGTTTTTGTTGTTGCTATAAAACAACTAAATCAATCCATGATGTGCCATTACAGTAATTTTCTTTCAAGGATATATGTAAGCATGCAAAAAAAAGTAAAATGTTACACTATGAATGATAAAATGGCATGCTTCACAGATTAAGATCATACACCAATCATATAAGTTGGATATCACGGTCTAAACATCAAGAGCACATACAATAGCTAGTGGTAGCTCAATGTGTTGGTACAAATAGAAGTTACTTTTATGCTTATCAGTTAGCCTCAAGTCTAGGCAATCTTTCTGATTCCTTTCACCATGTGTTGGTACAAATAAAAGTCTACCATCCATAAAAGACAATATAGGACAAACTTTCTGGTAGCACAATGTGTCGGTACAAATAAAAGGAATAATAATCCTAATCACTATTAGAGTATGTACTTATCAGTTTGCCTCAAGTCTAGGACAATCTTTCCTTGTATTCTCCTTTCATTAGCCTCAAGTACTCATTCAATTGTATATGTGTATAAGGGATCTCATCCATACAACACACGAAATATTTTCTCCATTTTTCATCTGGATGATGCAAATGAATATTTTAGTCATAATTTTCAAAGAACAAATTAAGGAGCAGGGCCTTATTCATCACACATCATGTCCATATACATCTAAACAAAATGGTATTGCTGAACATCTACAAAATGTGGCTCGGTCTATTATGTTTACAATATATGTGCCCAAGTTGATGGAACCTTGTTGTTGTTACGTGTTTTCTCGTAGATCATATTCCTAGCCCAGTTCTCGCAATCAAACTCCATTTTCTCTCATATTTCCTACCAAAGAACCATTTTCTCTACATCTTAAACATTTTGGATGTACGTGTTTTGTGCATAACTTAGTTCTTGGTAAGGATAAATCACTATTCGAGTATATACTTATCAGTTAGCCTCAAGTCTAGGACAATCTTTCCTTGTATTCTCCTTTTGTTAGCCTCAAGTCACTCATTCGATTGTATATGTGTATTAGGGATCTCATCCATACAACACACAAGAACATATTTTCTCCATTTTCATTTCAATAACGCAAATGAATTTTGAGTCATAATTTTCAAAAACAAATTAAGGAGAAAGGCCTTATTCATCACACATCATGTCCTATACACCTGAACAAAATGGTATTGTTGAACATCTACAAAATGTGGCTCGGTCTATTATGTTTACAATATATGTGCCCAAGTTTAATGGAACTTTGTTGTGGTTACATGTTTTCTCATAGATCGTATTCCTAGCCCAGTTCTCGCAATCAAACTCCATTTTCTCTCATATGTCCTACCAAAGAGCCATTCTACATCTTAAACTTTTTGGATGTATGTGTTTTGTGCATAACTTAGTTCTTGGTAAGGATAAATTGACCCATGGATATTAAGTGTGTTTTTTTTGTTATTCTCACTTTTCAAAAGGATCTCGGTGTTATTCTCTCTCGTAGTAAAATATTTACCTCAACTTATCTCTTATTTTAAAATGAAGATCAATCTCTTTTTTTAAACTAACACTACGCCGCAACCTCCATCGTCAAATGTTCCTACTACTGTAGTGGACACTTCGAATTTTCCTCCATCAAAACATGTTCCAACCAAAAACAACTTAAGGTGTATGTGTGAAGAGAAAGCGACGTCCACTTCGAGACATTCAAGAGGAGCATATTGTTGTTCCGCCAACAGTAACATATTCTGAGCTTGCTCAGTCCAGTTCTGAGCCATTAACATCCACCGGTAACAATTATTCTCTCGATGATCTTCCTATTACACTTCATAAAGCAAAACAACATTGTCCCAAATATCCTTTTCTCTCTATGTTTCCACTCGTTGTCTAGTCCCAAGCTTTCAAGCGTTTGTATCTTGTTTAGACTCTCTTTTATACCTAACAATGTTATGGAAACACTTCAACACCCTGGCTCCAGCTACCATGGAAGATGAATTGCAGGCTCTTCAGCACACTCGCACCTGGACAATTGGTGAAACCTCTTATCGGTTGTAAATTGGTGGGATGTCGTTGGTTGTTGGTCTTTTGGTTGTTGGTTTTTACTCTAAAACACAATCATGACGGGTCAATTGAGCGTTTAAAGGCCCATCCAGTAGCCAAGGGTTTTACTTATTGTTAACTATATGTGCTATGGCACTATACTGAGACTTTTTACCAGTTGCAAAGCTTATCTTCGTACGGCTATTAATTTCTTTAGCATCCAACCAAATCTTGGCCTCTTCATCAGTTGGATGTCAAAAATGCTTTCTTTATGGGGATCTTAAAGAGATTTACTATATGCAACAACCTCCTCGCTATCCGCAATAGGGGAGTAGTTGGTATGTCGCCTACATAAGCCTCATTATGGTCTCAAGCAATCCCATCGTGTCTGGTTTGATAAATTTAGCAAAGTTGTTTGCTCACATGGATTCAAAAGCTACTAGGGAAAATCACTCCCTATTACATATCATAGTCCCTGTGGGGTACTTATTTTGTTGGTGTATGTAGATGGTATAATCATCACACGGAGTGATTCACAAAGCATAAACCACAAAACAACATTTGGCATCTCAATTTCAGACAAAGGATTTAGGTTCTCTTTGTTACTTTATTGAAATCGTGATTACACGATCAAAGGATGATATTATCTCTTCAGCGAAAGTATGTGCTAGATCAACTATCAAAGACTGGTTTGCTTGATTGTCCTCCTAGTGAAACACCAATGAATCCAAATTTGCTTCTCTCGGCCTTCACCTCAGATACTCCATTTTATGGTGTTGGCTAATATCGTCGTCTAGTTGGAAAATTGATATACTTGAGTAACTCGACCTGACATAACCTTTCAATCAATTGTCATGGTCAATTTATCCACACATCTAACTACCATTTATTGGGAGGTGGCTCTTCGAATATTACGGTACCTCAAGTAGTCTTGGGACCAGTGACTTATGTTTCGTCCATGACGCTCCCTGTCTTCACAAGACTTCTCAGGTGCCAATTGGGCTTGCTCTATTGACGATCG
>JANAVB010034367.1:0-53702 GCA_029216955.1 Iris pallida | reverse complement strand
CTGAACATAATATCATGGCGACTAACAGTTAAATATAAAGCTATCAATCATACCTCGATACTTACACTGGTCGACAGGTTTGCCACTTTTATCAGTGTCAAGCTTTGTAGATGTAGCCATTGGAGTTCCGATAGGCTTTATATTATCGAAGTCGTACTTTTTCAGTATGTCCTTCGTATATTTGGCTTGATTGATGAATGTTCCCTTTGAGTGTTGTTTGATCTGGAGTCCTAGGAAGAAGCTCAGATCTTCCATCATACTCATCTCAAATTCACTCTGCATACACTTAGCAAACTTTTGACAAAGTTTTTCATTAGTAGAACCGAATATAATATCATCAACGTATATTTGCACAAGAAGAATGTCATCATCTAAAGATTTGATAAACAAAGTTGTATCAACCCTTCCTTTTGAAAAGCCATTATCAAGTAAGAAGGCACTTAGGCGTTCATACCATGCACGAGGTGCCTGTTTGAGTCCATAGAGTGCTTTCTTAAGCTTGAAGACGTGATCAGGTTTTTGAAAATCTTCAAAGCCAGGGGGTTGTTTCACAAAACTTCTTCTTTTAGAAATTCGTTCAAAATGCACTTTTCACGTCCATTTGAAATAATTTAAAATCGTTAAAACATGCAAATGCGAAAACATGCGGATAGCTTCTAGTCTCGCAATAGGAGCATATGTCTCGTCATAATCAATACCTTCTTATTGATTATAACCTTGTGCCACTAGACGTGCTTTGTTGCGTAGAACTTGTCCATCTTCACTTAGTTTATTTCAGAACACCCATTTGGTACCAATTATCGATTGACCAATAGATTTAGGAACGAGTTCCCAAACTTGGTTTCTCTCAAATTGATTAAGTTCCTCTTACATGGCATTAATCCAAACTCATCATTCAAGGCATCTTCTATATTCTTAGCTTCTATTTGAGAAATGAAAGCTATATTTGCTGCTATTTTAGAATCTCTAAGAGAGCGTGTACTTACACCTTTTGATACATCACCTATAATGAGTGTCTCTGGATGATCTGGTAAGAACTTCAATAATTCAAATTTATGAGTCAGATCTTCCACAGGACTCTTATCGATTTTTGCTTGTACACCTTCATCATCATTGTCGCTAGAACTGTGACTATTGAGCTCATCAAAAGTAACGTTAATAGATTCTTTGACAATCATAGATCTTTTATTGAAAATTATATATCCCTTACTCTTAGCAGCATATCCAAGAAATATCCCTTCATCTGCTTTAGAGACGAACTTACCCAAGTTGTCCTTGGTGTTCAGGATAAAATGACGACATCCAAAAACTTTGAAATAAAAAATGTTTGGAATCCTTCCAAACCAAAGTTCATAAGGTATTTTCTTCGAGATGGGTCAAATTAACACCCTATTTAAAATATGACAGGCTGTACTAACAGCTTCTGCCCAAAAATATTTAGGAAGATTATGCTGATTTAGCATGACTCTAGCCATTAGAGTACAGTTCTTCCGCTCCATAACACTATTCTGTTGAGGAGTTCTAGGATAAGAAATTCGTGGTAGTATCCACTATCATCACAAAACCTTTTGAAATCAGTATTTACGAATTCACCACCATGATCACTTCGGATACGAGTAAACATGAAGCCTTTTTTGCTTCGTACCTTTTTATAAAATAATTGAAATTCAAAAATAGCATCACTTTTGTTTGATAAAAAGTAAACCCAAGTAAAACGAGAGAAATCATCAACAATAACAAATACGTAGAGCTTACCGCCAAGACTAGTGACTCTACTAGGACCAAATAAATCCATATGTATCAACTGCAAAGGTCTAGAAGTACTTACAGCGTTGATGGATTTAAATGTAGACTTATGTGCTTTGTTCTTTTCACAGTCAGCACATACTATATCTCTCTTAAATGGAATCTCAGGGAGTCCTTTTACCAGCTTCTTAGTGCTCAGTCGTGAGATAGTGTCCATATTAGCATGTCCTAGTCTCATATGCCATAGCTAGCTTTTATCTAGGTTAGCTACTAGGCATCTTCTTGCATTATTAGTACTCTCCAGAAAGAAAACATAAATATTGTCTTCTCTAATCCCTTCATATACGGGATTACCAGATGACATATCATATATGGTACATTTGTCTTTTACAAAGTTAATACCATAACCATTATCAGCCAAGTGACTTATGCTTAACAGGTTATGTTTCAATTCTGTAACTAGACAAACGTCTTTTATTACAGGATAAGGAGATATACCACAGTGCCATTGCCAATGATATTACCTCTCAGATTATTTTCGAAGGAGACGTATCCTTCTTTCTTCATCGATAGCGTGGCGAACAAAGATGCATCACCAGTCATGTGCCGCGAACATCCACTATCGAGGATCCACTTGCTTTTAGCATGAGAGGGTTGAGGGTCCACCTACAAAACAAGTAGGTGAATCCTTTGGTACCCATGTACTGAAGGGTCCATATTGATTAGTCTTAGGTCTCCAAAATAATGTGCGATTGTCAACAAGTTTTCTTGCTAAATAATACTGTGATATGTGTCCATGAGTACCATAATATGTGCAAGTGAGTTTTGAAACAGTGTTAGTGGAATCTGTGTTGACATGCCTATGTGGTTTCTTTGAAAACCTATACGTGAAAGCATGGTGATAATCGTGTTTCTTTCGTGCTTTCTGAGTTTTAGTCCTCTTAGGTATATGCTTAGTATTAGGACTAAACTTAGGCTGTGTCACAGGTATTGCCTGTTTACCTAACTTGATTTCTAACTTTTTAAAAGCCGCAATAGACTCTTTATATTTAGCAGTCATGTCCATGAGTCTTTGTTCTATGACTAAGTCTTCTTCTCTATGTTATATAACTCTTGTATTTTGACATAGTCTCTTTCTTTCTTTTCAACTTTGAGGATAGCCTCATGATAGTCTACTTTAAGCTTGGCTATCTCTTTCGTGTTACCGGTAGTAGACGTCTCTTTAATGTCTTCAATAAGACTGGACAGTCTAGCTATCTCGGTTGTGTATGCCTTAATCTCTTTTAGAGATTACTTATACTTGTCAAGCACATTTCTGTGTCTTCAAGTAGTTCGCTGAAGGCATTTTCTAATTCATCGAAAGTAAAATTGTCATACAAAGGATTTGAGGATACTTTATCAAAAGCCATAAGACAGACATTGGCATTTTCGCAGGGTCTGTCTTCTTTCTCTGTATTACTGGCATCACTTTCATGCCAGATACTTGTATTTGCATACTTTCGACTAGTTGTTGCTTTTCTACTTGATCTTGATCTACCGTATGGACTGTTTTTCTTTGAAGTTGGACATTCCTTCTTTATATGCCCTGATTTCTTGTATCCAAAGCATATTATTTCATTTTCATTGCTTTCTTGGATATCTCTCGTCCTTCTGCTTGATTTCGCAAACTTTAGGAATTTTCTGAAGTTCTTCACTAGTAGGGCTTGTTCATCACCACTTGATGATTCTTCCTCAGAATCATTGCATGTAGATTTTCTGGCTTGAGCTTTAAAGGCGATAGATTTTTCTTTTGGGGTCTCTTCTTCAAACTCTTGTAGATCAAGCTCATGGGTCATGAGCTTGCCCATCAGTGTTTTCAGAGACATGGTGGTGAGATCATTTCCTTTAATGATTGTCGTTGCCTTTGGATTCCAGTTCTTGGTTAGAGCCCGTAGCACTTTTCTGATCTTCTCGTGATTACTGTAATCCTTACCAAGAGATTGCAAAGGATTAGTAATATCAAGAAAATGAGTGAACATCTGTGTAATTGACTCACCGGATTTTATTTTAAAAGATTCATATTCCTGTGTTAGTCTGCTGGAAGTACTTTCATGAGTTACCTCAAGAAGTTTCCAAATCTCATGAGACGTCTTACAGGTTGAAACTCTATTGAATTCCGTTTTATCAATTACACAGAACAGTACGTTGATGGCACGAGCATATAGACTAGCCTTTGCTTTTTCAGCCTCTGTATATTTGTCATGAGGCTTGTCTACAAGCAGGCCATCAACTACTGTAGGTGTCGATTTCTGATAACTGTCAACTACAATAGACCAAAGATCAAAGTCAAGAGACTTTAAAAAGAATGTCATCCGTATTTTCCAGTAGGTATAGTTTGTACCATCAAATAGTGGAGGTCGATTTGTGGATTGCCCATCACCGTTGAATATTGATTTCACGGCTGCCATATATACTCTCTGAGGTTTGTTATATTAGAATATAACCTGCTCTGATACCAATTATAGGACCGTTGAGCACCTCTAGGGGGGATGAATAGAGTGAGTGCGAGTACAGCAGAAAATAATCACCAATTTAAATTATAAACAGATAACTATGGCAGTGAATATGAGACAGTAAATAAATATAGCAAGAGATAGAGAGATCAAACTCAGTGACACAGCGATGTATACTGGTATCCCTCTGAGAGGACTAATCCAGTCTTGAGTACTCTTGCTCGATATTAATCCACTAAGGCACAAGCTAATTGAGAGCTAGCAGTCTCTTACAACACCGTGCTTGGTGACAAGTGCACGACCAACTTTACAACACTGTGCTTGGTGACGAGCGCACGACCTGCTCCACAACAGAGATAGTTTCTGAACTTTAAACAACCTCTTTACAACTCTTGAGACCAAAAGACTCTAGATCGAATAGATATTACTGGCTTTTGGTTAAGAGAAGTGTAGGTGTGATATGAAAGCTTTTGATCAGATGAAAACACTTATTGAAGAGAGAAGAGAAGATGAAATTGATTGAGTGATTTTGAATGAGAAATTCTCTTCTATTTATAGGTATTTTCGAGGACCGAACTCGGGCAGAGTTCTGATACAAATATTTCACAAATGAACGTTGCATGCAGATTTGGAGGCAACAAATATTTAAATTCAAACTAACCGAACTCGGTCAGAGTTCGAACCGAACACGGGCCGAACTCGACTTGAGTTCTGTCTCAGTAAAAATGTAAGACATTTGTCAAATTTTATTATAGAAGGGAAATGAATTTTTTGGTAGGTGGACTATGGATAGTTAGGCTGTATAGGAAAGTGGACTATGAATAACCTAAGCCAGTATTATCCAGTCGATCTTACAATTTATATCCTAGACTCAATAAAGATAAAATACATAATAAATTATAAAATGACTCGGACTAGATTCCAATAAAAATAAGCTTCAGAATGATGATTTACGTGCTTGCTGATGTTGTAGTACGCTTTTTGATATTGATTTCACAAGACCTGAAATGATTAGCAGCAGTTCGTATATTTTGTGTATTGACTTAAGTTTATGTCAATTATTAAAATCGGGTGTGACCATGGAATGGACCAACATGAAAGAGGAAGAAGACTCTGATGAAAGCTTTTGTGAGAAGAAAAGAAAGACAGAAAGCTCTTCTCTCTTCTAACAGACCCTACTTATATGGTATGGCCACGTCACTAGAAGAAGACAAAATGCTTCGTGATCGAGGAAACTCTTCGGACGTCGTGGGAATGAAAAGTTAAGGTCATGATGACCGTTCCCTAGAAACGAGGAGTTGTGATCAAACTTTCAATGAAGCGACGGCTCAAGGCATTTAATGCTGAAGGCTAAGCATGACGACAGCTTGTCAGTAGATGTGATGGGCATTCGCTTGCAAAGGACATGTGTCATGCTTCTGTTCGAAACACTTTGAAGGGGTCATGTAGAAGAAAGCATAAAAAAGCATAGACATATCAAAGTGCATGTAGTGTTCTCGCTACACAAAGCTTCACAAAAGCGCAGGAACCGAAAGCGCATACAGAAAATCAAAGTCACAGTTCATGAAGAGTTCATTATTAAAATCATGTCTACAAGGATCTATTACAAATTCGTCATGATTACAAAAAAGAGCTTCTTTATTAAAATCATGTCTACAAGGATATTACAGATTCATTATGAAAAGAACTAAAGCACCTAGAAATCTACAAGAGAGTTAGTCTTCACTACAAGGAGGTTAATCTTCACAAGTGATCTACAAGGGGGTTTGTTTTCACAGACGTACAACCCTCTAGACGCGTAGCCTGTCAGAGCGAATCACTTCTTCGCTAGACAAGGAGGAACTCCAGTATGGCTAATAAAGCAGTTATAGCCCGAACCTCAAAGACGTCCAAGATGTTGTTCAGGATCGAACTCCCTATGCCAAACGCTCAAGTGCATCTCAAAACTCAACAGCAATTCTTCTACAAAGACGTAGCTTCTTTGAACGAAGGGATCCACCACCAACAGTTGACTTGTGCAAGGCCAATGGCCGCTTGAAGCTAAGTCTGGGTCAAGCATGACGGTGGGAATGCTAAAAGATAGTAGAAATGATCCCTCTCAGAAAAAAGCTCTCTTTTATATAGGTTGAGTGTGGTCCAAATCCACATGCCACGGGCCGTCGATCAAAGGCCCCCGAATAAATGGATGAACTTGAAACTCAACATAATAAACCTCATTTAATAGGTTCATTTCGATTAAATTCTAGGCCACTAACTTCTTAGAATTCTCCTAAATGACGGCGGTAATTAAAGAAGAGGACGACCGACTCATCCACCAAAAGAGCAGTCATTAATTGCTCTGAAAAGACTTCAAAAAAACTAGCTCCTTCGTCCCCGAAGCATAGACAACTGACTGCGCCCTCTCATCGACACGGGACCACAGCTAGCTCGTTTTTTCCACAGCGTCCTGGCGATAACCCAAAAGCACAGTAACTCGTTCATCTTCAAGACCAAGTCCACTACTAGCCCTAAAGTACAGTGACTTTGTTGCCTCAAGAACAAGTCCACTGCTCGCTCTCAAGCACAGTGACTCCGTTGCCCAAAGCACAAGTCTACACGTCATCCTAAAGCAGTACAGTGACTTCGTCGCCTGAAGCACAAGTCCACTTGTCTTCCTAAAAGTACAGTGACTCAGTCGCTCAAAGCATAGTCGCCTCGTCGCTCTAAGACACAGTGACTCCATCACCTGAAGAACAGTCTACTCGTAGTCCAGAAGCGTAGTGGCATAAAAGCTTCGCTAGAAGCGCATGTGGCATGGTTCTACGGGTATCTTTTCAGATAGTACCCGAATTGGTTTAAACCACTGCTCAGAGTTTGATTCTGTTGATCCTATTGGTTTGTTTAAACCATATATAGGGATGGACTTTGTTCTCATAAACGAGGGCCATATCCAATTGGTTTGTTTAAACCAATGCTCCACTAAGATAAGACAAAATCTAACCTCGGAGATAGGAACAGAATCTGCTTAGGTTCATCCAATCAACAATAAACACACGCCACGTATCGTTTATTCAGTTGTTGATAACTCCCAAAGATCTTGATAAAAAAGAATCCTAGTGTATGTCGCGTTTCAGCTAAGCAGCAACCCCCATTGTGTAACCTCGAGATTCTCTTATATCTCTACGTGCAGCGTTCCTACACAATCCTTATGCACATCGTATATGTGCTCCCCTATAAATAAAATGAGTTTTCCTTCGATAAAGAGGCTTCGAATTCTTCAACTTCGGCACCCTCTTGATTGACAACCCTAGAGTTTCAATCACCAGCACCAAAAGCCAAAGCAAGTTCAACTTGTCGTCAGATCGTCAATGGAATAAAGGAACCGCTGCAGTACCCGATCTTCACCGTCACACTTTTCCAAAAATTCTGTACTTAGATCTCCTATTTAGGAATCGATTATACTCTTTAAATGTTTAATATACAAAAAGTTCATATAACCTTTTGTTATGGCAAACAATCATGTCCTCTGTATGGAGTTGAGATTTTATTAACATGTTTCATATATTTCTGCATAAGATGTATTAGCTAGTATTGTTGACCTAGACAGCATTCTACCACCAATGTTGTGGCATTGGCTGGACGTACCCATGTTCTCGTGCCCTTACATCTGGTGCTGGTCGTGACATTTCTCTTTTAGTTCTAAATCTAAATTTGTATTGAACATGTTCACAATTTCATTTAAAATAAAATTTTTATGATAATCTATTTAAGATTATGTATATATCTCATTTCTATATTTTTTCTTATGAACCATGAATTAATCTGGAATATCTTGAATTTTCTTCACTTATTTGGATTTAGTTAATTACATTAAATTAGTTTATATGAATTTGCTATTTCCATTATCTTATTTATTTGAATTTGCTATTTATTTATTTGATTTACGCTACTATTGCCACTAGGCCTGACATTGCTTTCGTCGTAGGAATGCTGAGTCGATTCACTAGCAATCCAGGCATTGAGCACTGGAAAGCTGTGAAGCATGTTATGAGATATCTCAAGAGGACTCAGACATATGCACTGTACTTTAGCGGAGAGCCGCATGTAGTAGAAGGCTTCAGTAATGCCAGTTGATGCTCAGAATTGGAGAGCGAGAGGTCCACATGTGGATTTATTTTCACAATGGATGGAGCTGCTATATCGTGGAAGTCGAAAAAGCAGACTATGATCTCGCGGTTATCCATGGAATCTAAGTTCTTTGTACTTGATACCACATCAGAGGAAGCAGAATGGCTTCGGGAGCTCATGTATAATCTTCCAGTGATTAGAGCACAAATACCGGCAATTCTGATATACTGCGACAACCAGACAATTGTGGCGGTGGCATCAAATTATCTCTTCAATGGGAAGAAGAGAACTGTGCGGTTAAAGCACAGGACAGTGAACGATCTCATCAAGAGAGGTGTTATTGCAGTAATCGATGTTCGGAGTCAGAAGAACCTGGCGGATCCGTTCATGAAGGGCCTCAAGCGCCAGCTAGTCGAAAACACAGCAGGGAAGATGAGCTTGAAGGCATTCTGATAGTGTGTCTTTGTAATCCTACCATAAATTTTTATGTTATTAGTTTAAAGAAAAATCTACTAGACATCTAACTTTCGATTCAAGGGAGGACTACTGACTGAAAAACTATCAGGTAACAGTGGGTACTTGTTCTTTAGAATATGGAAGGGTTACGGACCAATAACCACTGTTGTCTACTATATATTTTCTACGGAAGACCGATCTTGTGATGAGGATGGCTTAAACGCCTTAATGAGTTCTCAGACAGAGTGAATGCCTGGTGTGCTTTACAGGAAGCATGGTAGCACAACACTACAAGGAGTGTAACTCCATGCTACAGTGGGGTGACTCTACTATGAGGTTCTTGGTTAGGGGTAATGCCTCGACTTTGTGAGCCAAGTCACAGCGGCGTAGCACCGCAAATAGGCAGGTAGCCTATTATTGTATGATGAAATTAAAGAGGGGTAGTCAGCACTACAAAGGGGAGGTGTTCCTCATGTTACAGTGGCACGACACCACGATGAGGTACCCGGATAGAGGTAAAGCCTTGGCCTTGCAAGCCATGTCGGTGCGACGTAACATCGCAAGGGAGCCTAAGGCTTCATGCTGGGTACATAGTATGTCACTACAAAGAGGCTTGAACTCATGCTACAGTAGTATAACACTACGATGAGGTTCCCAGTAGGGGTAATGCCTCAGCTTTATACCATGTCATAGTGGCATAGCACCGCAAGGAAAGCGCAAGGCTTCATGCCATGTCTCTTTAATAAAGAACTCACCTATAGTGTATGGACAGACATATCAGGCCGTCTCTTGAGGGTAAACTTGTAGATTCCCAAAATTATACACTGAAATCAGGATGGCACAGGGCCTTTAATGTGCAGCCAGAAGCACAGGTAACTATATTTTATGAGTGGGAAGAATTACAGCTATGGTGCAGAATTTAAGGCATAGTCCATTCTTGTATCATACTGTTGTTCAAACCCATGCGGGAAGATTCAAGTCATCAATGACATCTATCCTAATACAGAATGGACAGTTACTGTGGGGAATGCTCAACCCTATATATATTGAGATATGTGGGGGATTGTTGACATTTTTTCTTTCCTTGAACTCTAGATAGCTTGCTCTCACAAGCCATGTAAGTTTAGTCCCACATTGGCTAGAAAAACTCATGGGTATCTCATATATCCCCTCTTGAGGAGTAGAGAGATGCACATGGGGTGGTGACCCTAAGGAGGGGACCATGTGGGTAATTTTACACGAAGGTACGGATAAGACATCTATTAAAAGCTTTCATGCTTTTTGGCCAAACTCAATTTAATTCCATTGGGGCTAAGCCCCAAAGGGGCTTAGCAACTCAGACTCGGACTCGGGTTCATAGGCTCATGAGACGTAATGTGGTATTTTGTTGATGCACTTTGCACTTAGCACATCAGCATCGACGCTAGGCACATAGTGTGCTTAAGTTGCGCTCGTTGCGCGAGCCTCTTGTGCAGCCGTTCATGCGTCCAGATGTTGTGCCAGTTGGCACGGCCAGATGGCGTGCCAGTTTGCGCGGCCAGATGGCACGATAGTTGGCGTAGCCTAATAGCGTGACCAGATGGTGCGCCAGTTGACGCGGTTGGCGGCGCGCGTGTTGCGCAAGTCCACGCGGGCGCGATTGGTGCAGGTGTGCACTGTGCGCATCTTACATAGTTGTGCATGCGCGCATGAGCGCTGGACGCTGGGCGCACACACACATGTGCGTAGTCGTACAATATGGTGCTCGCATACGTTGGCGCTCAGTGGCGCTGTTTCGTGCAGGACGTGGCTGAACCGTTTCGTAACGTACAATAATGGATCTGATAATTTTGGATCTGACATTCAAACGTCGTGCACGTTCCGGATCTGGACAATTTTAGGGAGGCCTTATATATAGAGTCTCTCTTCTCTTTCAGAAAAAAGACTTGACGAAATTTTCCACAGAGAGAAAAGGGAGGATCATGCGTCAGCGCCACTTGAAAGTTCACTTCTTTTCTTTCGAGTAGTCCGTCCGTAAGCAGATTGGCAGAGCGTTGCAAAGTTCTTTTGAACTTGCTGGTTCCTGGAAGCTGACCGTGTGGGCGGATCTAGCTTTGAGCGCCAGTATTCTAAACACCCCAGCAGGCTTTCTCCAATTACAAAAATCTTTTTAGATTTTTCGTTTGTCACTATTATGAAAATCTTTTTAGATTTTTCATTCACAGAATCCTTCTCGAATTTTTGTTCTTGCACCTTCCTTGAAGTGCTGCAATAATCTCACAAGAGTTTTCCTCTGATATCATGCCCAGGGACTAACAGTAATCACCCTCCACCTGTGTTCATTTGATCTCTGCAAAATCTTCCTTTATGCTAAATAAATCTGTGTATATCAGGGCCGGTCCAAAATTTCTGAGGACCCAGGGCAAAGACTAAAAATGGGACCCTGCCATACAAACTTTTTTTTGTACTTAACGTTAATTAAAAGTTGATAACCAAGATAACTAATTCACATTTTCTTAAAAAAAAAAGGTGTTCCAGTATTTTAAGAACTTAATTAGCATAATGAAAAAGTAACAAAGAAATCTAGATTTTAAGCACCTAATTAGCATTAAGTCTCCACAAGTTTGAAATTCTTCAGTTCCTTAGTAGAATCCCTAGTAAAAAAAATAGAAAGAAAGAAAAGCATCATGTATTTTTGTATTTTGCATATGGGGCTGGAAACTTTACTTGCCCTCTCTTTTTTAATGTGTTTTATGAATATGAATCTTCAATATATTAGGAATATGATCGTTGTTGATTTGATTTAATGGAAGTGAGGTTAAAATTTTATCTATATGTTTTTTCCTTATGCATCGGGTATCTCACTAATGTTATTAAGAATTCCTTTGAGAAGACCAAATAACAATGAGGAGAAAGACAACATGTAGCCAAGTCAATAAGAAAGCTTGTTCTTCCAAATTTGTGTTTAAGTTGATGCTTCCTGACATTTTCTTTTATTAAGTCACTGAGACAAATGGACCGATGTAGACAAGATTTTTCACTTAATCATGAATGGCTCATTTTCAACATTTGATCAAACAAAAAAAATCTAACATATTTTCTCGTGAAGAACAATAGTTCAACAATTGACTTTTTACCTAGTCAAGAATGGACTGATGAATCATAAGCTATTGTGTAAATGTGTTAACAATAGATCCAAAAAAAAATCAAATTCAGAAAGATAATCGTAAATAACTTACATATGAACAACAACAAAATTTATAAGTTTATAACATAATTAAAATCAAATATCAAAACAAAAAACTGACACATTTTTTCTTTCTCGTGAAGAACAATGGCTCTTAATGAACACAACCAAAGTTTATAAGCCATTAAGCCTGCAACACTATCCCTTCAACCCACCGGAGGTCTCCAAACATTTACTTTTTTCCTTTTCTATTCTCTAGGAATTAATGGTTAATTGGCTATTCATATTCCTTTATTTAATACCAAATAATGAAAATAATTATGGAAGGCCAATAATTACTCCATTTTATGTTTATCTCTTTTCTAGGACTTGACTGTTACGAATTGGCTGTTAATAACTCCAGTATTTAATACCTAAAATATCTAAATATATAAGAGAATATCCAAAATATTGGGCCATACTGGAATCCCGGGCCCTGGGGGGTTGCCCCTTTTGCCTTTGTCCAGGGTCGGCCATGGTGTATATGAATGTATGTTAGAGGAGGATAGATGAGAGGCACAGATGTGGCACTGGCAGGTTATATACACTGGATGGGTTAGATGCTGTTGCACATGTTTTATATATATATATATATATATATATATATATATATATATATATATATATATATAAAATATATATATATATATTTTATATATATTTATATATATATATATGGCATGAGTGTATTAATGGGAGGTTCAGTAATATTTGATTTGGTGTTGTGATGAGATAAAATTGTCATAATTTTATATACTGGAGAGGTCAAATCATGTTGACGTAAATTCAGCAACCTTCTTAGGAAATAGAAGTATATAAATAGTGTGTGAGTTTAGCTCAAATATAGGAGAACAGATAATTGACACTATGGGTATATCAATACCTATTATATGTGATAATAAATAAATATTTTCCCTTCTTTTATTATGATATTATTAATTAATTAGCTAAATAAATAAATAATATTATTATTATTTCCTAGGTTCTGAGGACTTCTTGGACCTGGATTCTATACCAGCCCCTTCTTCCTTCCAGCCTCCGGAATCAGGCAAGTATACCTTGCTACTATCTTAATTCATTGTTCAGTTACAGATTATCTGCCTGTTGTTTTTATTGATATATTACATATGTGCGAGCATGACTCTGGGTGCAACCAACGAGATACATTGGCTCCATATTCTCTAACCTAGGCCATAGGAGACTACCCTTACGCTGCTGAACAGATACACCGATATCCCGCAGGACCCTGACACTACTTTAGACACAGAGAGATGATGATGATATAGGACACGTATTCTCGTATCCGACTGATTATATGTACGACAGACGGCATAGTCATGTTAGTCATTGTATTGTACTACTATTGGACTTCTAATTAGGGACTGAACGTGACGAGGAGTCGACATATTCTAGATTCATTGGATGGGGAGGACAGTCACTAGACGTAGAGGCTATGAGTTGTGTTCACTTAACGTTGATGCATGACGGGTGCCCAGAGGGAGCATCACTGCACGAGTACCCATGACATCATTGACAGCCCATACGTCGAAAGTTGTCCTCATTACATATACACATAGTTGATATATCACCCCTGATCTTTATGCATTTTCATACCAGAGTGGCATGTATATTATGTATCTTACTGCGTCCCACTGAGGACCTGGTCTACTTCTAGGTTTAGACGAGCAAGAGTATCCAGAGAAATACAGACCGGGACCTGACGCTGGAGTCGAGGTTGAGGAGATATTCCCAGGAGAGTACATCTGATCTTGGGTACGATACCAGATACTATCTTAGATGCAGTCTTTATCTGGAATCTGGGTCTAGTTATCTTACTTTAAGCACTTTCTTTTTGTATTTCCTTTGAGTACTTTATTTTGAGACATTTGAGTAGTAGATTTGTCTCCACCTACTTCACATACGCTTTATGGATCTGTATGACTTATTTCTGATTATATGACTTATTCGTATTCAGACTAGTTTATTTACTTACTCTATTGATGAGATTTAGCATGCCTATGACTATGATATTATTTATATACAGCTTAATACGTATTTGAGGATGTCATTAAATTGGGAAAATTCTCGAATATGTATCTGCTGGCCTTGCTACGTATCTCGGTCCCGAGTATTTTGGGACTGGGGCGTGAAAGAGATAGAGCCGTCCACCAAATTTGTCTTATATAATCAATGCAATAGTATAGTTCTACCATGGTTCACTCGTTCTATGGAACCTGATTTAGCAAAAAACTTGTTCATGCCAAGACTAGGGTTGGACATGGGCCGTAACGGTCGCAAATTTCTTAGAACCGAATTGGACACTTTTTTGGTGGGGCAAGACAGGGGCGTGGGCCCATTTTTTTGGAACTGGACCGAACTCGGCATGTATGAAACGAGTCCAATCCGGAGTGACCCACGGGTCCAAGCGGGTCCAAAGTTTGGCATATAGAAAATTTCTAACATATATATAAATTCAAAAAAAAAGAAAAGAATAACAACACACAATTGTTGCGGACAATTAATCGATCAACAAATCTCGAAGACTCAATTCATATAGTCAACATATATCAAAGATGCAAATACAAAAAGACTAACAACATGTCAATATGATAACGTGTTGTAGCCTGATGGTTGCAACGAGGGCCTGGTGCAGAAGGCATGGGTTCGAATTCCCTCTAGGAAGTTGGTCTCCTACCCGTCGAAAAGGTAATGTTATTGCCATCAACATATTCTCTATAGTATGTTTCAAATGAAAATTGGAAAGAAAGTTGCTACAAATTCCTTTTCGGAGCAGTATAATATCTATAGTCTCCTGACTTACAGATTCTTTTCAAAGTCCACGGCACATTTTTATCAATTCTACAAATTATAACATATACTAGAATTGCCCTACATAAATTTAAAAAAAACTAGAAGGCTCAAGGCACCGGAGGCAGCAAACACCAGATTACTGCTAAATAGTTCTCTATGAATGTGAACTAAATTGAAATGAGTCAAGTCTTAGTTTACACTCGGTCATGTTTATTTTGAAATGAGTCAAGTTTAGACTCAGTCATTCAAAATCAAAGTCTGAAATAAATTATTAATTTTAAGTTTCTTTCAAAATAAATGGACTAGGTCAGAGCCCCGATTATTTTGAAAATACAACCGTCCCGTCCCGTCCCGACCCGGCCCATTTAAATATGAAAATTTAGCAACCAATCCGTTTGGCCAATATACAATTCGAACCGGGTCGGAACCACAAGTTTTAGATCCGTATGTCCAGCCCTAGCCAACACAACCATCAAGTTTGGGAGGACTTCAAAGATCAGTTTTCTCAAAAGAATGCACCAAATATTTATCAAATTCAAATAATCATTGGCATCTCTTTCACAAGGCACCATGACTGTCTCGATCTATTATACAAAACTCAAAGACTTATGGGATGAGTTGAAAACATATAGGACCATACCGATTTGTGACCAATTCAAGGCACATGTTGAGCAAAGAGAAGATGATCGAATGATGTAATAACTTGGGTCTAGCTTAATGACATTTTTAGCATTGTTCGAAGCAACAATCTCTCGATGTCACCGCTGCCTAGCATTCGCAAAGCTTATTCTCTTGTTTTTCGAGATGAAACTCAAAAACAATGACATCCAAGGCCACAAAAAACTTGTCCATTGCAGCAGCTTTTCAAAGTTGCCAAAGTAATTACAATAACAAGTCCAAGGACAAACATTGTGATCATTTAAATCGGGATGGTCACACGATTGAAACAATTGAAACATGTTGTACTTTGACAATATTCAATCGAAGAGGGCATACCGAAGACCGATGCAAGTTTAAGAATGGTACCTGGTCTTCTAACAATCTAGGAGGACAAGTAAGTTATAATGGGTCTCGCAAAAATAGTTCTTCCTCCGCCAATGCAACGTAGTCCTCGTAAAGTGCACATAGTGACAACTCCCAAAGCAACAAGCCTTCACATGGGCTCTTAGCGGATCAACTTCAACAACTTGCTCGTGCACTATCTATGATGAGATCATGCACCATCTATGATGAGATTAAACAACACTAATGATGATAGCAATACTTTGGCAAATGCTACAGGTTTCTCTCTTTTTAATAATATTTTAATTAATATGATTTTTACTAAGCCTTGAATTTTGGATAGTGGGGCAACATATCACATTACTTATGATTCGACACTTCTTACCAAAATAGATTCATCTCCCCCACCAATTGTTAACTTACCTACTGGTTCTACAACTTCTATTACTTCCAATGGAATTATATCTTTTAATTATGATATGAATCTCAATAATGTTTTATGTGTTCCTTCTTTTCACCTAAACTTGATGTCCGTTAGTAAAATTGTTAATGTCTTAAATTTTTGTACTATTTTCTTTCCTAACTTTTGTGTTTTGCAGGACTTGGCTTCGAGGAAGATCGATGATTGGTTCGGGTAAACAACAAGATGGTCTTTGTTACATGTCCTATACAATAAACACCAATCTTCCACCAGGTCTCTCAACCTTCAAACCTTTGGCACATGCGTCTTGGACATCCATCTCCATATCGTCTTCAAATAACTTCTTCTTTAGTTTCTAAAAAAATAATTCCTTTTGATAGTAATTGTATTGTTTGTCCTATGGCCAAGCAAACTCAGTTACCTTTTCCTTCAAATTCTATAACAACCAAGTCTCCTTTTGATTTATTACATTATGATATTTGGGGTCCTCATAAAACCCAAACACATTTTGGGGCAACTTTTTCTTACAATAAATGATTTTAGCATATGCACTTGGGTTTATTTTATGCAATATAAATTAGAATTTCAAAAAAAAATCATTGAATCCTTCGTTACTTTTGCAAAAACTTAATTTCATGCATCAGTTAAAGTTATTCGAGTTGATAATGGTTTAGAATTTGTTTCAATAAAGAATATGTTCAAACTCACGGGATAGAATACCAATGAATTGTGCTTACACTCCACAACAAAATAGAGTTGTTGAACGTAAACATCGCCATCGCCATACCATCACAGTTGCTTGTGCTTATTTTTCAATCTCATCTTGCTCTAATCTTTTGGGGAGAATGTGTTTTAACCGTATTGTATCTTATCAATCGCCTTCCTCACCATTGTTATCTGACAAATCACCCTTTGAAATACTTCACCATCGCCCTCCATCACTTGATCACTTGAGAATATTTGGTTGCTTGTGTCATACCACAAATGTTCATCCTACTAATAAATTTGACCCTTGAGCTAAACAATGTATTTTGTGGGATATCCAACACACCGTCAAGTGTTGCATTGTACTGATCATGATTATTGTATAGCCTGGATGGACTGCGTGTTATCATTGGAACCTCGATTGCATGTGCTAGTAATCAAGTTATGTTAACCCTAGTTAGTTAATAGTAACAAGTCGTATTTCATAATTGGCTTGACAGATTGATTGTTCATATTCATGCTTTAGTTCCTATTCTTATTCAGTACCATGTTTAATTTCCATATTCTATTCTCTTAGATTACTTCCTTACTGTTGTTTATATACTACCTTATTTGTATTATGCTTGCATGCTAGTTTTAGTTCATTAGGGTGGCTTCCTATGTGGTACTTGCATTTGGGGTTGAGCCCATTGGAATTGTGTAACCAGATCTCATAGTGGAGCCTGAGGATCGTTCTTGCCTTCCGATTTATGGTGAGTAACATGAGGATCATCAGTCTAGCACCTGAGTGGTTTTCTTTCCCTTCACCCACTGATCATCTTGTATATTCTTTTGCAGCGTTTAGCCACCGAGTATGTGTTTAGCTCATATTCTGAACCTGACTTCTGCCCGAAGGTAACATGATTTGTATATTCTAGACTGCAACTAGAGCTGATCATGTATGATTGTATACTCTTATTAGTTCTCTATTTTGTACTAATAGATTCGTGATCATCCATATAACTATAGTTTGGGACATTTACTATTTTATATCTAATAATCATACATCTTGTACCTTACTTATTTGCCTATAATTGAGACACCTATGATTGTTTGGCTGATGGATTAGAGAGTAACCACTATCTCTTTAGAGCGTGACCTTACTTAGGGTACAAGAGTAATCTGATATACGTAATAGGCTTCGTATCATCATGTTTTTCAGTATTCTAGCTCTGGAGCATAACACTACCCAGACTGGAAGGACATCCTAATGGCACGTAATAGTCTTTTATGGTGTCAGATTCACCAATAACCTCATGTAGACAGACAATATGCTAATGTAGTCTTCTATGTAGTACTCTACTCCTCGTGGTTCACTATGTAATACCTACGACTTATTGACTCAGTCTCGACTGAGTATTAGGAAAACTATCACTCCCCGTTCCCGGAATACGTAAATTTTTGATTTTTCTGTATATGGTATCTGGCACCTGTATCTTGATTGCATGTATCCTATATTTGTACCTGGCCATGGCATGGAACAGTATCTCATCGCGAAATAGTGTGTCACCTATTGTCCTTGTTTGGTTGTAGGCATGGTTCACTATTTCGATGATAGAATTTCTGGACCGTATTGTGGTTAAGATTTTATTTAATTAATTTAATTAGTTGTATCATGTAGCATTTAACATGTCATTAGTCATATGGTTTAGAGCATGCTTAAGATTAGGGTTTCTTTGAGTCAACCCAACCCCTATATATATTCTCTTCCTCACTCTCTCTCTCCTCATTCACTCTTTCATTTATTTTCCTCAAGCAAACCATTAGGCAAGTACAACTTGCTCAAAAGTGGAGATTTGTGCATTTTTCATTCTTGATTTTTTTTTTCCTTTGATATTATTTGTCTATATTGTTCTTCTCATCATCCTCTACAAGTTTAGTACTTGGTATTTTTGGTTTTGATGGATAGATTCTTGTAGATCTAAGTTTACGTCATTTTCGGTTTTCTTGGGTTTTGATCTATCAAACTTACTGGTTTTCGAAAACTAATTGTTCCATGTGGTAGAGAATTTGATTCTACACAATTTTGACCTTTGAAAAGTTAGATTTTAACTTATTTTGAGAAAGTTATGGCCAAGTAAGATTTGGACATCTTCTATGTTCATTTGTCCTGGTTCTGGCAGGAATGATGAATAGTGCCGCAGGCTTGAATAGTGCCGCATGGATGAATAGTGCCGCATGGCTTGCATAGTACCGCATGGATGAATAGTGCCGCATGGATGAATAGTGTCACATGGATGAATAGTGTCGTAGGCTTGAATAGTACCGCATGGATAAAGTACCACATGGCTTGCATAGTACCGCAGGCTTGAATAGTGCCACATGGCTTACATAGTACCGTAGGCTTGCATAGTATCGCATGGATGAATAGTGCCGCAGGCCGCATAGTACTGCAGAATGTCGCATAGTGCCTATTTTGGCTGTTATATGCCCTATTTGGCTGAATTATGGCCAAAATTTCTCCTAACTCCCAACATGAAAGTTGTAGATCTTTGTCTTGGCTTCAAGAATCTTCATGTCTCACTTTAACCAAAATTCATATATGACTTATGGCACCTTGTGCACCTTTCACCTTGCACTTTTGCCCGTGCGCCGTTTGGGCCACTTCATGACTTGCGAGCACTTCATACCCTAAGTGCGTAGTGCCTTCTTGTTCTCTTTCCTCTTGGTCTTGGTCCTCATTCCTGATCTGACTACCTATACGTGTGCTGGATAACCCTATGCGTGTACTAAGGTATAATCTATGTGAGCACCGAGGTGCTATCCTATGTGCTAAGTGTTCCTATGTGATACCTGCCAGTACATCCAAGAGTCCAGCATTTAAATAGCGAATGGTCGGTAGCAATGACGTCGTATGTGTTGTGTGTTGCATTACACTAAGAAGGGGTACATACATATGACTCCATGAGCCAGTACGGATCCCTTCTTGGGGTACTCGTACATTGTACGACATCTAGGGAGTGAGCATGTGACTACGACATATGAACTCCGAGGATAACCTAGGGATTAACTAGGCAACTAACTTGGTAGATGCATTGGGTGGGAAGAATCCCGAGATCGTGCCATACTAGCCACCCCAGGTCCAGTCCTGACGTCGGGTTGGCCGCCACGGATATAGTTTCATTCGCCTATAGCGGATGACTATATCCGACTTCTACGAGCTATGTGATATATTTTTAGCACGGTAGCCCTCCGAGGGACCGGTGCATAATCAATGTGCTATATGTTTAATGGTTTGGCTAGCCCTGCTGGAACGACACGATCTAAGGATTCCTATAATTTGTATTACTGGGATAACCCAGGCAAATCATAGAAAGCCGTAGGATTGATTGGCCGCTTGTAAACTGAATTACTTGTGAGATGTTTCTTCTGTTAGTAACTGAGGAACATGGACTATCGTGGTGCGTGGTCCAACCCATGTCCTTGTTTGGGTTGTTGGGTTGGACTGTTGTGCTGCGATAGGCTATGGACCAAAGTTGCAACCGGAAGCCTTTTATTATCATTATTATTATGCTTGGGTTTTATCTTACTCTTTTGTGCTCCCTTGTGGTACTTGCTATTCGGGACTGACCCCGCTGGTTTTCTTTGGCCAGATATCGTAGCAGCACCAGAGGATCCAGCTTTCTACCCGAACATGGTCCATACCAGGAGTATGGACGCCAGGGACCACGAGTGGATTTCTTCTTCACCGCTCTGATAACTTATATTTTGTACTTGGCGTTTAGCCACCGACACCTGTTTAGTCGGCAGTTCTGGACATTTAGTTCCTCACATAATTGTAATTAAATCAGACTGCAGCTGACTATAGTTATGTACTATTGACTCTCGGTACTAACTTATCATTTTGTATAGCTAGGCTCATGAATCATTTGGATGAAGCGTCGGAGATGCCTTACTGCTTTGTCTTATATGATCATTATTTACTGCTTCTTGTTTTGATTGATTGAGACCTAGATGCTCTGTGAAGCCATAGGAGACTTGATTGTAGCATGCACCCCCTAGTCTCTTGACAGCCACGATCGCCGTATGACGTTTATATACCTCATATGGAGTTGCTGGCCTAGTCCGTCTCAGTATTCCGGTACTGGGGCGTGATAAAAACCTTTGCCGGTATCGATTGATCACAGATGAAATACAATAAACCTTTCCAACTAAAGAATCGGCTTCTATTGAAATGAGTCCAAGAGTTTTTGTTGGATGTTTTCGCTGCTTGATTTTGATGAATGTGTTTTCGTGTTGGTTTTTGATGATTGGTTTTCATTGTTTGCTTTCATCGTATTTCGCATTCATTTCGAAACTTGAGAGAAAGATATCAAAGTATGCTAATCAAATATTGGTGCCAATGTATGATGCATAGACGAGGCGTGATCGGTGCGTGAAGTCCCTCCTTCTCCTAAATAAGATTCATTCTTGGTGAGTTGCTTAACCAGACTACCATTTATCTTCATGCTTAATAAAACATCTCTAGTCCACTCTTTTGTTGTGTCCCAGTGATCAACGATACCACAATAACAAAAGATAAGAAAAATAAATGAATGAATCACGTGTTAATTATAGAAGTGTTGTTTACTTGCTTCAATATAAATGGTTATATATCCCTTGTGAAATGCCAAAAAGAGATAGCTTTGTACGAAAAACACAACCAGACCGCAAAAAAAAAAGATAAAATATTTACATGTTGCCAGACTAGTGCATAGTAGCGTTGTTTGATAGCTGCATTCGCATTGGTCTGGACAACATGTGCACAAGGTAGTAATCTCTCGACCGATTCCTGGGGCACTGCGAATCGCTCGACCTAGGAGGAAACATGACACCCTGAGGCTAAAAGTCCTCACGATTAGGGGTGTTAGTCTATTAGTGAGATGGGCTTGCACGTCCCAATTGCTAATCATGGAAATTGTCCCATGGACCAACATGTAGTTAGGACGCATGCAAATTTTATGATTATTGCAAGCCTAACATGAATGCAAAGTTGGAACGTAAGTTTTATTCATGTATAAAAATTGTGCTAGTCTTTGTCTTGTGTGGGATGGATCGCCGACCGTGGGTAAGCTTTATATGTATAAGTTATAAGTCCCTTATTGTCTCTTTCTCTTTTGAATTGTTAAAAGAACCTAAACAAGTAGAAAGATCACATAATAATAAATGATAGCTTCACTGTTTATTTAGTGCAGATTTATGTGAGTTTGGCCATAGCCACTCACTAGTACATGTTATGTACTGAACCATGTTGTAGGCACCATTTCAGGTAAGCACGAGACATGAGGATTTTAGGTGAGGCGCTAAAGCTCGCCCAGCCCAGTGGAGCTTGCTCGATCGCCTCGAAGCTTTCATTTCAAGTCTAGTAGATTCTGAAGATGTCTTTATGTTTTGAATAAGGAGATATGATGTGTAACCCCCTGTTTTCAGATTTCCTTAATTTTCCAATTCCTAATTTTCGGATTTATTTTCTAGATATTATTTGAGAATTATTTAGGTGATTTTGGAAACGGGAATGGCGAAGTTGCAAATATTTAAGGTGGAGTGGCATCATTGGTAATTGTTTGGAAGTTTATAATTATCGAGGTGGAATGGCAATTTTGTAAATTCCTAGTAGTGGAGTGGCATTTAGTTTATAGTAATATGTCATTAGCTAGATGATTAGAGTGAGAACTTTCTAGATCCCCTTCTTAATTAATTATAATTAGTGTTAATTAATCCTCATATAATATTTTATGGCATCAACATATTCCTAGAGAATATTCTTTGGAATATTCTAGGAATATACTTTTCTAGATTAGTCATAATCCTCCTATAAATACCCCTAATTATATTAGTGATAACCATTCCTACTCATCCACAAATCCATCATGTCCGTGGCATGCCGTGTCAGTGTGTCCACCACATTTCTTTAATTTTCTAGCTATTACATTTACATTCTTTCGTGTCCGACATGACACGTTGCCAATTTCCAAATTACATCATCTTTCTCGTTTCTCCGGGTTCGACCGAGGACACGGACATACCCATACATTTTACGACCAACCCATCATGTGTCCTGTCCTGTGTCCAGAGGACACGTTACAATCATATAAATAGAAAACGATAACCCTAAGTTCTTCCTCTGTCGTTGTCGTGTCCGTTGCCGACCGAGCCTTCGTCGGAGCGCTACCATCTCCACCGCCGTGTAGATCTATCGCTGTCAGAGCGGTGTGCCGCCACCACAATTACAATTCCCGATCTTGTGTCCAGTTCTTTGTTCTGGACACGGACACAACATCTCATAACCCTAATTTCTCTGTCGTTGGCCGCCATGTCCACCGCCTCTATGTCGGCCATGTCTGAACTCTGCCACCCACCGGAGTAGACGTCGCCTCCTCGTTTCTCCGTCCACTGGACCAGGTCTGAAGCAGTTTTGAAACTCGATCCCAACACCACCTCCACCCTCGTGTCGAGGCGTCCGCCTCTGTCTTCCAGTACTGCCCGTCTCGACCGGGGCCACTGCTTTCCTCTTCTCCTGATCTACCTCGATTTTGGCCAGATTTTTCGTCTCCTTCACTTGTCGGAGTCGTGGAGCGCCACCGTGCTCTACCACAAAAGGCCACCGCCACTCTCATCGTCATCCTCGCCGCCTCTATTGTTACGAGCTCCGCCCTTGCCATTGTGGTTGAAACCCCCCACAACGCTACCATTGCGACCCGATCGATATGCCACCTAGAGCAGTCGAGCGTCAAGTACCACCTATGCCGATATTCCTCCGACGAACCCCCGCCTCGACCCCGAAGGTGAGCTCTCTCTTCCTCCTCTTTCTCCTTCTCCTTCTTCTTCACTTTCTTCTGAATTGAAAGAAAATGAATTCTCTTGCATCGCTCTCATGTGGTGTAGGGATTGGATGAATGGGCTGGATTGGCAGAGGGCTATTGGGCTAGGCGAGAGGGTCAGGCCAATGGACTGAGTAGTGAAAAAAGAAAAAAAAAAAGAGTGGGTCGGGTTTTCTATGGGCTTTTGGGCCAGTTGGGCTGGTCTTTAGGGGGAAAAGGGAGAGAAAAAGAAAGGGGTTAGATGGTTGAGTTGTTTTAAATTAATTTCAGGGTGTTCTTTTAAGTAAATTAGTTTTTGGGATTAAATGTGTATGTTGTTGGGTTTAAGAATTTGATTAAGGAAATTACTTTGGAGTTATATGAATGGGCTAGTTGGCTTTAGCTATTTACTAGGTTTTAGGTGTTTGATTGTATAAATAAATATGGACCCTGATAATTAAATATTGGATTTTGGTTAGGTTGCATACTAAGAGCAATTACAACAAATTGGACCTAAGGCAAGTACACTCCTTACTTATGTTTTTTAATACATTATAAATGCAATATTTTGTCATGTCATGTTTCATATTGCGACACTGTTTTGACACGTGATCCTGTTTATTGATCATGATTGTGTTTCTTGATCATGATTCCTATTTATTGTTCATGGCCGTGATCGTGACTTGTTTATCGTATATTGATTATGACTTGTGCCATGTTTATCGCATATTGTTTCCTGTCTAGGGAAAGGGAAAATGCAAGTAGGTATGTTGTTACACCCAATTGATATGTACGTATCGTAAATAGCACGCATACACCTCACGTATATTGTGTCATACTTCCATCGTCAATAGCCATCTTAGGATGTGCCGTATTATCCCAGCTTGACCACATATTGAACATAGTATTTCGATTGCACATGGTTTATAATCGTGTTTATTCTTAATCATTGTTGTCCGTGTTGCAGGTTGCATTCGCATTTTTGTGTCATGTTCTAGTTCATTTATTTTCTATTTTACTTTACTATTTTATTTTGTATCGTGCAATATTTGTTTGGATGGATGTACTTTGCTCCTTTCCTGACTGGATCATTGACATATTAGGCCAGGGCATAAGGATGACTTGGATTGGATGACGACTCGAGGAAGGTTCTAGAAGACTTTGATTCTATATGGGATTATGTAGCAAATGATTTTATTAGAGATGTATGAGTTATTTCTTTAAGGATATGGATAACCGGATTTGTCTCTGGGGAAGGAACATATATATATACTCAAAGTGATAGTGGATGTTGTGATCGTGTGATTGGCTTGGTTTTGGTTTTATTTCTTTTCTAGTTTCATGATTGAGAAAAATCGATTTTAAGAATAATTGGTGACTATCGAGGTCTAGACAACTAACTACTATCGATTCTGCGGCGTAAGCTGGACGCGCTCACAACCCATACCCGAACATGCGGGCGCGGGACGTGATATAATGTATGGGCATTGTGGCTATTTTCAATAAGCGTTTCAAAGAGAAATATGTAAGCCAGTCAGGGTATTTTGAGTCGCAAGCATTGTGTTTTGTATCCTACCAAGTTATCAATAAAAGAAGTACTTTTGTTTCAAATATCTATGTCAAAATTTGGTTTTTTGAATTTAAACGTACTGCTAGTGTTATGTTTTGTTTAGTCTAGTTGTATTGTGCAGGTACTGGCCTTGTACAAGCGCAACTTTAGCTTGCACGGCATCACACCTAAGCGAGGACGATCACTTCCGCAGAGATTAAAGCGAGGACGAACGATCCTACAAGATCGGGGCGTGACATTATACAAGGACAATAAGTATTCATCTTTGTTCTATATAGGGAAGGACAATTCGGTTGTGGTAAAATAATTACGTATTGATGATATATATATATGTTTCCTGCTTCATCGATTATTGATATGATATATTATCCATGCATTACTTTACTCTATCGATTTTGAATTGTTAATCAATTCTAATTCTAAATAGCAAGATCACTTATTACATGCTATCTTAATAAAAATGTTGATTTAGGCGAGTAGGTTAGTCCCACTCACTAATGCATTCCCCAATGTGATGACCCCCTCCACAGGCGTCAGGTTCGACACGGGTGCACACATCTAATTGAAGTTTTCAGAGAAGCGACTCGAGTTTTTCCTATTTTGAAGTTGTTTCTTTTGAAGGCGTTTTGGTGTCAATGTATATGAAGGCGTTCATGGTAGGTTGTTAGTCATTTTTGTTATTTCATGAATGTAAATCCGAGAAGACGTTTTATTTATAATCAAGATCTTGTACTCCGTTTCAAGATACCAATGAAAAGTTATTTCTTCCTATGTCGTGCCTTCAACTTTCTACTATTAAATTGTTTTAACCTAATATTTTAAAATAAATTATCACTCATGCACGTTCTTGCCTTAATTGGCAATTTCTGATTCAAACTCCGATGTCACCTTCACGACAAAATCACTTCCAAACATGTTGATCAAAACCAAAGAAATCACGAAACACCTTACATTCTGATCAACACTTAGCACAAATTTTTCTACACACAACAAACATACCTACATCAACTCTCTTCACTCAAGTCAATGCATACTCTTCTAATTCATAGCTACACCGAAATAGTCAAACATATACTCAATGAACCCACAAAGCTTCTTCCTTCTTATCCAAATTGAATATGCCTTGTAACTTCAAAAATTACTTGCACACAACTTTCGATATCATTTCTCGAAATTTTGACAGTCCTGGGACTGCCAAAACCAGTAATACTCCCAACAAATTCCGTATGCCTTTATCACTTGGCTTAATTGGCAATCATTTTAGATATGGTGGTTTATATGGTAGTGGCGAAAATAGGTGTCATAAGTTTATGGTGCTAAGTTTATAGTGCTAGAATTAAATCACGTAGCAACAACTTCTACCTCGTTTTAGCAACATTTTGGCACCAGTTGGCGACGAATCAACTGCGTCACTAGTCGTCACTAAAATACCAAAAATCACAGGAAAAAAATACATAAAACAGTAGTGAACCTGCTTTCCAAATATACAATACAATTGAAGTTTCATACCAGCGAACGCAATTCATTCTACACGGTCCAGTCCGAATGAACTCATATGACAATAATTGATACAAAGTCTCGAAACCTAAGTAACAAAGCTACTAAGTTGATAAAAAATATAAAGGTCGCAGTCTTACCCAAGCACACGCACAACAATAGTTATACAACTAGAATCTTGACACCCAACAAAAATGTCATAGAAAGCCTGATCTATTTGCAGTTGGATGGACCTCGACTACGCACCAATGGAGGGAGCAGGGGCGGTCCGGAGGAGGGCAAACAGGAATTGTGCTCTGGGCCCCAAATTTCAAGGGGCCCCAAATTTTTTTAAATGTTAGTAATAATAACAAATAATGAAACATTGTTATTCTGATTTTTCTTCAAAGTCCAAGGTCAGAAAAAAAAATCATTATAGCAATTCAACAAATAGGGCATGGCTTATTGGAATTGGATAGCCGTTCGACTCTTCAATTTCAAAAAAAAAAACTAGTCTTTCCATCACTTCAGATTTTCTTTTGCATTTCTGAGGGAAAAAAGTTCTTCACGTCACTTTCGATTCCAGATGACCAGCAATAAATTTTTTTTTCTGAATTTTTCATTTTAATTCTCTCTTTTGCTTATAATCGAAACACAAAAAGTTCTTCACATCGTTGGTGTTGAATACTGATGAGCCGATGGCGATGAGTCTTTTCGTTCATCTATGCATTTAAGATTTCACACTTAAAATTATAGTCCTAGTGTTGAATATCTTTTCGTAAATCTTTGCACTTAAGATTTCACAATGATTTCGTTTTCAAACTGAAATATTTTGTAACTTTTGTTCCTCTCGTAACTTTTGTTCTTCCTGATTTTAGCTCTTTTTTTATGTTTCTTGAGTTTCTCTGTTGTTGATAAATTAGACAAACAAGCCCATATATCTCAATCCTAGTATTGAAAAGTATAAACAAAAAATGTTAAATAACGTATTGCATCGGATTTTTTTTCGAAGTAGTATTGCCATTTGCCAAGATATATTCATGCAAAATTTAAGGTTAATTGACATGTATCAGGCTCCAGTCAAAAGAGTTCACTTTGGCTTATTGTATCATGCAAAAAAAAATGATACTTTATTTTCAATATATTTTTGAAGAAGGGGCATCATTTTGTATTTAGTTCTGGACATCAAAATGTTCCGGGCCCGGCCTGGGAGGGAGCTCTGGACGACTGCATCACTACATACACATCGTATGAACCCGTCCCATAGTAAGTACTCCCATAAAGACGACCATACGCAGACTTCCACAGCTTGTTAGTTGTATGTTGCACGTCCTCTTCCCTACATTAATTAGCTTCCCCCCCCCCCCCCCCCCCCCCCCTCTTTTCTTCCTACAAGCTGCATGCTTCATATTTTCTTATAGTGATATTTAATTATCCCTGATCAGCACAGGTTGAGCTAACACCAATAGTTTGCAACAGATACAAGTATGTAATCATAAATTTTTGGACTTTCTACATAAACTTCTTCGGCATTTACAACAATTAAGAGAACAAAGTAACACCACAGAAATATGTAATTACACCCTGGACTATTTCAACCATCCTAGGAATACCAACAAACATCATTGACATAAAAATATAATGCACTAATGCAAGAAAACAAACGATAAAAAGTTACTGTTTGGTTCGCAGTCAGGGGCTGGGTTTTTTTTGGGGGGGGGGGGGGGGGGGGGGGGGGATTATTCATTTTATGTGTTGTGTTTGAATGTCAAAAAAAAAAAGTAAACATAAAAAAATTAGGAAAGGGATTCCACAATCCACCCCAAGAATTCACTTTTCCTGCCCATCTCTGGAAATTTTTTGATGGGAATTGCAATTTCCCAAAGTAAAAAAAAAAAAAAAAAAAAACAGCAAAAAGATTATAAAAAAAATCCTTTCCTTTCCGTGAACCAAACGAGGCATCAAATGTACTGTCCTTGATCTAAGTTCCCAACATGTCAGAAGAGGATAATTAACATCACATTCTCCTAATTGACATGCCAAATTGTACCAAATTATATAACGAAATCTATCAGCAATACAACATTGGGCTTCGCAGGCTATGGGACAACCAATATTATAACAATGACCACTTCCATCATATTCTTCAAGTTCAAGTTGTGATATGAAGTTATGAACAATAAAAAAGGAACTCAGATCTTTCTCCAGACTTTTCTCTTTAATACCAACATCAATCCAACAACAGTCCAAGTAGGTCGTAACGAGTTTTGCCCCCGTACACATCGACATGTTCATCTTACGACACTCAGAATGCTAGTGACCACGTTCTCTCAACCTGAAGTTAAACAATGAAACTACTTCAGCAAATAGCCATCAAAAGTAGCTAAAGTCAGATTAAATTCGTCAAAAGTAAGAGCTAAAATCAGATAAAATTTGTGGTGGTAGTTGGACGGATTGATGCACCATTTGTTACACCGATTCCACCATTTATATCAAACCAAACATTGAAAATGACGTAATCACCCCCCCCCCCCCCCCCCCCACCCCCTCCCCCCTCCTCCTCTAAACTGCAGATAAAATATTTCCAGCTAATGTGTAGGCACCTTGGTTATATAAGTTCTGCAAATTGCTAACAAATAAGTAGATTGTATAATCTTCAAAAAGGTGCAAAAACGAGAAAATTAATAATACCATACGACAAGCAAGTTTATCCTTAGAGATAAAGCCCAACCCTTTTCAAGTAGGGCCTAATAATAAAGCTAACCTAGCATAGTGAACCAAGATTAAGCCCAAGCCCCC
Source organism: Iris pallida (assembly GCA_029216955.1). NCBI lineage: Eukaryota > Viridiplantae > Streptophyta > Magnoliopsida > Asparagales > Iridaceae > Iris > Iris pallida. The sequence goes on along the minus strand of JANAVB010034367.1, from coordinate 24,094 downwards.
CTAAGACTTGGAAAAGACATGGAAAGCCATTGTGCATACCCTGTCGCCTGACAGCCTTAATATGCATTCTACAACTTCTAAGGCACTGAGATTGTTAAAGGAAAGGCCGATACTGTGTATCCATTTTGCTCCTGGACTTGCTTCATAGAGATGAATGCAGTTTTATCAATATCTTCAGCTAGACTCTTTCCATTCTAGGGGAACTTGGAGGGTGCTCCTGGGCTAAATGAGCTTAAACTGAACCATCAAAGAGGTAGGTCTATAATCTTCAATGAGCAACTTGAACCTTGGCATTTGGAAAACTCAGGTACCTTAACTTTTTCTAACACGCCTCAGATCTTTGTGAAGGGCATAGAATACTTACTGCCACTTGTGTTTGAATATTATATTTTATTCTACCAACATAAAAGAGAAAATTTAAATATTCTTAGTTTTAAGAAACAAATATTCTTCCCAACATCTGATCCACTAAGTTAGCAAAGCATACAAGTTGCAAACATAGATCTAAAGCATATAACAGAATTCAGTTGCAAACATACATTGAGGAATTAATGAATGACTGGGAAGGAAATTTATGAGTATTCTTCATGCACGCATGAGCCTGCAAGCACACGCACACCGACACCGACACCGACAATGAAATGTATATAATATGGCCCATCATAAATGGCGATCCCATGTCATGTCCTTTACTGTTATACATATAAGCAACTTAAGGCAAAGACCAGGGTAGCCTCTTCTTCAATAATTTATACTTTTGGGTTGAATTAATGCCTTCAGGAAAAAGCAAATGCCTAAATAAAATATTGTCAAAACAAGCAAGAACACATGATACTGAGGGATAAAGTTATCAGTATCTGTTTGAGTTTTGTGAAGCACGTCAGAGGAGATTAATCCGCTAGTTAGCTTTCAAACTGACTTGTGTCCACATTGCATCTTGAGTTCTCTGCGCTCCGGATAACCTTTTAAAACTTGGCATACACTTCATATTTAAGTGCCACTCTCTATGCCTTTCCCAAAGGCGAAGGATGTAAGGCTTCGATAAGGATGCATGTATTTAACAGTGATCCACAGATTCTGACCTGTATGTCCTACATCATTAACTAATTAAAAGAAGTAGCACAAGCTCCACGTTCATTGAACTGCCTGACAAATGACCTAAACCCACTTCAAAGCATTACCTACAAGGACAAAATTCAAGCAATGACAACACGACATAGACTATATCCCAAACTTTCGGGGTTGGCAACATGAATCCTTATCTCCCATTCCATGCTGTTAAGGATCATCTCCTCTCTCACATTAGCCTAAGCCATACCCCTTTTTCACAGCCTACATCCGAGCTCTTACCCCTAGACCTAGAGCAGCTCCTGTTACTACTAGCCTATCAACCTAACTGGTGCATGATTGGCCTTTGTTGCACACGCCCAAACCATGTTAACCGATTTTCTCTCATGGTGGTTTCAATCGACACGATCTCTAACTTAGAGATGTACTAATTCATTATTCTCTCTTGATGTAATGCCACTCATCCATCTCAAAGTTCTCACCTTTTCTTAGATTGTAACTTTGTGCAACCTTTAAACGAATTCACGATTCATAAGCATCTATTAGCTTTCTACTGCAACATGAGCAAAGGAAATAGTGGATGGGATAATTCAAACAAAAATAGACTAAAATGGTTACACTAAAAAGGATAATAGCCATTATTAGATTGTGTGAACATCATCAGCTAATGAATATGGAATGGAGAATGAAGTAGGAGGTAGCATGTAAATGTTGTGAAGTTATAACAAGACAGAAAACCTATGATAAATATGAGATCGAGCTAAATGCTAGGTCAATAAAATCATGCCTCCTAAGTGCTAAGAATAGAATGTTGAGAAAGAAAAAATCAAGTACATATGAAGAAATTGGAATTATATGGAATTATGTCTAGTTGTATAAAGAGACTTATTTCATTTAGCTGAAAGGAAGATACGAAGTGAATGTGCCATTATGGCTGAATGAATAGAAGATGTTAATGCATTTGGGAGGAGAGGAACAACAGGACTTTTAATGAAATCTCGATTGGTCGTGATGCTCTAATAAATGTTTTTGGCTACTTTTATTACTTTTGGACAAGTGAGGCTTCTAAGATTAAGAAGTATATTACATGTGCTTATCGTGGATGGAGGTAAGGTGATCTATCACCACTTCTGAAGTCATACTCATCTTGATAATCTTAATGAAGCTCTTTTTGCACTTTTCCATTTTTTGAACTTGTTTCTAATGTTTTACCTTATGCTTTAGTTTAATAAAACTACATTGGGATCCTTTTGATCTCATCCATTATCTCTAAAAAAATGGTCTTTGAGAATCTAAACATAGTCTTTACATGTAAAGAAAGTTGGTGATGATATGAACTTCAAATATTGCCAATACAAAAGGGCATCTCATAAAAGTTGGGGGGAGGGGATGTTGGAACAGTAAAACAATTGAAATTTGAAGAACACGAGTAAGAAAGTGGTCACCTCTAAATTTACGGCATATGATAAGTTATATACAATATTTCAAATTTAAGGAAAGAAACGGAAACCCCATGAAGATGAGAGAGAAAAAAGGTAGATACCTAGCTCCAATTAAGTATATCAAGACACAAGTAGTGTAGTAAAAATACTAAAAGGTTGAATAATTGTTTTCGTAATATTTTAAATGGATACCATGACGAAAAATAAGGTGTAGACACATAATGATTAAATTGCAGTTCATATTTACACATTATGCTACATTACACTGAGTGAGGTTAGAATATTTGGTTAGACTGTTGATAACGGTCCAATAGGGTTATTGATATATCACCGATATATCGGATTTATAACAGTAAATATCGGTTTGCATTTTTAACACAATTTTTATATATGAACAACACACTTAATAGTTATCTATTATAAATTATGCAAGAAGACTTTCTTAAAGCATTAAAACTAAAAAGTTCATACCCAAACCAACATTACAATATAAGAAGTATCACTCCAAAACGGTTCAACTAATATGAAAAAAAAAATTCCAATTCAACTTTCAAGTTTCAACATCTATTAATCATCATTAGCCTCAAACCCGTATATCAGTGATTTAACTACCTAACTGTGATATATCGTTTTTTTTCCTCTCCCGCACCCCTTTGTGTTTTAACTAAACCTAACTGTGATATATCGATTTTTTTCAAAACGGATATATCAGTATATATCGGTCATATAGGCCGATAATCGGTAATATTTTACCATTTTTTCAAAAAAAATATCGGTTTCGAACCAATACTGTTATATATCGGTTATATAACCGATATATAACGGTTTTTAACTGCATAGTCAACAGTACTCTAAGATGAAACAAGGAAAAGGGATAGAACCTCAAGATATCCATGTTAGGGTTCTATGGGATGACGGGCAGAAAACTTAACTAAATCAAGCCTTTTTACCACAACATCTAATACAATAGGACATGTTGACCGGGTGGCGTATCAAAGATCTACGTGCTACAATGCATCGAGAATATTCCTTATCGAAACATTCAAGCCATTTCATTTGTCAAAGTTGTTTATCTATAGATTCACAACATCCATCAATCTTAATATTATTCGTTTCAAAGCTAACAAGAAATAACATAGTACATAGAGTTATGCCTAAATATGAAATACTTTCTAGTTTTGGGATAACCATTATTTTTAATTTTTGACTATCCAAAACGAAGAACTTCGATGCTCCGTCCTGAAACCTCTGAATCTGCCGAAGCAACAACGATACTTATACTCATAAGAAAGGTCCAAGGCCGACTCCGATACCAGTACCGTAGACCTTGATAAGAACACACATAGAGAGAGGGTGAATGGAAAATAATATGCCCAGAGATATGTTGTCTATGAAACCATCAATCTTGACATTATTAGACGACTACATGTTATGCTATTTTAGTTGCCCACTTACGCACATCTCATTGATAGCTCCCTCTGATTTGCATCAATTTGATTCTACCCAATCCAGTATTTTAAAAATCGGCCTAGGGCCGCCTAGGCGCTATACGGCCCTAGGCCGAACCGACGGGTTTCTGCGGCAGTGTGGCCCTGTATGAGCCTATTCGACTGTGCAAATTTGAAGTTATTTTATTTTTTATGCATAGTTGTATTGTGGATGTGTTGTTTGTATTTTAAGATTGTATTCAGATTTAGAACACTGTAATTTCAAATTTGTAATATAAATTTCAAATTTCAAATTTCAAAAAAAATATGAATTGTAGTATAGATTAGAGCATGTTTGGATTTCAAATTTTGAATTTCAAACTTCAAATTTGTATTATGGGTTTCAAATTTTAAATTAAAAAAAATTGTTAGACGCCTAGGCGGCCCTCCGCCAGACCGAATCCGTATAGTGAATTTTAGAACACTGACCCAATCCATCTCCCACACCACCCCCAATAAATCCCTTCCCTCCTGAAGATAAAATAAATAGCTTCTGACATCATCTAATAAAGAACTTGCTACTCCCTCCCTAGACTACATCAAGAGCATTCTTTTACCTCACGAAATAATTTCACTTCCCGCATGTAGTCAGCTAATACATTTTTAAAGCAATCATAATCACTTGCATTTATAATTCATCGCCTTCCTCTATTGTTGGTATTTCTAGGTTCTGCATTATCCAAACCATCTCCCCTTTTCCTCTCATAATCATCTCTAGCTCACCAGCAGCCAAGGTCTTTAACAACTAACAAGTAATCATTAGAGAGGGCCTCAATTATGAGTGCCTCCATAAGTCTCTAAGGGCTCGTTTGGATCAAGTTTTTGTATCCTAGGAATAGGTTTTCAATTCCTTTCCCATGGAAAAGGAATTCAACATTCCCATACCCATGTTTGGTTAGGTTGGCAATAGGTAGTTCAAAATTTTAAAAATTTTCATCTCCATGTTTGGTTTACAAAGGGTATAAATATTAATTTATTTAGTTTTCCTTTAATACCATTTATTAATTTCATGATGATTCACATATTTGGGATAGAAGTTGAAAATTTGAAAATAAAGAGAGGGTATAACCGTCCAAACAAAATAGCCAAACATCATTCCTAGGAAAGCAAATTATTCCCAAGGGGGACTTGGGAATAGCTTTCCCAAGTCAATGGGAATAGCTTTCCCATTAAGCCCCTCATATTCCCCCTCATTCCCAATCCTAAACATACTAACATGGGTAAGGAATTCAAAACCCATTCCCAAGCCACAAAAACTTGAACCAAACGCCCCCTTACCCTTCATTCACCGTAATCGCTGCCTTCACCAAGGAAGCGTCTGACTTAAAATGAGAAGCTCAATGTCTTCACTGAGCCGAAAATTCATACCCACCCCTGTCACGCCCCGACCCGGAATCACCCGAATCATCGTCCTCGCATGGGGCGTGATGCCGCACGAGCCTGGAGTTGCGCTCGTGCAAGACAAGATGACAAGTTCTCAAATGGTTATCTTTGAGTCGAACATTAACAACGAAAGAAAAACAGAGTATACAAAACGATTCTCTTTATTGACATTCGAAATCAGATTATAAAGGCTTTCGATAGCCCAACGGAATTTGCCAGATTAGCTACAACACTCAGGTTCTCTCTTGCCCACAAAGGATTTCACCGTTCCATACATCATGCCTTCTATATCTCGGCCGCATCAATCCTGTTGCGAGTCCGAGCGTCAAGCGATCGCACGCTTCAATACGCTTCGGCATTCCAAGCCTCAACGCGTTCAAGCAACGCTTCGCCGCGGGCAATCCATTCCCTGCACCCTGCATAAAGCTGTGGGGATCAGTACGTTCGTCCTCGCATGTACTGAAGCAAAGATCTTCTTTCCCAACCGACATTTTAATATTTATGTTGAATCATGCAACTTAGCTTATGATCTTGCTATGTTCTCCTAGGGTCAATTTCATGGCATATTCGAAAGCGTAAAGCATGTTATCATAGCAAGCATTTATCGAATTGAATAAGCAAGCAAGCATTCCCTCGTGTTTGATTCGTGCGCGACTCTTAAATCGACGCACTCGCCCTTGCACTGACGCAAGGTGAATACGCCTATTCCGTTTTCCTGTCAGTTATAAGTGCTCTCTGTTCGATCCATCCATGCAGGATATACGTATACCTTGCACTTCCAAACCCGTCGCCCTTAACTATATGAAGGTCCTAGCTTTCCGGGCTAGAATGACTTATATTTATCGAATCGAACATAAGACGATTTAACTCTGTGCGGTTTGTTAACCAACTCAGAGGCCATCGAAATCATCGCAGCAAGTGGCTTATCACATTCACCAGACGGTCGCTATCCATCTAAATGAAGTGCACCAACATACCGTAAACGAATCCCTCCTAGCCGAACGTCCCAGCGCCCTAGCGCGCCGCTTCGAGGAATACCCATGCACGGACTTTTATATCTTTAGTCCATTTGACCATGCAACGAATCTTATCTTTCATACAACCAACAAGTTCGCTTATCTCTATTTCAATTGGCACAACGCCCGAATGTTTCAACGAACGTCCGAAGGCCGCGAACATTTCGAAGGGCACCATGCCGCATTATCATCTCGCATTTCTCCGTTAACTTTCTATTGTTCTTACGTTTCATACTTCGTTTCAATGTTCAATGGCATTATGCCTCAACTCATGTTCATCAACCGAACGACCCGAAGGTCCCGAACACCTTTCGAGGCATTATGTCATATCCGACAGTTCTGCCACATTCATGCCACAACGCATTCTCTCGCAACGAAGCCATCTTTTATTACCCGTGCACGTAGGCACGTTTCGACCGTATTCCGATGTTCTATGACTTAGCATTCAATGTCCGTGGCTTGCGCGCTAGGGCGCTCGCCTATTGTCTTTCAATGTTCTAGTCGTTCTAACTCGTGCGCGAAGGCACGGTATGGTTCGTGCACTAAGGCACTCGCCGAGTACAGTTATCCCATGTTCTTACGGCTTGCGCACCGAGGCGCTCGCCTTTGCGATATCCAATGTTCCATAGCGACTCGTACGTTTGCCGTACGATTCATTTCAATTGTTCTATCTAGTGTTCGACACGCACTACGTTTATCTCTCTATCGAGCCACGCCCGTGGCGTTGATAGGTTAACTCAGCATACAATGATATATTTGACTTATCGGATGAAGGAGTAAAAAAAAAGTCAATTCTCCCACCTTGAGTCGATACGCCTTTGTCGTTTCGCCGAGCCGATGCAGCTCGATTCATAACTTTGTTGCACGGCCACTCTCCTGACTTAGCCATTCGAGCACTTCGTGCTTATTGAATTATACGTCCGATTTGGGCTTACCGTGCCAACGCCTCAGTCCGTCGCAAGGCGACGATTTGCTTTCGCGGACCCCTTACTGAATAAGGCAAAAGATCGACCTCTAACATTTCAGCGTAAACGTATAGCCTACACATGAAACCAACTAAAATCAATACTTGCATCGATTCGGACTTGCACCTTGGTCGATTCGATTTCTTAGAATATTCGAGCCGTCTCAACGCACTTATCCTTCGAGGCAACGCGGCGCTTCGCATCGATTCACTCGATGCATGCTTTGGGACAAGGCAACTCTTCGCATCGACTTAGTTCGATACATTGCTCGGGACAACTCAACACTTTGTATCGATTCGCATCGATACGTAATCGGGTCAACGCAACTCTTCGAGTCAACGACTTAGCATAATGCACCGTGCGGAGCGGGGCATTACAACCCCCCACCCCAATCCCACCACCACACACATACAAACCACCACCACCCACACACGGATAAATATATATGTTCGTTTGTTGGCATTTGTGCTGACATGTATTAGATGAGGCTGCCCAATGAGTACATAAGGATGCTTATTGGCAAACATGGTTTAAAGTATCGGCCGATACCGATCCGATACGGCCGATACCGATACGGTTTGGCATGTCCCGATCCGATACCGATCGATACCCGATACTTACCGATACCAACATTGAGAGTCTCTTTTCCCGGTCAATTCGGCAAAGAAAATTAAACGAAAAAGACAAATCATCAAGGGTTTAAAGCATAATAAGATTGTAAAAACATGTAAAAGAAGAAAATCAATCTATTATATGTAAACCAATCGCTAAGGGTGATTACAATGTTATTTAATTTCAAAAGTACTACGAAATAACACTGAAAATATTTAAATTATGCCTAAATGTATAAAATATATATATTTTTAAATGTAAATAATTTATTAATAATTATTTTTTCCGATACCAAAAAATCCGATACTCCGATCCGAAACCGTCGATACTACCGATATCGCCGATACCAATACTCGTAGGAATAGTCTGATACCGATTCCGATACTGTGAACCTTGTTGGCAAAGGCTTTTGTCCTGCCACTCTCTTGTTCATATTCAGTTGGCTCTCTGTACATCCTATTTTCGTTGATGCTAGTATGATTGGGCTTTTTGTGCATCAGTTCAACATTGAGATAACTTGCAATCTTTCTTGCATAACTCACCATTTATAGCCTTGAAAGGACGCACACTCCAAAAACAGTGTGTATCTGCGTTGGGCACATGTATGTACACTCCAGAATCTGTTACACGAACCAGAATTGGTTGTGTCCATGTCGATAGATTTGTATGATTGTCAGTTCAATAAAGCTAATAGCAATCTTAAGAAAAATGCAACGTTCTTCTAAAAAACAAAAAGGTTTAGAAAACATGAAATCTATATGTCAATTAGTCCCTTCTCTTCTCTAAAATCCCCTGTTATAAAATTTATAACTAGAGGTTAGGAGGATCCAGTTGAGTGTGAGAGTTCTTTGATCATGTCTACTTGATGCTTTGAGTATCAATTGTTTCTTAACTTCGTGCCTTCTACACAAGGAGAAAGATACATTACCAAGTACCAACACAACTCTGTTATTAATGGGGCTGTCAACGGATCAGGTTTGGGTTGCATTTCATGTAAACCAAACCTGACCTGAGAATTTACAAGTTCCAAATATTGTACCCAAATCCGATCCAAAATTCATTTGGGTTTTCTTGTTAACATCCGAACCAAACCTAAAATTCGTGGTTTATGTTTTTAACATCCGAACCCGATCTGGAATTTATGTTTTCAACATCTGAGCCTAATGTGCGACTAAAATCAATTTGGTTTAACAGATTATATATAAGAAAGGAGACTTTTTGGATTTAAAAAGACAAACCCCACGAAATTATTTCAGGATTCATATATTGCATGTGTACCCTAGCCGAAATTGTTTCGGATTTTCTTTAATATTCACACCCGATTATCGATCCAGAAGCCCGTTCAGGTAAACGGGTTATTGGTTAACATTGACAAGCTTAGTTCATACAACCTACATTGCACCTAAACTAAAGCTGTCAATTCCAATTCAGTGAGCTAACAAAACTCATGGAATTAATAATTATGGACTCACAATTCTAATTTCATCAATTTGTTTGACATTGTGCAAATAATGTGAGTTTGATTTCCAGTTCCAATCCCTCCCAATTGAATTCTGGATATAATCACTACCATGCGATGTTTGTGTGGTGACTGTGTTGGACACGACTTTCTCTCCAAAATCATGTTGTGCCTGTGTTGTCGGGCAGTATTATCATATTAGTGTCTGTGCAATATAGATTTTGGGAGTTGAAAACACATCCCTACCGATTAAATTGACCAAAGCGAAGCATCAAACAGGTTCTATGGATGACATGAAACGGATTAAAGCAATCACACAATGAAAACAATTCAGACTATCAAACATATTATGTGCATGAAACTCCAAAAATCAGTGCAGTGTCAAAATAGAAGGACACTCTAAAATATAGTAGGACCACCAAAATCAATTCACGCAATGACATTATAACTTCTGAATTATAGACTCACAGATATGATAACTATGCAATTCCAATTTCATCTGTTTATTTAACATTATGCAAATAGTGTGAATGCCAATTTCAATCCCTACCGATTACATTACTGATACAGTCACTCTGGTATGGTGTCCATATGGTTTCATATCTTATACGTCTCCCCCCCCCCCCCCCCCCCCAAAAAAAAAAAAAAAAAAAAATCAATGTCGTGCCCATGTCGTCGTTTAGTATTAGTATCAGTACCACATAGGTTTTGGGAGTTGAAACAATATCCCTGCATTACATCAACCGAGCCGAATCATCAAACAGATTCTACACCTGACACGAAATGGATTCAACAAAAGAAAAATGTCTCAAACTATGAAACATATTAATATGCACGACACTCCGAAAACTGATCCAGTGTCAATATAGAACACATATCGGACACAATGCGAACACTCTAAAAATATACTATGACCCACCAGGCCAATCTCACGTCATGACATTATTAGCTTCCGAAATAGTAATGTCTATGAAATCATCAATATTGTTATTAGCTTCCAGGAAAAGATAACCGTCATGACTACAATGGCTGCTACATGTAGTCCTATAGTAGTTGTCCACCTAAACAACATCCATTGATAGCTCCCTCTGATTTGCATCATTTCGATCCATTATGCCCAAACCTTTAACACACCACCACATCAAAAACCTTCTGCCTTCATCTAATGAAAGAGAGTTACTAGCCCCACTCCCTCCCTAGACCACTTGAAGGCATTCTTTTACCTCATAAAATAATTTTGCTTCCCAACTGCAGTCAGCTAATCCATTTTAAAAGTTATCATAACTATTTACATTTCTACATCCTCCTCTTCTTATTTTGATGGCATTTCCAGGTTTCGCATTATCCAGACATTCTCTATTCTCTACTCCCCAACACAATCATCTCTATCTCACACACGCACACACACACAATCATCTCTATCTCACCAATAGGAACTTTGTTGAGATCGCTAACAACTAAACATTGGAGAGCACCTCAATTATGAGTGACTCCATTTCTCTAATATCTCCATTATCTAGACCATCACTCCTCCCCGTCACTGCACACACAATAATCTCCATCTCACCATTAAGTACTTTGTTAAGATCGCTAACAAGAATGGGGGCACTTCAATATGAACAATGTTCTAAAATTCGCTATGTGGGTTCAGTGCGGAGGAGGCGCACCTAGCGCCTGGCCGCCTAAGCACCGAAAAGGGTATCAGACGATTTTTTCCTGTTCTCCTACTTCCTTGTAATAGCCTATATAGTGTTTTTTTTAAAAATAACTTTGGTTCTATTTACTATTTCTCTCATCTCTAAACGTCTCTTGTTATCATTATAGGGTTCAAACCAGTGTTCTAAATTGCGCCTGAGGCGGCCTCCTACGCGGCGCCTAGGCGGTAGGCAGTCTCTCTCTCTCTCTCCGCACCGCTATTGCGGTAGGCGGTGGAGTAGGCGGCCAATGAAGGTTTGGCAGCATAGGCAGAGGTGAGGCGGCGTAGGCGGGTGCCTAGTCGAAACAATACCTAACAAGATGTTTTGGCCAAAAGGTTTTGCAAGCATTGTGAGCCTATCATTCATTTTTACAAAACTAAAACTTCATAAATCTTTGTTCTACAACATAATTATGCATGTAACACACTTAAAATATGCATATTATACAAAAATAATGATAAAATAGTAAAAAATGTCCAAAATGTATCAACTGTTTAGGCGGCGCCTAGGCGGACTCTCTCCACCGCGCACCCGCCTACCGCCATTTAGAACCTTGGTTCAAACATTTCTACAAGGCTACAACAATGAAAATATTGGATCAAACTATTATTTGTATGAACAATAAGCCATCTTCAACAAGGCCGAACAACTCAAAATAGGGCCGCACAAGGTGCCGAACATGTCCGAATAGGACCGCACAAAGACACAACCGCATTATCCCGCCGAATATGGAGTTTTCGATTCGGCCTAGGGGCGCCTAGCGCCTAGGCGGCCGAACAGGCCAATTTTTAGAACATTGACTATGAGTGGCTCCAGAAGTCTCTAACATGTTCATTATCCAAACCCTCTCTCGTTCACCTCCCCCCCACCCCCAAACAATTTTTAGAAATGATCTTTCCTTTCCATATGGAAGGAAAATGTATCCTTAACTTTTTTTTTCCTTCCTTCCACTTTTCCATCCTTCCTACCAAACACAGCCTTAGATACTTTGCAGAGAACGCTAACTAAACATTGAAGAGGACCTTAACTATGAGTGCCTCCAGAAGTCTCTAATGTCTTCACTCACCATTATCGCTGTCTTCACCATTATCTACTAGTCGTGAACCACTTCAGAAAGATGAACTAGAACGATTGATCGAGTTCTACGCGTGACCGGAAATGAATGAGAAGAAAAGAAAAAAGAAAAAAAAAAAAAAGGCAGGCAAATCACCAAACAGGTGGGAAGGACGCACCGAGAAGGAGTTGGAGTGGTGCATCGTCAGGTGTTGTTGGGAGGGGGGAGGCGGCCCCTGCGGAGGTGCGAGAGCGCGTGCTCGGCCGTATCGACGAGGTCCTCGATGTTGTGGAGGGAGCGCTCCTCCGCGCCGAAGATGAAGATGGTCCTGGCCTCCGCCTTCTTTGCCAGCCTCGCTGCGTACGTCAGCGGCAGCTCCTTCGAGTTGAGGGCCCTCAGGATCTGACGGTACAGGGAGAGGACCCTCGGCCGGTTCCGGGCGAGGTCCTCCGCTGTCGCCCATAGCACTCCTCCCATCCTTCTCCCCCTCTATTCACTCACTCTCTCCCTCAATTAAATTTCCTCTGCAGCTCCCCGTCGCGCTCCTCCTCTCCTCCTTCCACCGAAGCCCTAGCCGCACGTCGCTCGACTCCCGCGGATCCGGGCCTCCGCACGCCGCCTCGACGGCCGGAGCGCCTGTAGGTGAGTCTCTCCCCACACGTTCCTCTCTAAATCCTCTTCTCAATGGGAAAGAAACTCCAGTAAATGTGCTTTTAAGTCTCTCTCTTCCTTCCCAATTGATGATGTTTTTTCTCTTCCTTTTTGCTATTATTTTCAAGTCAAGAACCGAGAACCGAGAGAGAGACTTGGAAAAGCATTGATTGCATTTATTTTATTTATTTGCATAGTAGTTATGTCAGTATGGTTAATTGTTAATTCACAAAACTCCAGATTGCAACAATGTACACCTTGTTAGCAATCACCCGAATAAAACTCGTATTATACTCGATTTTTTTCGTATCTTTCATATACGTATAATACTTGCGTACTTTTGACAGATCCAAAGCAATAAGTAAAATTTAAGCATGCGGAGTTTTAAACGTGTTATTTATAAATTATTGAAAAACTTGGCACAAAAAACGTGTTGGGAACCTCTTCAATTAACAAATTTGATAACATTTTTTTTTTTTTGAAATCCCACACACACACACAACTGGGAGGCTCGAACCTTGCCGGCCCCTCCGGATGTCCGCTCTAATACCACTAGGCTAGAGAGCTCGGACATTTGATAACATATTTAAGAATGTGAAGTTCATAACCTCAATATTTTTATTTTTCGAATTTTTGACCGAATTTTTGGACGTATACTGAGCCGATTTATGCTCGTACCTTTGTCGTCCCGAATTTTTTCCGTTTGCGGAATTGCTAACAAGGAATGTACACATAAGTATTGCATACTAATAATAGTATTATATGTAAATGTGTATACATTGTTATATTAATTATTTTATTAATATTATCAGTAATATTTTTATGGTTAATAATAATATTTGATTGTTTATTTCTTATTAATTTTGTTTGTTTCAATAATATTGTTATTCATTAGAATATTTCTAAATGTATTATTATATAGTTTTCGAATTAAAAGGCTCGACAAAAATTATGACTTTCATACTAAGTTTTGAGTATGACATATATTTCTAAATTGATTATTAGTAATGGTTAACTACTATTTTCGCGGTTATTGTTATTGAGATTATTATTCACTTAGGAAATTATATATTATTAGTTTTCAAAATATATTATAATAAATATTTCCTAAATTAGTTAGATATATTTATATTTATTCTCTTCGATCTCTATCTTTACCGTACGTGACTAGTCATATATTCATGTTTCTTGTGTTTTTGATTACTTCGTATCGACCATAGGCTAACTGGACTATACTGAACCCAACGGGACTATGGGTCTCACTAGCTAAGGACCTCAGGCAAGTACACTTTCTGATTGTTTTTCGATTCATAGTAGTCTATACATTTCATGTTTATACACATGTCTTGTTGCTTGTTGACACGCTCGTCACACGGAGTAGTCGGAAGAGAAAATATTTTAGTAGACATGGTGACTACCCAGAACTATCTGTTACGACCCGCACCAGATATACGGGTACGAATACGTGGGCCACGCCCAGCCTACGCCGCGGTATCGACGGTAGAACGCTGTCAAGCATACTATACTAACTACAACATCCAAGAATCCATAACTAGAAATGTACTCATGTCACATCACGAAAACTAAGGAAGATAAGACAAGAATTAATAACAATATCACTAGAACAACTAGAATCTACAAGGATCATAAGACAGGAAAATAAGGAAAGAACAACAAGACTAACTAAGGATAACTACCAGGCAACTCACATAGAAGAATAGTGAGATCCACCTCAGCTAACAACATCATGAAGTCCAATACTGAGGGCACAACTACTCCTAAAATTTTGTCAACATATCTAGTCAGGATGGAACGAGCACAAATCTCAAATAACAGTTCTAATTAGACGATATTGAACATGTAGCAGTAAATAGAGAGAATATTCAAGAAATTATGAAATGTACATGTGAGTATCATGGCAAGATAAGCTGTAAATCTAGAGCTAGAACAAGGCAAGTAAAACTGATCATGGCATGTACAAGAATCAAGAATCATCTGTCTAAGTGTGTGAGTACTAGTTCAACATGTGGCCGGCTTGGGTCTGCACAAGGTCTACTGATCAGCCAATCCTACGTGGAGTGTAGGATTGGTAGCATTCAAGGTCTACAAGAATAAACAAGGTGGATAATGACCACACATCTACACTAATACTCTCCGTCCCCGACTAGTATAGTGGATCCAACCATGACACATCATGACACGCGATTCTCCAAGAGGGTAGCTAGCCTTCGCAGGAATCGTGTCTATACAATACACAAGGAACAAGAAAGACTTGCACAAGATATACCAAGGAAAGCGAGGAATAACATCTCATGACGGGATCCAGACAAATACCAATCCGTGTGAACAATGTGTCAAGAGAACAAGGGTATCTAAACTAAATACAAGAAACATAAACGATATCATAAAACAGAAATATTATCAGAGAATGTACTCGCCTGAGATCTGGTGGAATATGTCAACTGGTCCAAGAACAGTGCCTCGAGGACCTATAGGTGGAAATACTGTATCAATATAAGGGTTTGGAAGTAAAATCAAGTCATACTAAGTCAAACTAGGTCAAGACAAGTCAAAGCAAAATAAACTAGGTCAATCTAAGTCAATGGTCGACTTACAGTTGACTTTTGGTCAACTGGTCAACTCTGGTCAACTCTAGGTCAAACTTGACTAACGTTGACTAACAGTTGACTTTGGGTCAACTGGTCAACTTCGGTCCAGTTCTAATCAATTTTATGCTACGGTTGACTTCTGGTTGACTTTTGGTCAAAATAGTCAATTGTGGCCAACCAAGGTCAAAACTAGTCTAACCTAGGTCAAATGTTGACTCTACTTCGACGTTTAGTCAAAGTAGTCAACCATGGTCAAACTGGGTCAAAGCTAGTCTCTATAAACATCTACAAGGTTAACACATTCAATTTCAGTAGTTGTAAAATCACTGAAATCGATGGATCTCAAAATACCACAAAAGGAGAAAGATTATAATAATAGGATGACACAAAAAGAGAAAAATCTACAGATGTTGTCGGATGATGAAACTAACATCACCAACGTGTCCAGAATAGTCAAATCAGCTAGGATAGCCTGTCCAAAAGTCTAATTTGGACACAGGGGCAAAACGGTAATTTTGGACCAAAATGATGTCCACCGTTGGACACACTTTGCACCGAAAAACGTGTCAAAATAAAATTGCACAAACCTAACAAATTATATGTCCACGAATCCAGAATGACGATAAGATCCCAACGGTATATCCAGAATTGGATTTCGTTGACCCGATCTCAAATTGGTCCGTTGACCAGGACATTGAGATTCCGATTTGTACGGAAAAACGTGTCGGAGCCAATGTCCTCAAAACTCAGCAAATTATATGTCAACGAGTCCAGAATGACGATACGAACTCAACGGTATATCCGGAATTGGATTCCGATGAGCCGGCGTCAAAAAGTTCCGTTGACCCGGAATGTGGGGCCCACTTTGCACCGAAATACGTGTCAGGGCTCACGTCCTCCAAATCTAACAAACTTTAAATGAAAACATGCCAGAACGACGCCACGAGTCTATTGGTGGTGTCAGAAATTGAATCCGGAGTCCCGGGTTCAAAATAGAATTTTACAAGTGTAACTCTAAGAATTCGAACGGCCAACTTTGGCGTCGAATTCGACCGGCCTAACAAGCTCAAACTGAAATAAAATCTAAAGGCGCAGGAAGAGGGTTATACCAGCTATGCACTGGAACTGGTAGCGCGTAAAACGGAGCTGCGACGACGAAGATACGAACCCGCGAAGTTGGCGTCACGAAACTGTCCAAAAATAGTTCAAATTAAAACGTCAACTTGGTGGCCGGTTTTGATGTATCAAACGACGAAATTAATGGTTCAAAATTGACAGAGGTGAAGAGGTTTATACCGAGATTGTGACGGAGCGAAGAAATCGTCGATCCAACGGTCCGATTATCCAGAAAATCGGTGCGAAGTTGCTGCGACGAAACACGAATTCTGAAATTCGTCCGCGCGCGTCGACGGGATTTCGACGTAAATGCACAAATAGCCTATTTGGCTCGTCAGTGAAGGTGGCGGTGGACTCGGGGTGGTCGCCGGGGTGCACACGCGGCCAGGGGGGGTCCTCGCGGTGGTGGGCCGGCCGGCCAAGGCGGCCAAGGCGGCGGCGGTGCAGCACCGGGCACGGCGGGGGGCAGCTATGCAGTGGTGTTGGTGGAGGTGGTGGCGTGGATGTGGTGGTGGTGGGAGTGGTTTAATGGTGGTGATGGTGATGTCCTCTTGAAGAATCAAGAAGAAGAAGAAGTGAAAAAAAAAAGAATGAAATGGAAAAGGAGAAGGAGTGTGAAGAAGAAGAATGGAGGGGGGTTGTGCTGCTTGTACAGCAAGGGGGGCTGATGATGGGTTGAGTGTTTTTGTGAATAAGTGAAGAGAGAGAGAGGGATTATATATATACAATATATATGTATGTGTATATATATTATAAAGAGAGGGAGAGATATTAAGAGAGAGTGAAGAAAAGAAAGAGAGATATTATTAGATAGAGAGGGGAGATCGGCTGGTGATGTGAGGTTGGAGAGTGGGGTGTTTGTGTGGTGAGCGAAAGAGAGAGGAAGATATAATATATATATATATATATATATATATATATATATATATATATATATATATATATATATATATATATATATATATATTTTTTTTTTTTTATATAATATATATATATATATATATATATAAGAGAGAGAAATAGAGATATTATTACATAAATAGAGATATTTTTAAATAGAGAAAAGAATGATGTATTTGTAGGGTATTCATGTGGGGACAACATGGAACTTGGGTTTGGTTTGGTCGAGCCGGGTCGGGTCAAAATCGGACAGAGGGCAATATTCGAATTAAAAATGGGTATTTATAATCATGGGCAAATAAGTAGCATGTGGGGACTCAAATAAATGGGACACAAATGTCAGCCGGGTAGTTGGCTTCATGTGGGCCATGTCCATATTTGGGGTCGACTAGGTTGGGTCGATGTCGGGTCCCGAAATTAAATTGGAAATTAAATCGGATTTTACGGTAGATAATTAATTGGTCTAAATTGAACCGAAAGTTGTGCGAAGGGAATGGAGCACAAAATGGAGTATCTGAGTGGGACACGAAGGTCATGGGTGAAGAGCGTCTCGAGTAGATCAGGCATGACAAGTTGGTTCCGAGAGAATGACTAGTCTGGTGCTCCTAGATTAAAAGTCAGGATAGCGTGCACATGATGATCAAGGAAAAGAGTGGGAATTCAATTAATAATTAAATGGTCTAAATTGACCCGAACTTGCACGAAGCAAAAAGAATACAAGGGAACAAGTTCGAGTGGGACACGATATATCAATGTGAAGATAATCTCGTCTACTATAAACTTCAAGAAGGAAGTTTCGAGAGACTGGCATCCTTGATGCCCTATAAATCCAAGTCACGGTAAAGAGCATTAAATCAAATAATAATCAAATAATAATATTTATTCAAAATAATCGATTTATAAAATTAAAAAAAATAAGCCCTAAATTCAGGGGCTTACAATCCTACATACCTTATAAAAATTTCGTCATCGAAATTAAAATCATCCAATAGGTCAAGCTAAAACATGCAACTGCTATGGCTACAGTACTAAATCTGCTACCCTTGTGATCATCTATGTTGTTTCTCTCTACAGGTATTTTGGTTCAGGTTCATCAAGCTTCTTCCATAAAAACTATGTCATTTTATCCCTTAGAATCTTCATATCAATAAGAACCTTACATATATTCTAAAATATAGGTCATCCTCGAGATACGTATATATCAACAATGATTGGCCATCAACCAAAATTCCAATCTCAATAGCAATTTCTTTGTTTTCTTATCCCGTCCTAAGTATCTTTATCCTACTAATCACAAGCTCCATGAAATTGTACATTAAAAACCTATTCTGGGTATTGAGCCTTCTCTATTTTACTCAAGAACTCCTGAATATAACCCTTAAATCTAAGCACAAGATTCTAGTCCTAAATCCGTAGTCACTAAATATAATATTTCATTACTCATTCTTAGATACCTTAAAATCAATCTATACTATCAAACTAATCATCCTTAATGGTTTTCTAAGTCCACTCTAATCAGTCACTCATATATGTCCTATAAGCTTAACCCAATAAATCCCCAAGGAAATATACTCACCACAATCACACATTAACATATTACAGTTACACTACAAAGTCTGATAACAAGGTCTGGCTATCCAATCATCAAAAATAGAAGGTAACAAGGACCTAAGACTGGGTCTAGCAATCCATATTAATATTCGGACAAGGTAAGGGTCAAGCAAGACAGGAAAGATTATCGAAATATTTCCAAGAATAGTACGAGGCCAAACGAAATACATAGGACGTAGTCGAAGTAAAACTCAAAAACCATATACCTCCGTAATTATGTCACATGAAGTTACTATCGCGCTAGTGTGCATCTGGCTGCGATTAACTTCCTTGTTCCATAATACGACGGATGGCTGCAGTGCATAGCTGCCACGCCAAATAATATAGGTTCCTGAATTTAACTTGGCCAAATCCGTGAAATATTTCCAAACAATTTTTGCAAAATAAAGGAGAAGATGTTAGTCAAAATGCTTAGGGAGTGGTCCAAGTAGAATTCGAGAACGTATTTAACCATGATGCCGTTATCCGAAGTCATGCCTCGCCAATATTTCTCTGGATGCAAACTCCTGATTCCGTAATACAAGGATAAATTACTTTTTGAACTTTCCTTGAATCAGTCCATGAGGCACTTTCAACTATTACCGGAAAGGACAAGAAGAATTATCCAAGTGGTTAGCGAAGAAGAGTTTAGTCAAATCATACGAAAGCTGGAACACAAAACAATACTGTCAAGAAATCCTAGTTAGGCTGTAGATAGACAGAGTTAACCAAGATGGGGAAGAATAATGATAAGAATTTGTTCTTGTTCATCCGGTCATAACGAAGTGATCCGATTTAAGATACAGTCTGATAACCATACACGTCTCCCTGAAATTATGTTGCCAGAATTTTCGCCACGCCAGTAAGCATAGCTGCAATAAACGATAGAGTCCATAACTAAGGTATACACCCTAAATCATGTCATCTGGAATTCTTACCACGCCAACCGGTATGACTGCAAGAAAATCTAAATTCCATAACTAGGATGGTATAACCAACATCAGGCTCTACGTCCCTGTCGTGCTAGCTAGTATGCCTGCAATAAATTCTAAACTCTATAAATAAAGTAGACATTTATCGTTCTCATCGAATATGTTTATCAGAATATCTTAACTCAATTCATAAAAATTGATCTTAGATACAAAGTCAAGTCAACAACGAACGAACATCAAGATTCAAATTCCACGACGAATCAAGGATAAGTAAATGGGAACTAGCAAAAACAGATCCCGAGGTAGAGTTTAGAAGAAAATTCTCAGGAGATGTCCAAAGGTACTATCTAGATCAAGATAAAAGGAAATCATTGGAATATAATCTAAAACAATCTCAACCTGATATGAGACTGGCAAATCATATTCCCGTCTCAACGTAGAAGATATATAAGTTCAACTTATACCTCCCTCTGGGTCCACAAACTCATTCCAAGAAAGAATAAAGTTTGATACGGACAAATATTTCAGAAATCAGGACGGACAGGAATGAATGGGAAAAGTTTCAAAAAGTTTGAAATAAGATTCCAAGGGGTCATCCCTGAAATCTACCAAGAGTTCCTAATATGTGACTGAGTACTAAAATTCTAAAATATTCCATGACTCAACCTTAATCCTAGGGCAGGCTCGCAGTAGTACAGATAAGCTCAAGTACTACCACGACTTCGCATTAATAGCAAAGACTGACCTGCATGGGCCACCACTAAAAATGTGTCAAGACCCGCACCCGGATATACGATATACGGGTACGAATACGTGGGCCACGCCCAGCCTACGTCGCGGTATCGGCGGTAGAACGCTGTCAAGCATACTATACTAACTACAACATCCAAGAATCCATAACTAGAAATGTACTCATGTCACATCACAAAAATTAAGGAAGATAAGACAAGAATTAATAACAATATCACTAGAAAACTAGAATCTACAAGGATCATAAGACAGGAAAATAAGGAAAGAACAACAAGACTAACTAAGGATAACTACCAGGCAATTCACATAGAAGAATAGTGAGATCCACCTCAGCTAGCAACATCATGAAGTCCAATACTGAGGGCACAACTCCTAAAATTTTGTCAACATATCCAGTCAGGATGGAACGAGCACAAATCTCAAATAACAGTTCTAATTAGACGATATTGAACATGTAGCAGTAAATAGAGAGAATATACAAGAAATCATGAAATGTACATGTGAGTATCATGGCAAGGTAAGCTGTAAATCTAGAGCTAGAACAAGGCAAGTAAAACTGATCATGGCATGTACAATAATCAAAAATCAAGAATCATCTGTCTAAGTGTGTGAGTACTAGTTCAACATGTGGCCGGTTTGGGTCTGCACAAGGTCTACTGATCAGCCTGTCACGACCCGCACCCGGATATACGGATACGAATACGTAGACGATGCCCAGCCTACGCCGCAGTATCGACGGTAGAACGCTGTCTAGTACCCAATAAATATACACTACGTCTAGAAGGCCTATAACTATAAATATACTCTAGTCACATCACAAACAGCTAGGGATGATAAGACAAGAAGATAACTAAAGCACAAGAGCAACTAGAAACTACTAGAAGGAAATATAAGACAGGAAATAAGAAGGAAAAACAAGACGAACTAAGGATAACTACCAGGCAACTCACATAGAAGAATAGTGAGATCCACCCCAGCTAGCAACATCATGATGTCCACTAATGGTATAACAACTCCTAAAATATTATCAACGGTATCCTGTCAGGAAAATGAGCAAGTACAAACACTAACAGCAGTTCCATGTGAATTGACAAATTCTATAAGAGACAGTATAATGAACTACAAGACAAAGATACATGAAGACTTGGGAACCATTCGAAAGCCGAGTTACAACCCTTAAACCAAACAAGGACCGGGGTTGTAACTCTTCTCCCGAGCAGAACTTAGTCTCCAATCAAGGTACAATGTAAAGGCATGTAGAGCATGTGAGTAAATAAAATCATAGCATGGTGAGAAGTACAGAAAGTAAAACTGAACTGGAATATAAGATACGACAATAAATGTAAAATATGTGATTTGAATTATTAGAGCAAAATGTGATCGGCTAGGGAGTCATGGTAGGGTTATCCACTTGGCCCGACAATCACAGGAAAATCTCTGGAAAGGGGTCATGCCGGCCAACCTGGATAACCCGGCAAGGGGTGTCTGCTACACCCTACGTGAGGTGAGGGTGGCGCTAGCAAAATAGTGACAGGGAGGCTTTGATCACATAACCCCTAATAATTCTCCATCTCCGAATAGTATAATGGACCTGGACATGACACGTCATGACACGGAATTCCCTAAGAGGATAGCTACTCCCTCTCAGGAATCGGGGTGTCTATACAAGTACATGAAACAAGGCAGGAAATGTACATATATACCAAGAAAATCCAGGAATAAATCTCATGTCATGATCCAACATAACTAGTCCGTGAACTATCGTGACTGGGAATCAAGTAAGACACTACGACTGAATCGGATATAGCAGATATCAAGACAATAAAAACTATCAGTGAATGTACTCGCCTGCGGTCTGAGCTATCAAATGGGGTCGATGCTCAGAGTGATGCCACAGACCTAAAGAAGAGATATATAAACTAATTAGGGTTCAACAGTGTTAGGCTTGATTCTATAGATAAGCTACTCGATCTAGGTCAGACTCAGTCCACTAAGTCAAACTAGGCCACAATAAGTCAAACCAAGTCAACTAGGTCAAACTGGGTCAATGGTTGACTTACAGTTGACTTTTGGTCAACTGGTCAACTATGGTCAACTCTAGGTCAAAACTAGTCTAACCTAGGTCAAATGTTGACTCTACTTCGACGTTTAGTCAAAGCAGTCAACCATGGTCAAACAGGGTCAAGGCTAGTCTCTATAAACATCTACAAGGTTAACCCATCAATTTCAGTGATTGTGAAATCACCGAAATCGATGGAACTCAAAATACCACAAAAGGAGAAGGATTATAATAATAGGGTAAAAACCTACAGATGTTGTCGGATGATAAAATAAATATCACCAACGTATCTAGAATGGTCAAATCAGCTAGGATAGCCTGTCCAAAAGTCCAATTTGGACACAGGGGCAAAAACGGTAATTTCGGGCCAAAGTGATGTCCGCCGTTGGACACACTTTGCACCGAAAAACGTGCCAAAATAAAAGTGCACAAAATCTAACAAATTATATGTCCACGATTCCAAAATGACGATACGAACGCAACGGTATATCCAGAATTGGATTCCGTTGACCCGATCTCAAATTGGTCCGTTGACCAGGACATTGGAAACCGATTTGTACGGAAAAGCGTTGTCGGAGCTAATGTCCTCAAAACTCAGCAAATTATATGTCAACGAGTCCAGAATGACGATACGAACTCAACGGTATATTCGGAGTTGGATTCCGATGAGCCGAACTCAAAATGACCCGTTGACCCAGAAAGGGGACCCACTTTGCACCGAAATGCGTGCCAGGGTCCACGTTCTCCAAATCAAGCAAACTTTATATGAAAACATGCCAGAACGACGCCACAAGTCTATTGGTGGTGTCAGAAATTGAATCTGGAGTCCGGGTTCAAAAATAGAATTTATAAGTGCAACACTAAGAATTCGAACGGCCAACTTTGACGTCAAATTCGACCGACCTAACAAGCTCAAACTGAAATAAAATGTAAAGGGGGAAGGAAGAGGGTTATACCAGCTGTGCACCGGAACTGGTAGCGCACAAAACGGAGCTGATACGGCGAAGATACGAACCCGCGAAGTTGGCATCGCAAAACTGTCCAAAAACAGTACAAATTAAAACGTCAACTTGGTGGTCAATTTTGATGTATCAAACGACGAAATTAACGGATGAAATTTGAGAGAGATGAAGGGGTATATACCGAGATTGAGACGGAGCGAAGAAATCGCCGATCCAACGGTCGGATTGTCCAAAAATCCGTACGAAGTTGCTGTCCCGAACGCGAATTCTGTGTACCGTTCTCGTGCCGTCACGGCGGGAACCCGTGCGAAAACAAGAATAGCCTATGTGGCACGTCGGAAA